>CAUJNA010003250.1:1414975-1459975 GCA_963377175.1 Effrenium voratum | reverse complement strand
GTACGCCAAGAAAGTTGGGACGGAAGGTCGTCTTCGGAGGCTCCGGAGGCATTAGCTTGGGGCAACGGAAACCGAGGACATGAACAACAGAGATGTGTTGAATGTCACTTTGTGGTCGGTTGGTTTTCCACCAACAACCAAACTGGAAACAGACAAAACAACAAATTACCAGTAGTCTACGGCTTATTTGGGGGTGTCAATGGTGGTCTCGCTCAGTTTCCCACAAAAAAACAACAACAAGTTTTTGACTGGCTATGGGTGGAAGGGTGACAGTTGAGCGGCTCCAGCTCTCTTCTCTTTCAGGATTTCGAGGTTGAACCTTTGCCTGAAGTCATTGCAAGCACCCTCAGTGTTACGGGGGCCTCTTAAGTGCGTCAGTCAGACTGGACTGGGGTAGCTACTTGCAGCCTCATGCGAAGCAGCTGTGAGATTGTACGCTTCGCCATTTCTATCGGTGATAACCAAGAGGGAGTCACAGTATGGCGCTGTGGTCAGCCGGCCGGAGGTGCCGCTCACAGTTTTGGCTTTGTCCTTTTTGCTGCCCTGCCGGGTGCGCTGCAATCCGTCATGGATCTTCCGATGGGATGCTTGTGACAAGGTCCTTAGGTTGTTGTTTTGTGTTTCGTGGTTGGATTTTTCCGAATTGAACCACAAAATAGTCACTTTTCGCGGATCTGAAAACGGACAGCCCGGTTGTTTGAGCCTCTAAAAGGGAAGCCAAAAAGCAGAGAAGCCCAACATCTGGGTAAGACATGCCTTGCGGCTTCGGCACAGTGCTGCACAGTTCTGAGAGCCCGATGCGTTCTCGGCAACATTTCTTGGGTTGGGCCTTTGAGCGTTGGGGAAAATATGGTTCAGAAGTCAAGACTTCTAAACAAGGATACCCCCAAAAATATGTAGCCCCCTGGGTCAGCTGTTTGAAATCAAACAAGCAACAGCTAGTTGCATGCAAGAGTGACCACGTGCTTCTGGGTAGGTGCGCCTGCAATGACCCACATACATATTGGGTACAAAGCATGTCCGTGGTAGGCCACCCAAAGGAGTCACATGCATCGGGAAAGCCTGACGAAAGAAATCGCATGAAGGGTTGCAAACACAAGTAGCCAGCGTTTGAGGGTACCCTTTTGAAGGCTTGTTCCAAGGGGAACCACCCGAAGCATCACTGGATCTCCATGATGGGTAGGACCTCCATTTAAAGCCTTTGAGCCTCCAAAAGAAAGCTTGTGAGGTTTCCAGATTTTTTTTGAGCCAAGAATATGGCAGCCATGCCCACCATGGCACGCTTCAGGGCAGGGTACTTTGATCAGGTTTCACCGATGCCAGCTCTCCGTCCATGCCCATCTACTGCGCCTGGGACCCTGAGAGTTTGCGGCAACGGGCTTGAGAGTACCGCAACCAGCGGTCCCCCTTTTTTCTCAAAGGGGAAAGGGGAGTGGGGATGTTTTTTTTTTTTTTTAAATAAAAACCCGTACCGCATGTCAAGAACATAATACACACGCAGGATGAAGGGTGTTCGTGGACTGGCAGGACCTCAGGACACGCTTCGAACGTGACGGCAGACCTGGGGCTCCCACTGGAGATGTCTATCTTGCAGAGCCTCACCCTTTGGCCCAATGCCTCAAGCCTGAAACAAGTTTCAACAGATTCTCACTTTCTGAGTGCATGACTTGAAACTTTTTGGAAAGACCATTTTAGTGGCAAATAAACAGTTCAGACTTTGTTTTGGCAGTCCACTCGGGAAGTGAGCATTCAACCCAAAGCCTCGGAAAAGACCCTAACTACATAGGGGTCAGGCCCTTCATTGGAAGGTTGTGTTCTCGGGGGGTTGAGGTCCTAAGATTCTTAGGGTGGTTGGCAAACAATCGAGTCGACCTCGCAAAGAGACCAAGTACGTTCTTACGGATGGTCTGAATCCACAAACCGCACCAATTTGATGGCTTGTTGGGGGAATTGGGCGACAGATCAAGGAATCTGAGAACGCAGAGCCGTTCATGTCTCGATGAACTTGTTGGCCAGCCCGGGTCCAAACACCCCATATTTCCCAAGTGTCCCATCACTTCCCCATATCTCCAGTGCTTCCCCATGTGTTTCATGTATTTTGCTTTACTTTCCCATATTCCTTCTATTTAAGTCCCCAGGTTTCCACGTGTTGTTCTTCTTCATGTGTTTCCTTTATGTCCCCATGAATTCAGGCATTTCCCTTTTGCCTCCCCGTGTTTGTCCTTTACGGCCCGATGTCTCCATGCATTGCACTTTACTTCCCCTGTTTCTCCTGCGTGTTTCCATGGGTTATCCTTTACTTCCCCTATAAAAGTATACTTCTTCTTTACGCCCTCATGTTTCCATGTGTTTCCTCTGCTCCCTCATGTTTCTCCTTCACAGCCCCATGTTTCCATGTATTTCATGTTTCTTCCCATATGTCTTTCTTGCTTCCCCATATTGATCCTTTACGCTCCATGTAATCATGAGTTTTCCTTCATTACTCTCCATATAATCATGAGTTTTCCTTCACTTCCGAACCTTCTTGGTAAATCAGAAGTTCCGAACCTTTTTTCGGCGAAGCAAGTTCGGACGTGAGGACAGGCGAGCTTCGTAGCTCACGAGTTCCGAAGCCTTTTGCGCGCGAAGCCACGCGATGAGGTCGCTCCCGTGACCAACGCCGCTGGCAGCCTGAAGCGCCCGGGGCCCTGAAGTCCAGACCCGGACCGATTCCGCGAAACCCCGAAAGGTCGGGTTCCATGTTAAATTGGTGGGAGGGATAAACCTTGAACAACATGTGTTGATTTGCGGGCATTTCATAATAAATTTACAAATTGATGTAACACCACATTCCTAACATAACACCATTCACATGGCGCATTTCCTTTTGCAGCGGTTCTGTTGGTTTGCGGCTGATGTTCTGCCAATCGGGGGGAATTCTTGCAATGCATTTCGGCAGACATTTGCGCCGCAGGAGGTTCTAGGTATTGGAACTAATTTGGCCAACTTTGATGTGGGTGTCCCTTTCAGGGTTGTTTTGTTTTCTTCTTTTTGTTGTTAGGCAAAACCAATTGTAAACCACCCAGAACAATTTCCTGTTTTGACTTGGCTACTCTCTTACCTTCATGTTTTGTTGTGTTTGTATAACTATTTACATCTAGTAGATCAATGGTTGAAATCCGTTCTTGTGGTTTCTGTTTAATCTTGGATAGGTGGCGAATTTCCTGTAAACAACGTTCTATCTTATGGTCGTATCTTGACATGTATGATAGTTATTATGGTCTTACTAAATCTTTAGAATATAACATTTCACGCGGATGATGTTTTTCCCCCAGGACACCTGACCAAGGGGCAATGGCCAATAAATATTTTTCCGTTTCAGCACCTGATGGACGAATCCTCGCAGTTGAGCTTGGTGGTTCGCACAGGGAACCACAAGGCGATCCCCAAGCATATTTTGTGTATTCGGCCAGCACCTGGGTCCCAACTTTATGCCTTTTGGACACCAAGGGGATTTTGGACATGGTTGAAAACGCAGAACTGTTGCGGGGTGCTGGACGAGATATGGAACAGAGTCAGTCCCTTTGCGCCCCTTTTTCGGGGCCACCCAAAAGGAGGTGCCTCTAAAGTGGTCTTCGGGTTTCATGATTTGGTCAGCTGGGTTGGAGTGTTGGATTGCCGCGTGCATCGCCCAATGGTTGATGAACCGAGTCCGACGGATTGCACAGCCAGCTGTTTAGGCGTTTCTGGCAGCGGTGTGAGAGTTGGCCACGCTGAAATTTCGAAGTCGATTTCGAAGTCCGAAGCGGCAATGTCGCTTCACACTACGAGTTTGCTGTTTGTGAAAGAGATGGCGATGAAAAAGTGTTCATTCTCTATTACTGGCAATGTCATCCATGTCTCTTCCACTGAGCTCGAGCCAGAAGTTCTAGTCACTCAGTCTCAATGGGGCCATTTATCAACGAATGATGACGTATCGGCATCTCTCAAGTTCACAGCCCACGAGATCCTGTGGGCAAGTTTTTTTTTGGGGGTTGGTACCAAGGGGAACCACCAAGGAACACCAGGCATTTTTAGGGCAACCCTGCAACAAGACACACCCAAATTTGTTCGTAGACTTCCATTTGCTGACATAAATATGAATTATGTCCCCTTGAGGTGGTGTTATGGGGAATCTATCACTACTGCAAAAATATGTAGTTTCTATTGTTTCCAGTGGACTTAAGCAAATGCAAAGAATACCAGGCATTTTTTGTGCTACCCTACAAAAAAAGACACGCCCATGGTTGCTCCTTGAATCTCCCGAGGCATTGAGTACTGGGCTGCTGGCATCAACTGTTGCGGCCAGAACAAGCCCTTCACGTGGGGGTCCCCGGCCAGGTTCCGAACAAACTTGCTGGTGCGATAGGGAATGTGGAAATGAACCTGGGGTCCCTGTAAAGGAAACCAGAAGGGATTGTATATAACTACCACAAGGGATGGTTTGCAAGGGTCCAGCAACTATGAGCCCCTGAAACTGTGGATGTCATCAGTGGTTCGGATGATCTGCCTTTCAGAGTGGTCGCGAGTGACAGCTCTTTTGTAGCCGTGGCTTTATTCATAGCTGTTGAACTCTTGCCGAGCTCACTCCGTAGAACAGCTCCCATGAAAAGCTTAGAGCCCCGTTGCTGGCTATGGGATTCCCCATGGTGCAACAAGCCTTCCTTGAAGTACAACTCATGGCTGGTGCTTTATTCCCCTCAAAGCCGGCATTGCATCTCTCCAAACCTCACCCAGTCGGGGTGCCATAGGGAAAGCAGCTTCCTTGTTTCTTTTTTGGAGCTGAGCACTTGTCGCACAAAATGTCTAACGCCCGGTGGTTTGCTTAAACCTCAATGTGTGCGTGCGTCTTTTTTAAGTGTAGTCCGGGTACCCCGTGACCATTTTGTTAGTCCGGGATCGAGGCCGAGGGAAGGTCACCCATCTTTCTCGATTGTTGCAATTGGGCGACAGGACAAGTATCAATTGATGCCAAAACTCGACCATGGCCTCAGATGAACTTGGATAGGGAACCTGATGATCTGTTTTTGGTTGCACGGGTGAAACACAACGTATAGGAAGTGGAATGAATACAACCCTCAGCATCAGTGCCGAGTTGTTTCAGCTACGGAGCATGTGCATCAAGGGTTGTTGGGGGGCTTCGCATGTCACCTTTGTGGTATTTTCTAGAGTTCAGTATTTGACGTCACCTTTCTGGTATCCCCTTGCCGTCACCTTCTTGGTATCAAGGATTTGGACTCGCAGGGTTCCCTACAGTTCCCCATGCCCAATGACAAAAAACACTTTCAGAAGGCGCGAAATGTCCGGGACTTTGTGACCATAGTCCACTTGATGCGTGAGTTTGGTGAAAAAAAACGATGAGTTCCACCTGGTTTAGGTTTTTGTTTTTGCATTTGCCAAGACCATCTATGTTTCCAAAATGACTCCTATGTTTGTGACACTCTCTGAGAGAGGCTTCGACCCGAACTCCCCCTGGAAAACTGGATGGACCAATTCCTGCTCAATCTGAAGATTCGGCCCTTCGGGTTCGAGAATTTGTGAACATCAAACTCACATGGAACCCACTTTTGTCCCCCAAACAGTTTCCTCTAAGTGTGGTTTTGTGTTGCTTCCATGTTAATCTCTCTACTGCTATTGGGTTGGATCTTTAGACTTTAACCTTTTGGATTCCCCTTTTTTTTTCCTTTGAACCAGCAAAACGTTTAACTTTTTGCCGGGGGATCTACAGCACCCAAGATCTGGAGAGTTCGCTTGGATTGAAGTACTGTTTGCCCGGTTACCTCACTTCCAGTCCTGAAGCCCAGGAAATCAAGGGTCAGTGACGAAAACCGGGCACCATATTATGAAATGGCGGTGGCTCAAAATGAAACGATCGGAGGGGCTGGCTCCGCAGGGTTTGGGTAACCCGTGGAAATCCACTTACCAGGGCTTGCCCCATTTTGGAATTCCGGTTTTCTGAGGTCACAGCCAAGTATGCAAACAAAAACACACGTTTCAAAAAAAGCCTCGTCGTTAGGGGACCCCATCTCTGGTTTGAACAAATCTTGGCCGGCAAACTGCACCTTGCAACGCCAGCAAAAGCAAAAGGGACGATCCCAAGATGCGGATCTTCCCTTGTGACTCCTTGGCGCTGGGGTCGACCAAGAAAAGTGTTCAAGCCTTCTATGCCAAAAGGAACTCCCTGGGTTTGGTTGGTCCCAATGGTGTTCAACTAAGCATTGACGTCTTCCTAGGTGCCGGGGGACATGGAAACTCACTTATGTTTCAAATAGGAAACTAAGACATGGCGACTTTCAGCTCGGAAACTAAGTAAGTTACTTCAGGAGTCTGCATGACCCTTTAAAAGTGGCCCTTTATTTTGGGTACTGACCAACCATAGTTTTTAGGGTGGAGACTAGGGATATCTCTCAACATAAGCCATGACTTTGATTCAACTCGACCTGTTAGGTGCCGGGAGGCCCAGGACCCCAACGCCCATGGGGGTCTGCTGCTGTCGCCCACAAAACAGGCAGGCAGCCGAAGCTGAAATTTTGGGCTCGGCTGTCCGTTTTCGATCGTCCCAACCAAGCTGAACATTTGCTGGTGCAATAGGTAGTAGGGAATGACCCTTCTGGGTCGGAATGAACCGCCTTGGGGGACCTCACAATTTTTGTCCCCCACCAAACCCATGGACCGCACGAACGAGGCAACTCATGTCAAAACCATCGCACTAGTTTGTGTTGTTCTTTTTCTTCCAGCGTGGACACAGGGCATGACTTTTTTGTTCTGTCCGAATCCCCCCCTTAATTGTTCAGGCAACTGGGTTTCTGTTGGCCCTGGAAGTGGAAAGACCAATTGCGCACTTGCAAGTGGTGGGCCTCTGGCTTCAGCTGCTGTTCATGCTCTTGGCTTTTAGGTTGATTCTTGCAGCGTGTTTTGTTGGCCTCTCAAGCCAAAACAAACCCCGCTGCAGGTTGATCTCCTAGAAGTCTTTGAGCGTGTCTCTCGCAACAGGGAAAGAACATGCCCCCAGCGGACAGCAAACAGTGAGGTGCGTATCGCGCATAAAGACTAATATAAGATACTTACCTATACATTTGATATAATAGATACAATAGATACACGTAGTAATACACTTTTTTACGGTATATTTGATGAAATAGATACTTACCTATACTCGTACTGTATGCGTGCATCTAGATGCATGTAAAGCAACGACTCGAGCATGCATATGTGCAGGCTATAGGCCTCATGGGTTGCCTTGATGCAGGCAATGATCGACGGACCTCCCACTTGACAAACAACAACTTTAGGCTGCTGTGGGCACTTGGGAACTGAGCAGTAGTTGTTTAGTCACAGGGGTGGCCACTTAAGCTTATTTAGAAGAAGCACACTGGTTGAGTTAGCTGCATGCTCGGGGTCAGTTGCCACCAGGTCAGTCCCTTTGTCCCTCAGTTGTTCGGCAGGGCGGCCCAGCGAAGAAGTTCTTTCAGAACGCCATGAAGGGAGCCAGGGACAAGTACGGCCTCATCGAGCCTTGGCTGAGTCTGGGACCTTGTTTGGTCGTTGTTTACATCACAAGGTTCACTAAACTTGGCGGTGTCCAGTCATCCCTTTAGTTTTTTAGTTTTTTTTTTTTTTTTTTTTTTAATATATATATATATATATATCTGTTGTTTAGTAAGGATTTCCATTTAACCCACACAAGTTGAACTTTTAGTGGGGGAGCTGAGGATAGCCCGGTAAATTGTAAACGCTTCGCGTTGCCCGCCTCGGCCCAGCCTAGTTTGAGGGAAGGGTCAGGAACACCGAAATCCAGTGTTGGGAAGGTCCGAATACCTGAAGCTGGCTCCAGACAAGTCAGACAAGCCGGCCTCGCCTGGTTGGGCTGGGCCACAGGCTAGTCTCAGACACATCAGATAAGCCTGCGCTGGGCCTGAAGCTAGTCTCGGGCAGCTTGGCTGGACCTTGCTTGCGTGGGTTGTTGGTTGAGCTGAAGCTAGTTTACGGCGGGCTGGGCAGCCGCACTGAGGGGGCTGGGCTATGGCTGGGCTGGGCCTGAGGCCAGTTTCAGACACGTCAGACAGGCCTGGCCAGCAGGCGGACTGGGCTGGGCTAGACGCTAGTTGAGCCCAGGCTGGTGAGGCCCAGTCTCGGCGCTAGATAGGCTGAGGCCTGCGAGTCTCAAACCGGGTGGGCTTGGGTGGGGTTGGCTTAGGCGGGTTGCTGGTTGGGCTGGGCCTGAAGCTAGTCTCAGCCACGAGGCTGCGAAGCCATGGGTGGTGCTGGGCAGCTGGATTATGGTGTTGGTTGCGCCTGGATGGGCTGAGCTGTGCTTGGGCGGGTCGCTGGATGGGCTGAGGCTGGGTAGCGAGTTGCTGGCTAGGCTGGGCCTGAGGCCAGTCGCAGACACGTAAGACACGCCAGCAGGCGGGCTGAGGGACTGGGCCTGAGGCTAGTCTCAGGCTGGCGTACCTTGAGACCAGTCTCAGACTGCACCGAAGGGGCCTGGTCAGCCTGGGCTGCTGAGTAGCTGGCATAGCTTGAGACCAGTCTCAGACACGTGAGACTGGTCGTTTGGGCTGGGCCTGAGCCTAGTCTCAGACACGTCAGGCAGGCCTGGCCACCAGGACAAAAAGCAATTTTTTAGTGATTTTCAGACAAAAATGGACGCCGACGAACCCCGAAAATTTCAAGGCCCGCCGGACAGGATTTTGGGTCCAGCCGACATGGGTGGGGGGGGGGGGGGGGGCGGCCCGGCAAAATTTTGGTCGGAGGGGGTTGGGGGAGGGGAAAAGCGAAGATTCTCTTTGGAGAAGAGATCTGAGCGCCCTTGGCCCCTTTGGGGCCGAGGCGAATATGGACCGGAAACAAACATGCTACTGTTGGTTGAGAGGCAAAAGGCGGTAGATGTGTCGGACAGACGTTTGGGTTAGGTCCACCGCCCACCCACCTGAGTTGAAGCACAATTTAAAACAACCGCTTGGCCAGGATCCTGGCTGCACAAGATACACAGAAAGCCAAAAGGCCGGTGTCTTCCTTTACAAGGGGATCAAGCACAAACCTGACAAAGCCGCTTGGGAATCGCGTGCAGTTTAGGCGGGTTTGTGTGTGTTGCGGGTATCTTTCTCCAGCTCCTTCTGTTGATCGAACAATCACGACCTTCTTGGATTCAGTTGCAGGCCGTTGTGGTCCTAGAAAAGCCGCTTGTTGCTGTCCCGATGCTCGCAGTCACTTGAGCGGATCACCCACCCACAGCACCGTGACCCAAGTGGCCCAGCGGTGCCCATTTTCTCCTTTTTTTGGGGGTTCCCCTTTAAAGTCAACCAACCAAAAAAAACGGATGCCCTGTTCTCTACATGAAATCCACAATTTGAGGGTCCGACAAAAAAGGAACATCTGGCTAGGGCGTATTGTGTTTTTCTTGTTTTCATATTAGCGGGAGCTTCCCCAGAACGCCAGTGTCTTTTCCGCAGGGTGTACCAGCAAACAAGCAAACAAGCAAACAAACAAACACACACACACACAAACACGCAACCAAACAAAGACAAGCGAAAGAACGAATGGACGAACCAACGCTGACTCCATCGTGTTTGACAGACCAAGCAAACAGTTCAGGTTGAAACATTGTTCACACAAACAATGAAAACACACACAGAGAAACACAGCAACAAGCAATCAGCAATCAATCAAACAAACAAACAAAAACAAACAAGCAAGCAAGCAAGCAAACAAACAAGCAAACAAACAAACAAACAAACAAACAAAACAAAACAAACCACAAACAAACAAACAGACAGACAGACAGACAAACAAACAACCAAACAAACAAAGAAACAATCAAACAAACAAACAAACAATCAATCAATCAAAAAATCAAACAATCAAACAATCAAACAATCAAACAAACAAACAAACAAACAAACAAACAAACAAACAAACACACAAACACACAAAGAAATCACACAGAGAAACACAACAACAAGCAACCAGCAATCAAACAAACAAACACACAAACAAACAAGCAAGCAAGCAAGCAAGCAAGCAAACAAACACACACACACACAAACAAACAAACAAACACACAGACAAACAAACAAGCAACACAATTCTGTTTCGCAGCTACGCGTCAGAGCCGGTGACTACTCCAGAACCGGCACTCCACCATGAGGCTCCACCCGGATTCGTCTAACTCCATTGTGTTTGATAGACAAAGCAAACAGTTCAAATTGAACCAGACACACACACACTCGCGCGCACAACCACCCACCCACCCGCCCGCCCGCCCGCCCGCCCACCCACCCACCCACCCACCGGTGAAGCCACCCTTTTGTCAAGGCGGGCAACGACTACCTGCTGCTGGACTGGGTGGCGAAGCCCATCGCGTTTAGGCCCGAGCTGGCGGCTGGCGCTGGGTAGCCGGAAAGCCCAAAGAGGTATCCCCCGATGACCCGATTTTCTCCGGCTGGGTGAAGAGAAAAAACCTTCTGGGGGCTGACTTTCAAAAGGGGACCCCCAATTGTGTGGCTTTCCATCTGAGTAGCGGTGTTTTTTTGCGCCGACCCTTCTGCGGCGCAAAGGTTGAAACATTTCGAATGAGAAGGGAAAAAACACACCACTCATCTAAAAACAACCCAAAGGGGCGTTCCCCGAAAATGAGACACGCCCATGTGAAGGGTTTGACCAAATGACCAGAATTCAGATCCCAACAGACGGGAACCTGCCTGAAGCTCTCCAGTGTACCGCAATCAAGAAGTGCCAGGAACGCTTTTATTTCTTCGCCTCCCAAGTTTCTAGTCGAAAACATGATTGTTTTTGCGGCTGAGCATTGTAGATTCCAATGGAAAGGCCTGACCCCCTAGCAACTGCCAACTGGGTGTAGAGTGCTTTAATTTCTTTGACTTGTGCGGGCTTTGGCGCAAACATTCCCCTAATGTGTGCAAGGAAGAACTTGGCGAAAGGACTTTCTCGGCTGGAATGTCTGCGGGTTGGGGGGCTTTAAAAGGCGAAATCAATGTACAGTAGACCGTTGCTTCCCGTTTGCCCCGGAGGGGGGGGGTAAAGGGTGACTGAAAATATATTACAGTGTGGCTTGTCTCATTCATCAAGGCTGGCTCTAGATCCACAGAATGTGGCAAGCAGAAGTGGCAGGGCTCGGCACTGCGGGTTTGTCTCCAAACCGGGGAAACTTCAAAATGGGCAGTTCCCTTTGCGTTCCTTTTGGCAACCAAAGGGTCCTCAAAAAGCAAGCCCAATGGTTGCCACGGGAGAGCACCATTTGGTATTTCTATGAATGTGCAGTATGCTCACGAAGGGCATGACTTGTTGCCAGCCTTGCTTCAAATATCCCGAAAAGGCTTCTGGTTGAAGCCAGCGTTGTTCTTGCTGCATCGACGACGGTCAACCCAAGAGAATCACCCAAGGAAGCAGAGCCGGTCCGCCAAACTTTGATCCATGGATGATGCTTAGAGATGAGATCGAGAGAGTCACAGAGAGAGCGAGAGAGAGAGATAGAAAAGGAAAAACACGAACAGCAAGCAATTAACGAGAAGGGAAAAAAGAGAGAGAGAGAAAGAGAGCAACAGAAAGAGAAGGAGAGAGACAGAGAGAGAGAGAGAGGGAGAACCAAAGATAAAGAGACAGAGAGAGTGCGATTCAACGCCGGAGCCCTCATTGTGATACCATCTGCGCAACACAAAAGCACGTGGCCGACACCCAAATTCCAACGGTTTCAATTAATCACACTTGCTGTTGTTTTCAGAGGACCAGTCAAGCACTGCCATAAGCACCTACAAGCGTCAGCAGAACATATGGTGCAGGACAAGTTGACCCCATGGTGTTCATTCAAACGGGTGTGGCTCAAAATTTGAAGAGCTAGGGTTGCGCAGGTTTAGTCTTTGGCTCCATCTGCCAAGGTGCCATTTTGGTACATGCTTTTGAGCCACAGCCAAATGACCCTTTCTCAGGATGTTTCGCTCGCAGGGACGACCTTTGGCACAACACATGGAAGCTCTTTGCGGTCTTTGCCGGCGTGTGCGCCGGAGGTGTTTCTTTTCTCCCCCCCCCCCCCAAGAAGCCACGGTCCGCTGGAAAAGATGAGATACCTGCTGACGCACCCACGTTTTTTTTGGTTTAATCCAAGTGACGTGGTTGCAGTTTGCAATTGTTTGCGGCGGCAGATACAGCATCCTGAAACGGCATCAATGTCGCAGCATTGTCGGCATAGTGGCACTAGGGTGAAAGTGGATGCTATTATATCTCTTAAGGTCATTATACGAGGGGGGCGGCCAACCGGATTGCAGAATCCCGGCCCAGGTCGACATTCCCTAACCCCTGGAATTGTCCCTTCCTTTTCTTGTTTTAGTGGTTTGAACATCACCTTTTAGGTCCGTTTTACTCAGGACTTGTCTTTGGCATGATGTTAGTTGACATAAGGAACCATCCGTATTGGTCAATGAGGCTGGTCACGAGAGTGATCTTGCGATTGCATGCACGTCACGAGTTAAGTGCTGATTGCGGCTGAGCAAACGCGGTGACTATCCAGGCAAATTCTGATTGCAACCACCATTGGTCCCCATCCAAAGCTCACTTGGGCTGAATGACGCTCATCATTTTGTGGTGAAGGTTTAGGGTTTTGAGTGCAGGTGGGTTTTGAGTGTAGTGTTTGAGGATGAACATTACTCCTCTACAGTTTCACGTGGAGTCAAAACACCCACCATGTTTAGAGGAGGCTTTTTTTGGAAATCCGTTTTTGGGCTCCTCGTTAATTTGTAGGTAAGTATGTGTTTTGTGTTGTCAATTTCGACGACTGCACCATCTTCGTAAGACACCCGATCTTACGTGCCATCAATTTGAACCTTCGTATGCCGTATACCTCGTGCAGGACTATTCTGGCAACTCATGCTTGCCAAAGCATATTCCATCCATTTTACGTCAGCTGCTTGCATGTCCTCCATTGCTGTTGGATGCCCCCGGGTGTGGCCCCCCTGTCTCCTATGGGTCTGCACATTGTCTATCAGGACCCTGCATACCGTTTAGCATTCCCCCAAAACTTTGGTGCATTTTACTTGGATGTTAGGACTTTAACTTTTTGCCAACCAATGGGTTTTTCGTATTAAATCACTAAAAGTTAAACTTTTAGCAGGGGAGCAGAAAGCAACCAACAACAATAAACCCGAAAATGTGTTTTTTCATGGGAGGCTTGGGTCAGCTCACAAGCTACTCCGCAAGTCAACATTGACATGGATCCCCAACAGAGCATCCCCCCAAAAAAGGGAGCTTCTAGTCCATACAAGATGGTTTTTGGGCTTCATGTTTTTTGTTTTTTTAGGGGTTTCATGTTTTTGGGTTTCATGTAAGCTTACAGTTTTAGGTGGCAAACCCCAGAACATGCAAAGCACATTTTCGGACTCCCCCCCCTTAACGGAGTGGGGATGAGAGTTTGTTGCAGGCTTCCTCCGGAAGTTACAGGTGGTGGGTTGCAGGTACCTGATCATCTCCGCCATGGTGGGCTTCGTGATCCTGCCCATTTTACGAGGCGACCTCACGCACCGAACGCGATTCAATCGATGGGCTTGTTGCGCAACAACGGGAGCCGTCAAGTGACAAGCAGAAATGCGTGGTGACACCCCTTCAGCCACGGAATCCAATATGTTTGACTTGTCCACCCTCTTTCAGGATATGCCAAAATAATAGGTATACTGATTGGTCTCCTTGAATGGGGGAGTCGTACGTGTTTGGTTTCCCTTGCCAGTCCCAACAATCAAGTGCAAGACTCCCCGCAAACTCGTGACTCATGGTTTGGATAAGCCCACTTGCAACTAGTGTTGTGAATTTGACCTAGCTCTGGAATCCTTGCAGTCCGAGAATCCTGACGGGAGCCATTTGTTGAGCCCAGCTGGCTTCCTGGATTCTGCTATTCAAAGGGTGCAGAAGGTGGGATACTGTGGATGGACGAAATCCTGAACCAGCAAAGAAACCCTGGTTGCTGATGATTCCCCTGCAAACACCAACCAACAATGGTTTGCGGCGGTTTTAAAGCGTTGCGAAATGGATTTTGTGCATCCACAGTAGGTCATTTGAGGGATGCGAAACATGTTCGGGTTCCGCTGGGCCGATTTCCATCTGAACAAAGTCTCCAACTGGGCACCCCGAGCCGCCTTCAAGGATGAAGTCCTTCCAAGGGGCACTTGCAAGTACTTTCCCCTTTGAACCAAGCTGAAAGGGGTACCCTCAAATACACATCCCTTCTCTTTTGCCTATTTTTGTAGGGTTTGTTTGGAGTTCGCTCGCCATTTACCCCGACAGCCGCTGGTGTTCTTTCTGTTTCTTTGTGGGGGGGGTCCCTTCAAACTCAACTGGCCATGGGTCAAAATCCCGTACCCCCAGTGAACATCCCAATCCCCACTACAATAGACTAAAATGGGTGGTGAACCTACCCCAAAATGGTACCATTGGTGTTGACCCACAGCCAACTGCCAAAAGAGGAGTGCCCATTTTTGCCCATGGCCAGGGGGAGGTCTGAGGCAAACAAGAATGGGCCATACAGAATCTCGCACACGTGGCTGTGGGTCAAAACCAATGGTACCATTTTGGGGTCCCATTTTAGAACCTATTTTAGTGGGAATTGGGATGTTCACTAGGGGTACGGGATTTTAACCCATGGCCATGTCAGGTCACCAAAATGCATATGTTTTGGGACGCCGCCCCACACTCGGACCCAGATTTCTGTGCGAGCCTTCCTTGATCTCGATAGTGGCGCCTGCAACTTCGTTGTTGGGCGCTATCCTCCGTTTGGGGATTTCATTGATCAGTACTTTGGGTCTTCAATGAGTCCGAAATGAACACCCTACCTAAGATTGTTTGAGTCCGAAATGGACACCATACCGATGGTTTGTCACTATGGCACTTGTGCGTCAGTTGATTTGGTTGCTTTCCTCTCAGCTCATTCCCCGGCCAATTGAGCATAATTGAGCAGTGCCCACAACCTCCTCCGAAGCTCTAGGGATAATGGTGGGTCTGCTTCAATGTTTCCCCCCCGGACAGTGGAACCAGGCTATCAAAAGCGTACCCAATCAAATAAGCGGTTCTAACAATACCCAGTTGCGCAGTGACGCCCTTTTTGCTTTTTTAGAAGGGTGCCCCTTCAAATTCAACCATCCCAAGAAGGATTTCTTTTCTTTTTTTCGCCACTGGGCATGTAGCATTACTTCGCAATGTAAGTTGCCTGATACGCTTGGGTTCATTGACCCCTCCCAAAGCCTGGTTTCACGTCTTTCGAAACGGGGCGTTATTGGGGGGTTACCAGACCACAGCGGCTGTTTTGCTCGAGAAGGCCCTGAAAAGGCGTTCCATGTTTTGAGTTTTGACACTTTTGCATGTAAGCTTCAGAATCATCTTTTCCCAGCTTCGGATTTTCCATGCAAGCCACATACCCAACTCACGATCAGCACGGCTTCGACAGGAAAATGAGGCTGATTGCAGCTCCATTTCCGCTGCAACGTGGACGTTGGGCTTTTCAGCCCTCAGAGCCGGCATGCGAGTGGATCTCTTTCGAGGAGTGCTTCCACAGAAAACAACGGACAGATTGGGGGGGTTTTCTTTAGTCCTACCATATATATATATGGCGGTAACTGGGAGCAGAGTCTCAGCCTTGCATGCGAGAGCTCATGCGCCTCTTATGTTATGTCTCACCCAAACGTGGCGTTCGATGGCCAGAAGTGTGCTGCACTTGACTTATGTTTGGTGCTGATAGGCACAAACGTGCTCGTGTCTTGAACTTGGGGACCCGTCCAAACGAGTGGTTTTTGTTTGCCTCTTCTCAAAGGGTACCGTCAACCCATGCACCGCAAATGCAGAATGCATGGGCGAACCCCGATTGATCGGGATGCCTTCCCTTGTGCCTGATGAGAGGCTGCTTCGGAAGACGAAGTAATTATTTAGTTTGTCATCACAATCTCAGTTGTTCAAAGCCGACCTTTTGACCTTTGGTTTTTCCATTTTGGTCCATATTTAGTCATGGCCCCAAAAGGTTAACCTTTTAGTTCCAGGTCCTTTGGGCAACTGAGCAATACCTACCCCTCCCAAAGGTGGGGCCCGATAAGAGAAGATTGTCTTCCACGTACCCCATCCACATGTCCTTTCGTGGGAGGAAAGGTAGCTCTCGTTTAAAATGGGTGGTGCAGGTGATTCCTGGACCACGGTTGGGATGTTTGTTCCCACCGGTCCAGGCTGGGGAGTTTGGCTCTTACCATTTGGTACCCGGCGAAGAATCCAAGCGCGTTACAGCTTCTGGGCTTGAGCTGCCAAGATATTATTTAAGCTTGTAGCGCAGTGCATACCAGTACCCCCGCCCCCCCAAACAACTGCTTTTCCCAGTGTCCAAGCAGTAGTGGTTGGGACACGGGTGCTGGTAGCGTGAGATAATTTAATGGTTTGTCACCCCACTTCCAACACCCCTATACCAAATGCCAAGATCGTGTTGTTTCGCTCGGGAGGTCCGCATCCGCTTTCCAGCCGGCTCGAAACATGCGTATTCCTTACCCTTGGGTTGCGCTTGGATACCTCTTCCTTTCCTTCAAAGCTAACCCTTATTCCTTACCTTGGGTTACGCTTGAATACCAATTTTCCTTATTCCTTACCTTATTTCAGGGTACCCTGTGGTTTGGATTGGTTTGGATTTGGATTTGGATAAGCCCTGATCGCCGCAAAGGCAGACAAAAACCCCTCCATCCGAAGTCTTCACATTCGACGCCTCAGCTCCCGGACTCCGGACTGGCCTCGGATGGGGGTTTCCCCCCCCGTTCGGGGGACCCAAAACTTGGTGGCTGCCAGCCACCTGGTTCCGTAGCCTTTTAGCTTTTTGGTTGGTTTAGTGGTAGTTTCCCATGTAACCCACAAAAGTTAGTCACTTTTAGCAGGGGGTTTGGGGGCAGCCCAGAAAATTCGCCTCTTCGGGTGGCATATCGGATTATCGGCTGCACCGGCCAACATCAGGGGTCCTGTTCCTGGGATTCCACACTGTTGTTCCCAGAAAGCCGACGTAGCAGAGCAACGGACAATGCGTTGCTTGCGAGAATGGCAGCTTTTCTTCACTTGCAGAATGGAGTTGGTTCCTCTCAGTTTTGTACTGGTGCAGCATTGCTGCCTCAATTTCCTGCCTTCATTTCCGGCCAACCTGGCACAACAACTGCACCCGCCCGGCCGCAATGGGATCAAGTGTTCGCCAATCGAACCACTCGCCCGAAGGGTGAGATCCTTGGTTACACCAATGCGCTGGGTTCCACTCTGCACATGTCGTCTTTATGGGTCAGTTTCTTGCAGACACTGGAATCTCAAGCCCTCGCCGCCAAGCATGACGGCGCTGACCAGCCAGCGCACAGAAGCCCCTCAGGAGAAGTGTATCCCTTTCTGGAACTTCAAAGGACAATTCTAAAGGGAAACCAAATCACAGTTCGAAAACTGAAACCAGCAAACAAAAAACGAAAGGGAGCCAACAAACAAAAAGCGAAAGGGACACCAGCAAACAAAACAAGAAAGGGAACCCCGCAAACCAAACAAATCAACTGCACGGTCTCATACTCACAAGAAGATCACTCCCACTCCAATCATAGCAGCGCAGCGCATCGAACCGGCTGGCGCATCGAACCGGACGCCCACGAAAGCAGCCCGACGCGTTGCAGGCAGGCCGGGCCAGTTTCGTGACTGAGCATTGTTCAGTCATGCTTTTGGGATTGGGATGATTGTGGACCCTTGTCAAAACATGCTTTTGGGATTGAATTGGGATTGGGATGATTGTGGACCCCTTCATGGAGAGTTTGGACCATTACCCTTTGATATTTAATTAGTGGTCAAAGTCGGCAGCTGGTTGGCTGTGTCCCGCCGCTTGGGCGATTTGGGTAAGATCGATGAGGCCAGTACAAGGTACCTAAGGGGCCTATGCTGCAGCCATGCCCCGAGCGAGTTTGACGAGTCAATTTCGGCGGCTTTCGCCTGGCATGTATCCACCAAATGAAATCCGACCAGATCGAACTGTCATGTTATCTCAGCATTTGAGGTTGGACACGTCATGTCTGGACCTCTGAGAATCCTGCGACTTGGGGCGGCCAATCTAGGAACTTCAAAGTGTTCATCTCTTTGTAGCAGAGCCTTCGGACTGCAAGGTGCTCTCCGGGGACGTTCATTTGAGCTTGGGATTTTATATGGATGAAGAGGTGGGGAAGGCTTTGGGATGCGACACCAAGGCCATCCCCTTGCGAGTTTGTTCAGTTGAAAAGTGGGCATGGCCCAGGTTGGTGAATGGCAGAGTCTGATTTTCCTTTCGCCGCTGGCCAATCTCGAGATCCAGTACCCCTTACACCCAATACCCGCTGTTTGTAGGGTATCATGTCGACTCTGCTAAGAAAGGTTTACCATGGAAACCCAGGCTTTTCAAAAAATACCCCACCTGGACCTTCAAACTCCAGGTTTTTCAATACCCTACCCTAGAAAAAGTGGGTATCTGGAGTAGGGGGCATGGTTGCACCTCACTGCTTCAATCTCTCAGGGTCGAAACGAGACGTGTCCAACGGTGATTTGCGTTCAGCGAGTCTGCGAAGGGGTTTGCCTCATGCCGAGAGAGGCAAGGAAGTACCACTGGAGTTATTTTCCGAAGGTAAGACTCAGACTAGGGTCGAGGAATGTTTCTCCAAGTGTTTCCGAACCCCCCTGGACACAGTGATCCATGGTGATTTGCCTTGGAATATTGATCAGCCTACATATTGGCCTGAAAAAAATCCGTCCGGCTTTTCTTTTTCTTGAAAGAGAGCCCTTTGGTTTCATGGCGACTACAGGGCAACCCAGCTCAGGCAGCTTGAATTGCTGTGGTTCTGTGAAAAACGTTTTGGGGGCAATTGGATGGTTAGTTTCAATCAAATACTGAAATGGGGATGCCATGTTTTGAAGGTAGCACATTTCTGTGGTTTTAAAGGGAAGCCAAGAGGAAACTCACTTCCTTTTCTTTATTTAAAGGGGGTGTCCCCCAAAAAGACACCCACATGTTGACCCTTGACGACACGGACATGCTCGAGCGTGCCATTTTGTTTGAAATATCGGGTGTTAGTCAGCACGATAGGTCGGTAGAATTGAGCTTTTCAAGGCAACTCAAACTTGGCTTGTCCTTTTGATCGGTATACCATGTTTGGCATCTTTCACGAAATTCAAATGATCACCAGCCACGGGTTACCAACTGCAGCACAACGAGAGCCCGAGCCAGGGAATGATGCGATTGCCGGGATGCCCAGGTGAGCCATCAGTGGCGTTCCAACTAATTCTTCAGCTTCTTTCTAGGGTTGATTCTCTCTTTTTTTTGAGCCATCGTTCTTTTCAAAAGCCAGCCATTTCGCCAGAGTTTTTGATGGTTTCCTAGAAAGAAGGATCCCTGGAAAGAATGGAAATGGAAGTTACCCAGATTCTCGCCTTTTTGGTGCTGGGTGGGTGGGTG
The DNA here is from genome assembly GCA_963377175.1 of Effrenium voratum. Classification (NCBI taxonomy): domain Eukaryota; class Dinophyceae; order Suessiales; family Symbiodiniaceae; genus Effrenium; species Effrenium voratum. The sequence continues at coordinate 1,440,498 of CAUJNA010003250.1, read as the reverse complement.
GCTGGTTGGTTGGCTGCGTGGCTGGCTGGCTGATTTCTAATTGGGGGCGGGGGCTCCCTGCCATGACTGAGGATGTGGGCAGCTTGGGCGCTGCTGTGTCTACCACTTGCCCGTGCTCAGGCGACAAAGCGTTGGGGTGCAAGTGTTAGCGTTTTGCTTTCTTCAGGGGGCCCCTTGAAGCTCAAATGCCCATAGTGTTCCTGCATCCATGTTTACCCCGTGTGGTTTTTCACAAGGTTCATGCAAACCAACCTCAAAAAAGGTTCCCTCGAAACGAGCCGCGCCCGTTGTTTTTGGGGGGGTGCCCTTGCACAAGTGACCGACCTCCTTTATGCAACTCTACCAGGCGAAAAAACCCTATGCCATCAACCAAACGTTTCAAGATGGCTGGTAACAAAGTATATAATAGTGGTTCATGATTGAGCGCTCAAGTGGCTGTTCTACAACCAAGGGTCTGCCAAGACTGGTGTTTTAAGTTCAGTTTGTCATTCGGCGTCCACTTGTCCCACATTACAGGGGATGGATTGTAGCACACAGCTTCGGGATGTGTCTGCGCGCCGCACTACTGTGGATGGAGGAATTCCTGCACAACCCAAGAAGCCTGAATTGATGAGTCTCCTGTAATTGCCGACAAACAATGGTTTCAGCCTAAGATTCAATGCGGTGCGAAATGGATTTCGTCCACAGTATGATTGCGGAGCTGAAGATGTGATACCTGAGCAAGCTTACCCGCGAAGTTTAAAAATTGTTTTGACTGGATTGTTGGATGAATCCATGGTTTGACAATTATTTTGTGACAGTTTGTGAGGGAGTTCTTCTCTGCCGTTATTTTCGGTAGCAATTTACATTGGAAAGTATGGAATTCTGTAGCATGAATGTGCCACGTGTTGCCAAGCGGATTGCCGTCCAGTGCACGTTGATCTTGGTTCATCGATGCGTCGCTGCATGCTTTCAAAGGTTCGTGTTTAAGGAAGCTAGGGAGCGATCAACCGAGAGGGGACAGGAATGTATAAACACGTGGCAACTTCCTATAGCCTATACATGCTGCATCATGTCTCATCCTCTCAACGGTTTTTTTGTTGGTGTGTCCTCTCAACAGTCGCCCTGAAAAGCTCGCCCTGATGGGGCCCAAGGTCTGATCGAGCTCGCCCTTTTCGATCCACAACATTGGGGATTTCGCTGGGGGCCACCCACAACCGTTGGAAAAAGGTAAGTCCGTCGCCATCCACAAGACCAGACGGATTTTAGGGTGTTTTTTTCCCGACTTCTGTGATACAAGGCAACTCTGGGGGTTTGAACGTCTTTGGGCAGCCCTTTTTGTTGCGTCACAGATTCGTGGATTCCATTTCAACCACAGCCCTGAGACCATCTATGTTTTCCGGGCGACCCATGTTGACAGAGACCGTTGCGCGTTGCGCAACGCGTTGCGCCCCAAACACGAGGCGGCTGCCAGTTGCAGCTGCCCCAGACATTCGCTCGAGTTCGAGCTCGGAAAGGTGTTTGTTTGTCTCTAAAAGAAGCAGTTCCCATGTCCAAAATCCCAAGTTTGTGTCCCATCGAAAATCCATCGGCTTGGTCTTCGAGGTTTATTTTAACGTCGTTTGGCCTGAATTATGTTGACATGACTAAGCCCGAGAGTTCAACAAGCAGTAGACCTAGACGCATTATGGCAAGGTTGTCTTTGAGTCTCAACAAGCAAGGGAGAGGCGAGGTTGGAGAAAGGGACAATCAGCCTTTTTAATAATGTTGTTATGGCGAGATCACCTGGGGGTATATCGAGCTCACCATGATAAAAGTCATTCATTTACTTGGGGATCCCTTAAATTTAAGCTTTGGAATTATAGTAAATATTGCAGAGTCATGCAAAGTGTCGCATACAAGTTTTCTTTATTTGGTGCGGTAACTGGTTTGGAGCACCCAATCTTTTCCGATTTCTCGTGCAGGTGAGTGAGGTTGTGGAACATTGCCTTCAACATGTACCCATGTTTCAAAAATCATTAGGGGACCTGGTTTGATTGCCATATTCTCGGCACCTGGTGGGTTTCTTGGACCCAGAGCATCTTTGATTTGCTTCTTTTTGCCCCCCCCATCAAACCAACCTCTGAAAGCGAGCCCTTAAAGAACACCACATCCAAGCGGCCCTTGGTTGTTGTTGGGACACATTTTACTTTTTTGCTTATTGTGGTTTAGTGGTTGAAATCCAAGTCCACTAAACAGTTTTTTTGTTTTGATGTTTGCTCCCCTTCCAAGGTCAACCAAGAAAATCCCTGCCCGCAACCCGCAACCCCCCCTTTTGTTTACTACTTAACATGGCTTAGTGGGAACTCCAGGGAACTTCTGAATTGTTTGCTGCCCTTCCAAGGTCAACCAAGCTTGCGATGCTTTTGTTTTGCTTCACTTCCACCTCTGCCAAGGCCTTGAAGCTGAAGAGGCCGGAAGTGTGAGCGGTTGGGTTGGGTCTTTTGGAGGTTTCGTGGATCTTTTTGGAGATCGGTTGGGTTGGAGTTCTGTCCACTTTCAAGGGGGTTCGGGACCCATCGAAATTCAGAGCCATGTGGCACTGTGTGGTATCAGGAGTGGTTGCCCAACTTGCTGAACGTTGAAAGGAAGCGACTCTGCAGGCCCCGAAAGGGCGAAGGAAAACCAAGTCAGTTTGCGGAACAATTTCGGCTTTTGCGTGTCCAACCACGTAGTTGGCTCAATCGGGCGTTCATTTATTCTTACATTGCGGAGACGTTTGGATTCTGGTGGGTTATTCTGTTGGAGTGAAGTTGGGCTATTTGCAAAATGGACCAAGACATCCCGAGTCATGTACTACGTGCTTTGGCTACGGATTCCAATGGCAAACCTTTTCTCTCCGGTGCTGTGTGTCAACAAGTCACATTCCTTCTGCAGGAGGGGGTAGCATGTCCTGCCTGCAACAAATGGCCATGAGAGGCTCATGCAACAGGTGCGCCACACACATATCAATACAACCGCATGTTTGCATGAGGGGTCCAACCCACCCACTTTCTCCAAACATGCAAGCTGTGGACTGCGGGAGTCGCGTCTCAGCCAGGGGATGTCAAGAAACGTGTTTGTCTTCGGTGGGTTCCTGACGAAGATACCCGAAATCCCCCAAACTTGTTTGCTTTTCCACCAGATTCACTGGGCACCTTAGGCAAGGTTGACTCCTAATACAAAGAATCTACCACTCCACTTGGAGAGCCTAAGATGTAGGTATGTCCAGGAGCGTGCGCTGGGACGGATGCAGCAAAACACAGAGCCGACAAGTAGCCGGTGATACTCTAGGTCCCCCAGTAGTGCCCTTGAATCCCCGTTTTTGGGGGAGGGTTCCCCTATTAAAATAGACTACGAAAAAAGGGTATCCTTATTCTAACCTCCCTACTGGAGGACCTAGTACTAGACCCAATCCCTAAGCTTTCTAGGCGGCAGGCCATGTTGATTGTAAACAAACATGCGCACATTGTTTAGAAAATTACACGGAAAGTGAGTGGAAGGCTTTTGTACCTTCCACCAAAAAGCATGGACAACAACAGCAAACTGAAGCAGGCGTGTCAGATATAACGTCAAGCTCTGTTGGGGGTAAAACGATCTCACCCATCTGAAGATCCTTTTCCGACAAGGTTCAAACTGCTTCCAGTTTGGGAGTAATATTGTACATACTCCCACCAAGCAACAAAGAGCCTCACGTTCATGGGTCCCTTTTTTGGGGGTCCCCTATTTTAAGACACACCCTTATGCTCAGTTTTCTATTCAGTTGGCTATCCCCCCGCTTGTTTGGGACCTCAAAGACGCCAACTCAAGCGGTCAGTCAGCTCCTAATCCCATGATTGCCAGGGCCCGAAGAGTCTGACCCCCTCAAAAAGACACCCAAAGAACTCGATCAGCCAAATGCATGCGTCTCAAGTCACTTTCAGCCCCTTTTAACGCTTGGGAGCATTTTTTTTCTTGGGGGGGGCTTGACAACCATAGCAGCCTAACGATTCCAAGCGGAACATCTTTGGGTGATGCCCGGAGTAGCCTGCCGGACGCGCAGCCCAGCGCGATCGCCTCGGCCTCGTCGCGGTTCGCCTTCGCATGGCAGGCCAATCTGGTGGACGTGTCCTTCCTGCAGGCCTCGGATTGGGCAGTGCAACCGCAATCGGTGCGAGCCAAGTTGAAGCTGCGAGTTCTTGACGCTGAGCATGAGTGCTGCTTTGGTGCATTTTGCTTGGATGTTAGGATTGCCAAGTAATGGGTTTTCCAGTAAACCACTAAAAGTTAAACTTTTAGCAGGGGAGCAGAAAGCAACTGAGGCTGCCTGCAAGTGCCAAATGCGCCATGGCAAAGGACCATCTCTACTTGGGGTAGGAAAGCATACTGGTGAGCGACCAGCATGGCACTGCGGTCTCGGAACATCCTCCGCAAGCGCCGGAAACTCTCCGGGGGACCATCCGCAACTGCTCACCCTTAGCAAAAGCGCAGGGCCCGTGCAGGTGACTTAAACCGCACAGGCAAGACAGTGGTCCCAATGGTAACACGGCAAGGGGTCAGTGCGCTCACCTTACTCCTGCATGAGCAAAGGCCAAGGCAAACAGTCCACCCGGCCTGCAACCAACTCATTGGCCATGGAGCCAAGGCAAGCAAAACTGTGCCAGCCGGCCGTGCGCACCGGGAAGCACTGCCATGACTCATGACGTATTGCGCAGACAAGCGAGCAGAGGGCAGGGATAGCAGCCGGGTTTTTTTAGACGAAGTGGACCATACTTTCACTACGTTCTCCGACGGGTTCATTTGTTCAAGCCGCTTCGAGCGTGCCCAGCACTCGACCCACTTAAAATCATGTCTATGGCCCAACCCGACCACCCTAGGCCAAAACCAGAGCCCAACCAAACGTGCAAGCGCAATGTCTGCCGCTCAAACAAGATTCGTAGCATTTCCCGTGTCTACAGTGTTTCAGCATCTTTCCGATCTGAGAGATCAAAGTGACACGAGCAAGACGACATGTTTGCCATAGATGTGTTGAGTTAGCTTCAATGCACGCAATTTGGGTGTGTCTTTTTTAGGGGACCCCCCGAAAATGGTCACAACGGGGTTGGCGACCTCACCCAAAATGAATGTTCCTTTCTTGGCGCTCACGTATCTTCGGTTGGCGAACTATATTTTCCCATTGTTTGTCTTCACTAACACTACTTTTTGGTTTTTGAGTCCCCAAGCCCAAAATGTAGCCTTCACCACATGAGCCACAATGAAAACCTGGGTAGATGAAGGTTAGTAAGGGGCGATCCCAACCATAAATAGCTGCGGCCGCCTTCTTAGTTCTTTTTGATGGTTCTGGGTAGACCATTTTAGTACCAGGTTTTGATTATTGTGTTTTGTTCACGTGTTGTTTCTTCATATGTCAAAACGGCCGAACGGCCGTTTGGCTCAAGTTTTTACCTCCCGTCAAGTGGGAATAGGACTCACGCTCGTGCGCCATTCACTGGCAGCTTTCTTCGTCCTCGAGCCGAAAAGGGTCGGGGCCGCGGGCGGCTGGGTGTAGGAGGTGCTCGGTGAGTCGCGCTGTTCTACTTGGGCTTGGTATTGAACTTAATCCTCTTCAACTTGATTTCTAACCTCCCCATACTTCTCCATTGTCAACCGTCACTTCCTCAACCCGGTCATCATCCACAGCTTCACCCGAGTTGTGTTTCCGGGTGCTTTGGGTACATCGTGATCTACTTTGTGCTCATTTGCTTCCCTGGGCTACTTCGTGTTCGCCCAAAACCGCAGGTTATCAGCCGTAACAGCTAGAAGCTGGGGCTGGTGATCCGGTTGCGGGACGTGACCCGCTACCTGCTCCCATCGCCTACTTGTACGAGCAATGGCGTCCCCCGGAGCTTCTCATCGTGGGCCGGGCTTCGTGGACGACGAGGCCAACGCCCTTCGCGGCAACGCCGCGCCTGCTGCCCCCGGCTTAGACAGCCGGCTGTGGCCCATTCCCCCGATGGTGGGCGCAGAGCCCAATCCCGGGGTGATCACGGACGATTGGATCCTTTCTCAGGTTGTGTTTGATGAGGATGCGGAGGCCCCTATCCCGGCGGCAGTGCTCCAGATCGAGGACGGACCCCCTCTAGAAGAGGCTGAGGTTCCTCCAAATCAGGTGCCCTCATCGATTTCGCCTACTGTTCCGTTCGTGGCGCTCCAGATCGAGGACCGGGCTATCCATCATGCTGCTCATCCGGAGCCGGCTCAATCATGGTCCCTTACATGGGATCAGTTTGACCAACTCCTCGGCAGTGGATCGCAGGCTACACCGCCTGATTTCGGTCGGCTCGACTTTAACTCGGGTGCCCCCGTTTCGGTTGGGAATCTGGATTTTCAATCCCTTTTTGATGCTGATTGGAGGTCTCAGCCTTCCCGAATTGACAGGTCCTTTGATGCCCTGCCGTCGCATGAGCCTACTCAGGGTTTTCCTCATGATGGAGAAAATGACCCCGTTGAAGATTTCTCCCCTTCTCATGTTGCAGGTTCGGCCCAACCCGAGGTGGGCAAACGGGCGATTGAGGATTGGCCGCAAATAGCTGGCCCTCCTCCCGTCTCAGGTTCATCCGACATTGACATCATTCACGATCACCCCAGTCCGGCGGATATGGACTTCATCCCTGATGCAATATCATCTCACCTGTCAGGTACCCGCGACCGGAATGCGGACCGCTACAACGCTGGTCCGAATCCACCGCTTTCCTCAGGTACCCGAGGTCGGGATGCGAACCGCTACAACGCGGGCTCAAATCCGCCAAATCGGACATCAGGTACTAGTCGATCGGATGCGGGCCGCGAAACAGCAGGCCCAAATCCTTCCTTCTCTTCGTCAAGAAGCCATGCCGGTCTCTTCGCGGCGTTCAATCGGCGTCAGACTCGAAAAGAGTCCGCCCCCGACGTCATCGACCTCGAGGAGCAGTCCAGCCACCGTACCAGTGATGGATCCGAGCAGGATACACCTGGTATTGGCTCTACTCCATTTGACCTCCTCGACATCCCCTTCCATCAGCCACCCAGGAGAGGAAATGAAGATGATGAAACCATTCCTGGAATCCTTGATGTAATCGATGAGGCCGAGGTCACACCAGAGAGACGAACTACATCGCTCCCGCCGAGCCGCGTTGCCAAAGTACTTTCCCCTAAGCCACTCAATGGTGACGTTGCTCAACGGCTTGATCTCACTCAACCTAATCCAGATCAAGCTCAACTTCGCGGATCATCATCATTTGATAATGTGTCGGGACAAACCGGCACTGACTCACGAGCCACAAAGAGGAGCTCTGAGTCACCCGAGAGACGTGAAGCTGCTCTACGACTGCGATCTAATCCCCCAGCTCATCACGATCCTATTGACGTTCCTATACACTCTGCGGGGTCTGGGCTCAGCTCCAACGCCCCGATGTCTGAGAAGGAGACTGATGACGGGATTAACTCTACGCCTAGGAATCGGAGACCTGGTCTTAGCACTGTTGCCCCTGGATATGGAGGGCTTCCTTCGAATCAACCGGTCAACGACTCCGTTGTCCCCGCATTCTTTCAAATCGGAACTCCGGGCTGCACTCCCGACAGGGAAGAGAATAGCCGCGGAGATCATGACGCTGATAGTCGTCCTGCTCCGTCTGCTTCCACAAGTGGCGGCCATCCTGTTGCATCTGAGCTTCAACGACTGCTTCTCGCGATCCATAACGAGGTCAAGGGGTGCAAGGCCGAAATCCAGGGATGCAGAGCTGAGATTCGTTCATGTAGGGATGATATCAACGCTTGCGTCGGTGAGATCAAGAAGATCAATAACCGTGTTGACGCCTTCGAGAAGAAGTTGAATCATCCTTCTCTGCTGTTGCCGGAACTCTCTCAAAACACGAGGCTAAGTTCCGTGATTTCCACGAGTGGGTTGCCCGAAGCGAGAAGGAGATGAATGAGCGTTTCAAGATGTATGATGAGAGATCTAACTCGATCGTCATATCCGCTGCTGAACTTCGCGAGCAGGCCGAATCACTTGAGAACGTCAAGGTCCAGCTTCTTAGGTTTTCTGAGATCGGGGCCCTTGAGGCTGAGGTTCGGAAAATCAAAGACGAAGTTGAGGCGAACTCTCGCAGTGTCATCGACATTGAGGGAACCATCTCAAGAGAAAGAACCATCCGTGGGAACGTCGAGACGTATATCCAGCATCTCGTTCCTGCGACCGACCTGAAGCAGTTCAGTGATAAGGTATCCGGAGCCCTCAATGAGAACTCACAGAAACAGGAAGAATTCAAGCTTCAATTGTCCCGCATTGCTAGATGTGTCAAGGACCTTCATGACAAAAGCTTAGGCCCCAACCCGAGGGACATGCAAGAGCAGTTTATGAAGCTTGTGCTGAGGGTCAATGAGATCAACATGCAGGTCGCTGAATTGAGGGAGCAACCTCTTGCTGCCTGCGGATCCTCAAGTGCTGGCGCTGGTTCGACCGCCGGAACGGGATCATGGGAGAAATCTGGAGACACAGATCCCTTAACCCAGGGAAGGGCTCCTAGAGGTTCTCCTCCTCGTGATGCTCGCACCGTCAGCTCGGCGAGGCCTCCTCCACCTCCACCTCCACCTCCTTCGGGGCCACCCCCACCATCACCATCAGCCCCCATCTTCGGCAGGGATCCCTCTAGAGCGAGGGCCATTGCTCGGGCTGCCGGCGCTGCCCCTGATAACCGGGCCAGGTGTGCTCATGAGGAGCCAGGGCATCCACAGCATCGGGAACCTCGCTATCCATGCCGAAGCTGCGGCAAGTCAGTCTGCGAAGACTGCTTTGACCATGACTGTAACTCATGTTTCAAGTGCAGCGATCAGTTTCCTAGATGCCGCGCATGCAGAGGAAGAGGGGGGAGACACGGACTTGTGAGGTGTCTCATATGCAAGGACGAGTACTGCGATCAACACATCGCTTCGCCTGACGATGTACGTCGTTTTGGGTCGAGTGTTCGACCTATTTGCCTCGGTTGTCTGAGAGCTGATCCCGACGGGAAAACTAAGCATCGCGGCCCCAGCGCGGGGCCTGGAGGACCTGATTGCATTCCTGATCATAATCAGCAGGATGGCACTGCTCCTGATCCTGGATCCGGGCCATCACGTGGAGATCCGTCACATCGGAGTCCTGAACCGCACCAAGGGAATTCTGGTTTCTGTTCCAACGTCGGAGCTGCCGGGCCAATGCCACCAAGGGCAATGTCTTCGCCCGTAGTCGGACGAGCAGTTCCGAGGGGGACCATCAACACATATCCTGGGTGTTCCCCTACGGGGGGGGTTTTCACCGGTCAGGTCGAGCATGGAACATCTCAGGGAATCATTCGCGGGAGATATGGATCTGACGCTGCTGTGACAAATCAGCAGAATTCACAGCATCACCAGGGAGCACAGAATAACTCTGGCGGTTCGAATGGCTTCTCTCTTCCACCAGGACTCGATAAGGGTGTGCATGGCGCCAGTGGTGTCGGCGGTATTGGAGCTCCCGATCTCCGCCGATCCTCCGCTGAGGAGAGGGTCTGCCCTCGATGCAACATCAATGTCAAGACCAGCATTCCCGGGACGCCCCCATGCTTCCAAACATGTTCGTTGTGCCGCACTTCATTATGTGCCGCGTGCTGCCCGCCATCATCCGGGAGTTGCTCTCTATGTGCCATATCCATTGGCCGAGATGGCGTTTTACCTCCTCACGTTTTTGGACAGGCTACTCGACCACCCTTAACCTCGTTGCCGTCCGAGGCGAACAAGTGCGCTAACATTGAGCTCGAAAAAGAGCCTGCACCGCATGAGTTGCGAGACTGGATCATTTCCACGAGAGAAATTGTGAGCAACGCATTCAGCTATGACTCGCCATATGCCATGTCTTGGGTCATGAGTGTCGAGAACGCCAGCGCAATAGAGGAACTTGATGAGGAGTGCCTCTACCCGATCCTTGATAATAGGTTCAATGCTGCGCTGAGAAAGTGCATCACATCGAAACCAATAGTTGCCAAGATCAGCAGGCTGACTGAAGAGGCTCAGGTAAAAAGGGGGACGAGGCTGAAAAGCCGTCAGATCCTGTTCTGTCTCATTGAGTATCTTCGTCCTGATGAAGTCGGGAGTCAGTCTATCCGTACGAATGAACTTCTTCGCCTATCCCTCGGCAGAGCTGCCGGGTCTGGCGAGCCTCAGCTTGAGAAATTCCTTGACAAATGGGAAGGACTCCTGGGCGGAATCACCGCACCGATTGATCATCATGTTCTTCAGCATGTTTTCTTTGAGCAAGTTCGGCACTCACCATGCTTGATGCCTGATGTGCAACACTGGGATCGCAATCCAGACGTGCAAAATTACGACTGGATCATGAGGGCCGCTCGTAACGCTGTGTCGAGGTGGAGGACGAGGTACAATGTCTCCGAGATAAAGGAACGAATGTACTCCCGATCTCCACATGCTGATCGCAACCCCAATGCCGCCGCTCCTGGGGTGCGCCGTCCTTCGCCGTTTGGGGATACTCGCAAGACGGGGGACGCGAGATCAAGTGATCGCGATCGCGGAAAAACGCGATCTGACGACCCCAGGCGGAATAGCAGGGAGCGCCCTTCTCCAGGAAGAGATCGCCGCCATGAGCATCCTGCCACCCCTGGAGTTTGTCATGATTGGCAAAAGGGGCAGTGTAGGCGCGGCTCTGACTGCCGTTTTGCGCACCATGAGGAGAAGCCGAATTCTCCCCGTGATAACGACGGTCCCATATATCCTGGGTACTGCCGAGAATGGCTAAACGCCGGCAAATGCACACGTCCCAAGTGCACGTACAAGCATGAGAAGCCCCCTCCTGACCTAGCTCCGCTTCCTAGGAAGCCCGGTGCCCCTGCTACTGAGCAGGGGGGCGACTCGTCGAATCCCTATCCTGATGGGCGGATTGACAGTCCCGCACCTGGGGTTGACGAGGGTTTCTGAGAGGGGCGGGCCGTTACCCACAGGTCTCGCCGGGGGTCTCCATCGCATGCCCAGCGACAAAATGCGAACCTGATGATCAGACGGGTGCCCTTTCTGACAGGACACCCGGCCGCTTTCCCCCTGCTGATGCACAAGTGTGGTCTAGAACCGACCGCCGGGCTTGCATGTTTCAGGGACCCACTGGTGGGGGCCCCGAGTTACGGCATGTGGCATGGAGGCGGACCGTTTCCATCCGTGATGGACAAGTTATCCAGGACCTTCCAATCACTTCTCACACTTCGCGGAATAGGATGTTCTGCCCTATCGGTTTTACCGGAGACGTAGAGACTACCTTTTGGTCATACACTGACCCTGTTAAGCGTGCCGCGTGGAATGCCTCCATGCGACCGAACGTCTACAATGACGACAGCAGCCCAACAGTTCAGATCAATGACTCCGCCATGATTGAGTATATCGTCGTTTCCGATAATAATCTTATGAAACAGATCTCTCATGTTTCCCAGAAATCCAGGAATCCATCATATACTCACTCCGGGGAGTTCAAGAACGCTTCAAAGATCACCATTGAGCGGCAAAGTGAGAAGGCCATTCTCCGAGCACTCTCCATGCAGGAGCAGGTCGCAATTGATCAGGAGGGCGAATACCTCGAGTCCAAACCGATTCGGCGGCGCATGATGTATAGAGCATCGCGCATGTCCTCCACTCCATCGGCTCCAGGGCACGAACGATCAATCCGATGGCTTGCTGATACAGGCTGCCCCATCGACCTTGTTGGACTGAACGAGCTTAGTGCCGGTGAACAGAGTCTGGTGAAGAAAACCGGACGTACCCATGCCCTGCAGACCGCCAACGGCACGGCATCGACCCTCGGGAGCATTGCTGCTGACATGCAGGACATCGACGAGGTGATTGATGCCCACGTCATGCAGAACACGCCATCGCTCATCTCAATCGGCAAACGCTGTATGGAGCAAGGTTACACGTTCACCTGGCCCGCGGGTGAGCTTCCTGTCCTTCAAGGACCTAATGGCAAAGAAATTGTGCTCGACGTGCTGAACAATGTCCCATACTTACCTGCCTCACGTTGCAATTTCAGTTCTCCGGCGACCAATCAGTACCCTGACATCCCTGCTGTTCCTGCTCCTTCTGCTCTTTCCGGAGATGTCGTCAAAAAGGGGACAGAGGGCATTGCTTCTGTTCCCGAAGGTCATTCTAGTTCGCCCGACCCAGATCCTCCTGCCTCTGATCCAATTGAGGAAACCGTCGAACTTGAAGGCCACGGCCCTCTGCGTAGCGCCGAAGACTGGAAAGCTGATGCCTTGACTCTCCGCCATATGATGACTCATCTTCCCAAGAACCCTTTTTGCTCGCACTGCCAGCGTGCCAAGATGGAGAATGTTAGACTGTTCCGGAAGAAAGGCGCGGCTGGTCACGGGGCCGAAGACTTTGGCGACCTCGTCACCGCCGACACGATGGTTCTGCGAGGGCTACGTGACAGGGGGATCAACGGCGAAGCCGACGCCATCGTGTTCTATGATCTCGCCACTTCATGGATTGATGTCATGCCTGTCATGAGCCGCTCCGACGCTAACACCGTTGATGCCTTCAACCGCTTCGCAGGGCCTCAGAATGACATCAAGATGATGCACACTGATCAAGCTAAAGAACTTGTCAGTGCCTGCAAGGAACTGCGCTGGATACATGAATGGTCTACTCCTGGAATGCCAAAGACAAACGGCATCATTGAAAACAAAGTCAAATTAGTCCTTCATGGTGCACGTGTGCTTCTACGTCAAGCCGGGTTAGAAGCCCGATGGTGGCCCTACGCCACGAAATACTTTGCCGTTGCTAGAAACATTGAGAATCGGGGAGGTGGAAGCGCGTGGTCTAAAAGACACGCCCCCCTTCCTTTCAACGGCAAGCTCCTTCCCTTCGGTTGCTTGGTTGATTTCTTCCCCGTCGCTCCCAAGCCGCGTCGAGTTGAAAAGGGGGGGATCAAAAACGCCCCCGAAGATCGAAATAAGCCTGCCGACGATGACTATTGGAGCAAAGACGAAGAGAACGAGTGTGTTATCCGTATACACCGGACACCCAGGAAGAAGCTCTTCGACCCAAGGGGATCCAACTGCCCTATCGACGTTCAATTCCTCGCTGACGAAACTCTAACCATCATTAAATATCTCAACGGTGAGAATGACTCTGTTCAGTCAGCCACGTGGAGGAACCTGAATGATCCTAGAGATGATCAATCGCAAGATTGGATCGGCGAAACCTATTTTCAGGTCGACATCCACGCTCTTGAGAAATGGGGCGAAACCGAAAGAGAAGACGCATCTCTTTCTGACGATGACTATGAACCCATGTCGCCAGCAGAAATCGAGGAAGCTCTGCGTGACTGTGACTACGACCCCCTCGCTGACCTCGATGAGGAAGAATCTAGTATCGCTCCCGCTGTTCCTGGCGAAGAGCACGATCACTATAAGGCTCCCAAGTTCGCACCCGTAGCTAAACCTGGTGTTTTCCTCGGGTATCGGTTCGAACCTGGAGGGAAATGGAAAGGTGACTACTATGTTGCTGACCTCGAGCATTTTCAGGCTGGGGTTGTGAGACCCAGTATTCACCAGGTGAAACAGATCTACCACGATGCTGAAGAGCCGTTTGTGTTCCCTCTGCTGAAAGCATATGAGGCTCGAACCCGAGAGATCGCATCATATAAGCATGATCGCCTCTCTAACCCTGATCTCCCCAGCGAAAAATTCCTGCCCCGTGAAGACGGATCCTTCAGCTTTGACGAGGGACGCTTTGACCATGGGGGCGATGAGGGTGATCGTCAAGATCGGCAAAAGAATGCTGAGTCTGACAGTATTCCTGAGGCTGACGTCATTGATATTCACATCTCCGATGAATCTTCCCCTGACAAAAGGGATGACTACTGGGTGCGTTTCGAAGAAGAAAAGTCCTGGCATCGATTCCACGTCAAGGCGAGAAAGGACTTCTTTGGAGATGACACCCGTCCTCTACCTTCAGGGGGGCCGGTCCAAGCTGATCTCGACGATATCAGAATCACTCATTGCAGCTTCCTCGACTCCAGAGACGAGGTCTATCGCGACTCCCGTGATGTGTATGCCAGCGGCCATCGGGTCAGAACCCACAAATTCTGGACCGGGGTTACCATCCTTTTCGACAAGGGCTGCGCGCCCAAAAGGAGGCGTCCATCTCCCAAGAAGCCGCTCGGCGAGGACGTTGTGTCGGGAAGCAAGGAAGACATTGATTATCCGCAGTCCTCCAAGCGCAAAGAGCGTCCCTACACCGGGACGGGGAAACCCAACTCCATCTCGTCCGACGATTGGCGTGCCATGTCGCTCACCGCGCGAAGGATCTATGTCAGCACTGAGAGGGAGCTAGAGGTTGAGAAGTCTCGCTCCAAACCTGGCGACGATCACCCTGGCGCGCCAGCCACATCCAATAAATCACTATTAATTGAGTTTGCATGCGAAGCCGATTCCTCACTCTCCGCCACTATGTTTGAATTTGGTGGAGATGCCATACGTGTGCACAAGGACTCCTTTGATATCCTTAAAGGCAAAGATGTTAGGAGGCTGATTGAGATCGTTAGGAAGAATCCTAAGTGCGATCTTTGGTCTTCTATTCCCTGTGGGCCTTGGAGTACTTGGCAATACGTTAACCTCTCTCAGTACGGACCCGAGTTCGCCGCTGAGCTTAATGACGCTCGGAGACAGTCCCAGGTCATGTTCGCGGCCTTCATTCGAGTTTCTCGTGAAGTGCGAAAGGGTGGCGGACGAATTGCCTATGAATGGCCACGTCATTGCCTTGGATGGTCTCAACCCTTCATGAAAAAGTTTCTCGACGATCCTGAGATTCTCACTGTTAATATTGACGGATGCGACTTCGGAATGAAGGACAAGAACGGGGTGCCCATCCGAAAGCAGTGGAGGATCGCCACGAACTCACCTGATCTTGCCGCCGCGCTCGGGGGCCGAACATGTCATCACGAAAAGGGATTCGTACACGCCAGGATTGAGGGGTCCCTCACTCCGCTCACCGCCCTCTACCCGAAGCAGATGTGCCAGGTCATC
Source organism: Effrenium voratum (assembly GCA_963377175.1). Lineage (NCBI taxonomy): Eukaryota > Dinophyceae > Suessiales > Symbiodiniaceae > Effrenium > Effrenium voratum. Next base: position 1,425,463 of record CAUJNA010003250.1, on the reverse strand, counting down.
ATCAAATCCTGGTACAAAGGGAGGACTGAGAGATCCACGATTCCTGTTGCTGTTGCCGAGCCCAACAGCCGCAATACGTGGAGAAGAGACCCCCATGCACTCTACATCCACCCTCTTTGGGAAGGAGTCGCTGTCCCAAATCGCGGGACTCCTGAAAGTGTTGGTCTGGATTTCCAATCGGCCCATGATCTCACAGTTCCCGCTGGCGACAAAGCCACCATCGGGACCGGCTTGGCCATCACGCTTCCCAAAGGAGTCTACGGAAGAATAGCTCCCCGCTCTGGCCTTGCGGCCAAGCACATGATTGACATTGGTGCCGGTGTCATTGACCCTGACTATACCGGAGAGGTCAAGATTGTAGTCTTCAACCATTCAAGCAATGACTTCATCATCAAGAACGGAGACAAAATCGCGCAGCTCATTCTTGAACGCGTCTCTATTCTTGAGCCCATCATTTGCGTACAGAAGCCGCATGCCTCCGAAAGAGGGGGGCAAGGATTCGGTAGCACCGACAAAGGTGCCCCCGCTGCATCCGCTACTTTCCCATCACATATGTGGTCCTCCACCGGAAGCACCGAGTGGTTTACCATGCCTCGTGGGGCTGATGAGTCCGGTCACAGCCCTTTTCTCGGGCTCCCTCCGTTCAGTGCCTGTGTCGCACGCCCTGTGCCTCGAAAGGAGGCAAAGCTCGATCCCAAGCTTCGCCGCCCTAGAAAAGGAGTGGAAGAAGCTTAGGGATCTCGGCTGCTGGGACCAATCCAAGGTGCGTGAGTGGCGTGACGTCGCTGCTGAGGCTAAACGAGAAGGGGCCAAGGTTCATGTCGGTCGTGTCTTTGACATATGCGTCGAAAAGAATCACGAGCTTGCAGAGGGTGATCCGAACAGGAAGTTCAAGGGCCGTGTCGTCTTCGAGGGATGTCACGTTAGGGACGAGTCCAATGCCTGGGCTCTATTTTCCGAAATCACTTCGTGCCCTGCCACCATGGCGGCGGGAAAGGTTGCTGATGCGTACGGGCTTTTGCCAGGAAACACGCTTGAAGTCAGCGACGGGGAATCCGCGTATACTCAGGCGTTGCTCGGCGGAACCAAGACCTGGATACGCCTTCCCCATGACCAATGGCCAAAGGAATGGGAGGGCATGCAAGACCCTGTATGCCCCCTTGTTCTTGCCCTTTATGGACATCCTGACGCTGGAGGTTTCTGGGAGCAGCACTGCGAGACCCAACTTAAAAAGGTTGGATTTGTACCCATCCCTGACTGGTCCAGTGTTTTTCGTCACCCTGCACTTGAGACCTTTCTCGTTGTCTATGTTGACGATTTCAAGCAAAGCGGCCCATCGGCTAACCTCGCCGAAGGATGGAGACTCATAGGCTCCGTTATCAATATGGAGGAGCCCCGTCCTCTCAAGAGATATCTCGGATGCGAACACGAATTCAGATCAGCCACCGTGGATGGGCCTTTCGACCCGAGGACTGCGTGGACGGTTGGACATCCTCCCTCAAAGCCTATACCGGAGATGCGATTTGGGCCTGACCGAAGGCCTGCTGCCGACGCATGTCGCGGCAAGGCTAAGATCAACCTCATCAAATATAACGAATCTTGCTTCATGCAAGCATGCGTTGAGCGCTACCTCGAGCTTTGCCAATCAAAGTTTCCCAAGGCCCTTCAGACTGTTGAGACTCCGTTCCTCGACGAAAGCAAGCCTGAATTTGACGAGAACCCGGTAAACCCGGAGTTTGACAGGCTTGTTGACCAAAAAGAAGACATCGAAGTCATCTCTGCCAAACCTGGCGTCCTAGGCGACGCGGCTGCACAGGTCTTGATGAAAATCTTATATGGTGCTCGAATGGGCCGCTATGATTTAATCCGACCGGTGCAAGCGCTGGCCAGCAGAATCACCAAGTGGAACCAATTGTGCGATAAGGAGCTTCATAGGCTCGTGTCGTACATCAACTCCACCATTGAATTGCACCTCTATGGATGGGTTGGCGATCGATCTGACATGATCGAAGTCGTCACCTACTGCGATGCTGATCTCGCCGGTGATCGAACCGACGCAAAAAGCACATCCGGGGTCCTCGTATGTCTCGTTGGCCCTCGCACCTACATGCCCATCACCGCCGTGAGCAAAAAGCAAACTTCCGTATCGAAGTCCACTCCCGAGGCCGAAATTGTCGCCCTTGATCACGGCATTTCCAAAGAGGCCATGATGCTCGCCGCTCTCTGGCACTTTGCCATCGGTCGCGGTTCTTCTGACTCGATCGTATGCAAGTGCAAGATAAAATATGACGCTTCGATCCCACAACCAATCAGCGTCCTTGAGGACAATGAAGCCGCATGCAGAATAATCGTCACCGGAAATAACCCGAATATGCGATACATGTCGCGTACCCAACGGGTTGACATCGCGTGGCTCAATGAGCGATACAACGACAAGATATTCCGTTTCGTTGCATGCCCTTCGGACTATCAGGGAGCCGACATCCTCACAAAGGCGTGCGTCGACAAGACCGTATGGAGCAAGAATCTCCACACCCTTGGGATGTTCAAGCAGGGGTTTCTGCAATCATATCTCTCCCATCCCACCCAACCCGTGCATCTTCCCCCTGCCGCCCCTGCTCTTCCACCAATCAGGGGGGTTCGCATTGAATCCGATCATGACTCGAAGTTCAACTCCTTCATCAATGACGCCAACATCTCGGATTGCAAGATTTCAATCACCGAAATTAGGGCGTCTGAGAATGACCGCCTGACCGTCGTCATTGACTCCTCCGTATTACCACTCCTGCCCCCTCAGCGCGGGCACAGAGTTGTTAAAATCGATCTCGATGATGGAGACACCGGAGGGATCTCTACGTATCCCGGATTAAAAGGAAAAAGAGATAACTTTGCTGTGTTCAATATTTTTCCTTCATGCCCGGATTCCTGCAAAAGGGATTGGTCCAAGATCAGGAGGTTCCGACAAAAGTGCGACGCGCTTACTGCCTCTACACTTGCCTTTGCCCTGAATGCTATACTTCACGAATTTGACATTGTTATCGGTTTTGGTGGCGACCTACCCGGACTCTGTATTCAGAGAATCCGCCAATTTATTGATGACCATGACCTATACAGATTTAATCTCTGCAGTTGTCAGATTGGAGCTTACGGACACGCCACTGTCATTAACGTTGCCGTGAACAAACGGACTAATGATCGATTACGCCAGGTGCCCTGCTCTATTTCGCATCGAAACGGGAAGAACAACTTCTCTTTTCACGATGCTGCATGGGAAAAGATGTTCAATGAAATTTTCGGTTGAATGTGGTCGATCCATGTCTGACCTTGGCTCTCTCGGTGATCGCCATGTTGTGCGGAATGCCCCAAAGCGTTTACATGTCGCTTTTTGGCTCTCTCTCAGCTGAACGCGACTTCCTCGGAAGTCCACATCGGCATGCGATGCACACTTCCAACCACTTCCAGACCATATGGGACTCCCCTACACTCAGGGCCTTGTTCTTTGTTTGTCCTTGATGGTATTGTCGATCACGGAGCTATGTACGATTCATCCTTTGATTCCTATTGAGCTCCTCAGTCCCACTATTTGTGTGAGTCTGAGTGTTGCACTTAGCCGCCCCGCCTTGCGATTTGGGCCGCTGCTGCATCATTCATTGGCCCGGGTGACGTGTCCTAGACGGACTTTCCACCCCGGCCTCGGCGGCTGATCGGCTGCTGGTGATCTTCATCACCCTCACGCACCGCTGCGGTGCGGCAACCGGCGATCCCCATCGCCCTCCTGCACCGCCGCCGGCGGCTGCCTTGGACCACCTCTAACCTCCGCTTCTCCTACGCGGGCTCCGTGATATGGCTTCCGTGGAGAGCGGATCAATCACCAGGGCTGGGGCTGAGAAAAGCCTCCCCACACCTCCCAGCGCATCATCGCTGCGGTTCCCCTACCCTGTCACTGGCCGCGTGAAGGCCGTGGCCAACATCATGCAGAACAGCTTTAACAGCTGGGTTTCCAAGCTCAACGGTCGCGCGGCTTTAAAGGCTGCCCGTTTGAGCGACGTGATCACCGGCGAGCAGGTGGAGACTATGATCAATGGTCTCGTTAAATGCGAGGGATATGATTCCTTCCCTGCTGATGTTAGGACCAAGGTCCTAAACTACCGAAGAGGAAGGGCGGCCAACATAATCGCCCTGCTCAAGGATTCTGGTTTCATCGCCACTGAGCACAATGCCCTGACCGCCGCGGCAATCCTGTGCGATGCGATCCCCATCCGAGGCTCTGCCACCCACTACCTCCCCCACGCCCACATCGCGCCGCTCGGGCTTGATGAGGCGACGGATGTCGACCCGGCAGTACATCCCTGCTGTCGACCATCCGGAGGAGGTTGGTCCTCGTCCATCACGAACTCCGACGGGGAGTTGAAGAAGAACTGGAGGACTGAGTACATGGCGGTCAAGCAGAACCAGTACAGGAGCTACGTCGGCTTCACAACTGACTGCTATGACATGGCTGATCCGCGCCGCTCCCAAAACACGGGAGGCATCAGCAGCTTCACCCAGTACGAGCCCTCCATAGTGAGAAAGTGGCTACAGATGCGCCCTCTTGCTATGTTCGTTCCTCCAGAGATCGTGGTTGATGGCATTTCCCTCATCAAGGATAGAACCTTGGAGGAAATCATCGACATGTGTCAGGATAGGACCACTGGCAGATCGATCGATCATCTGCCGTCCATGGAGGCGTATGGCGGGTTTGGTGCATTTGCGGAGCACATGACCTCCGAACTGAAGGTTGCGACCGTGCTTGACCAATTCTTCCTGTGGGACAAGGTTGAGAGGCTCGCCACTCCCGGGGTGACCAACATGACTCACGACTGCGGCATCACGGCGGGCGAAGGATATTGGATCGTGCCCTCTCTCTCGTCCGTCATTGACGCCGATTCCCCTAATTGGAACCATTGGCAGCAGGGGAGCATTGAGAACAAGCTCTGGGCACATGGACTGAGCCAGTTCTCCCTCTGGGCCTCCCTCGCCCACGAAGAAGTGGTGAGTTCAGAGTCCGAGGACAAAATCGGGATTTGGACATCGCTGGTCTACAGCCAAGCGCTCGGGTACACCTCGTGGGCGCACTATGGCCAAGGAGTATGGGCTCACCTTTCCTTCATGCTGCCTGTGGACGCGGCCAGCGGTGACAACCCCCGCGGAGATAAGACGCGGCGCCTCATGCTGGCTCGGGCACCCATCTTTGCTCTCGCCATCAAGTTTTCTCACGACCTGGAGAAGATCACGGGTGGTGAGGGATTCTCCACTTGTTACGCAAATGGAGATGTGGAGTTGCAACGGTTCAACCCTTACATTGAGGTTAACCCCTGCTCTCCATCGCTCTCCTGGAGGAAGCGTGCCTTCTTCCAGCCTAACGCTATCGGGGAGATCGGCGCGACCAAGCGCGAGCTGGAGCGATTGGCTGCTCCTAGCACCCCCACAAAGACCGGCGGGTTCAGCCCGGAGTTCGCCAGGCATCGCCTCGTTAGCAACACGTATGCTATGAAGGTGCAAGAGGCTGGATCGTCGATCCCGTTTGCGCACGAAAATGAATACCCGAAATACCCGGGTTACATCATGGATGAACATCTGGCGCCGTCTACTATGTTTCTGGACATCGAGAAGATGATCGGGAGGTACAAACAAGAGTGGATCGCGAACCCCGAGAGTGAGATGCTCCCTAGGCTGAGCAGGCCCAAGACCTCTCACCTGACTACGTACGACCAGAACGCCCTCGAAAAAGAGTGGATCGGTTGGGGAAACCAAATGTTCAGGAACGTGATCCTGACCGTGTTCCCGGAGTTTGCTCTCGCATGCATTGACTCTGATGTTCCGACTATACCGTCGGTGTTGAAGGGCCTCCTGCCTATGAGCACTACCGGTGTCACCGGAATCCTCGCCGCAATAGCAGCGGGTTGGGGACCTCCCACGTACTTGGAGGAGCCGACGATTAAGGCCAATGCCCAAGTCCTTGTCTTCTACGACCTCTGCTTTGCGTCGCGCGGGAAGAGCAAGAAGGGCTCTTATATCACAGAGGATGAGCTTGGTGCGCAACTGGACATTCTCCGGTCCACTGACAGCGGACCGCGAAAGGGATCCACTCCGAAGATCCATTTTCATTGCCCGTATGAGGAGGGTGATTACCACATCCCCATCGCCAACATGATCGAAGAGGCCACACGGCTCGCTCATGACCGCGAAAAAGCGGTTGGGAGAGGGGCCATGGTGTACGACACCTGCATTTTTGCGACCCGTCTCCATGATCTGGCCGATTGGGATGAGAAGAAGAAGGTGTCGGTCGTCAAGAGCAACGCGCAGACCCTCATCCACACCACCCTGGAAAGGCTTGAGTCCGTGAGGAGGGCTGGATCGAATGTGGTGATCCTCATCTCGGTTGCATCATGGTTTCAGCCCACTCGCAATACCAACATGCTCGGTGCCATCACGACATTCATCAGGGCAGCGATGAAGAGGAACCTGATCGTGGTTCCTGCAGATTTCGCCTTTTGGGGCGACCACTGTGTCGGCAGCTCCGGCGCCCCCGCGAACAAATACAGAACTGCGGTGGCGCTCCCGGCACTCGCCAGCGCGGCGGTGGATATCTCGTGGACGCTACACCGCGTCATGAGTGCTACCAATGCTGCGAAAACGTTGGGGATGATGTACAAAAAGACTATGTACCCACCCGACGAGGACGCGAAGGTGAAGGCCGAAAAGATTCTCCAGACCATGGTATGGGATGATTCGCTAACTTACTCCACCACCCCGCCAGCGAAGGCCACTGGGGCAGACGGCTCTGGTCAGTCGCATGATGTGGAGATGACTGATGCGGCACCTACGGTGACGCCCCCCACACAGGCGGCGGCTCCCTCTGTGGCAAAGACTCCTGCCCGCCAGGCCGAGCCCAAAGGTCCTGCGCCGAAGGCGACGTCGCCACCGAAACGCCCCATCTCGCCTCCCAAGGCATCGCCCGCCAAGGCGAAAGGGCCCATTGACATTAGAAATGTCCCCAAGGCCCCTGTCCCATCCGTGCCCGCAAAGGGCGGCACGCCAGCCAAGTCGCCGGATCCCGGCTCTACGGCCACCAAGGGTGCACCTCCCGCTCGGGCGCCGAGCGTCCGCACTTCCGGGGGAAGTTCACCGGTTCCTGAGCCCGCGGACCCGCCAAAGGCCCCCCGATGGGGAGGGCCATTGCCCAAGTCTGTGCTAACTCCGCCCGGGAAGGACGAGAGCAACTTCCCGCGCCTCGCATCACCTGAGGCATCTCGCAAGGCTGCAGCGGCGGCCAAGAAGAAGACTGAGGAGCTGAACTGAAAGGAAGGACGTCCCCACGCTCCCCACAGTCGAAGAAAAGGATGGTGATGACATGGAGGTGGACGCCGGGATAGCTGAAGTATCATTTGCCCGATTGAACTATCAGAACAAGCCGGCAGAACCGACCGACCCCACCACCATGGCCAGACCGGCTGGTCCCAGAGGCGCTGACGTGGAGAACGCCGAAGACCTCGTGGCGACCCCTGACAGGATGGATGTAGCTGCATCAGGCGTCGATACCCAACCTGACGCGCCAATGGAAGTAGGGGGGAGCACTGCATCGGGGGGGCCTCCGACAAAGGAGGATCTCTCGGAGTTCGATGAGGTGGACCCCGACGCCCGCACTTCCGCCGGAGACACGGGGATCTCCGTCGAGGGGTATACCATTACCCCCGACGGCGAATATTATGACCCCGACTCGCAGGAGACCTTCCAGACGCTTGAGGCATGGAAGGCTCAGCGGAGATCGTCCCGACACAGGGTCGTCCGAGCTGGCGCCACGGAATCGAAGGATCCGGTGCATGGCGGACTTGAGGAGCCCGATGAGCGGAATCCCAACTACTATGGAGATGACACGGAACCGAAGAGAGGATCGATTCCCCTCGACGAGGCGTTCACCCGGCCCGACAGGTTCGTACTTCACCACATCGCAGCTCGAGAGAAAAAATTCGAGCCGATTGTGGCCAGCTACGCTAACAAGGCGAGGAACTCGGACCAGGTGAGTAAGGAGCAGGGTGATCAATCGAGGACATTGAACGCTGCCATCCCCAGTGATCGTCATGGGGTGCGGGAAATGGCCAAACGCGCCACGCTGGTTGACTGGGCCCACGCATATGCAGACAAATGCACCGTGCATGGCCCCAAGCAGTTCCAGTATGTTCACTTCGGGAAGGAGGCCACGGATAGAACCGAGGCTGACGAATGGACAAAGGTCATGGAAACGATCGTCCCCCCCGAGTACCCACCGGAGATCCGTGATCAGATCGACTCCAAGTTCGTGTCCCGAAAGGGCGAGTCCGGCGACCACCACACCGGCATCTTTGGGAAAGCCAAGCAACCGCTTGGGAACTCCAACTCGTACCCAAACAGGGCGCGGTGCGATGCGATGGTGCACGACGGGACCCGACTCGGGATGGTCGACTCCAGGAACGGCGAGGTCATTCCTATGGATGACGTCTTCTGGACGGCGGAGTACATGAACGCATATGATCTCAACTCCCAGCTCTCCGCGGTTCGTGCCGGCCTCGATATGGCTTTGGCAACCGCCTGGAGGATGGGGCACGTTCACCCACACATGGCCGGTGCTGTGGCCGGGTTGCAGAAGATCAGGACATTCTATGACTGCCTCCACGCCGCTCACCGCAAGACCCGGCTTGGATCTTTGCCATTCCACCAGATCGTTGGTGAGCTCGACCGCGTTGACGATCGTGGCAACAAGCTGGAGCCGAACATCCCTGACACGTGGCGAACTACTGCGCTCAGAGGGGAGTACCCGGACTGCTTGGCACAATCTGTCGCACAGGTCTTCCGGTCGATGTGCGGCCCATTGGCCATGACTGGATCGCGCGAGGATCGGGCAGTCATCATTCGCAGAGATGAGTCCGCCTTCACCCGTGGTGACAAAATCATGGGCATTCCCTGGCCGGCCTATCGGCGACCTACGGCGCGCGAAAACAAGGAGGCCAAGGAGAAGGCGGAGGAAGAGGGTCACAACGTCAGTGAGGACGTTGACATGAGTGGGCCCCGGGACAAACCGGTGGTGGCTGAAGGAGAGGCAGCGGGATCAACCGCCGCGGGGGCATCTGAAAACAAGAAGGATGACCCTGCTCCACCTGTCACTCTAGCCCCTGACGCCCCTGCCGAGCCCGCTCATCCTCCTGCGGGTGCGCTCCCTAGCCAGGTCGAGGCAAGGAGCGCCTTGCTGGGCATCCATGACACTGCGGGGCCATTCGCCGCTCCCAGGGACCTGCATACCGGTCAGTTCATATATGTCGACTGCACCGAGGAGGAGAGAGCCATGCTACCCGCGACCATCGGGTCGCAGTTCGAGGCGGAGCGGGCTCTGGCCGAGTTGAGGACCGTGAGTCGCGTCGTCGGCGACCCGCGTGATTCCGAGGAGTACACGTATTGGGAGACATCCTCCCGTGACACTCTCGCCTACGCCTTTTACAGCGCGCCGGATCAGTATCGGAATGTCCCGGCAGTGAAGTCCGCTTCACGCATTTTCGACCAGATCCCCGACGGCCAGCTCGTGCGACCGGACAAGCCGGAGCCTGCGGTTCTCCGCCTCAGCGCGGTGAAGGGCACTGATGACACCCGGAGGAACCTCGAGAGGCTGAAGGCGGAGTCCATCAAGAAAAATATGGTCATCCTCGGCGCCAGGAGAGGCGAAGATATCGCCCCCAGGATCGGGAACACGATCGCCACTCTGTGTGCCAAAATCGGGGACATTTCCCAATTCCTGGAGATGGGAGTGAGGTCCAGAGCGGGACCTATCCTCCCGACCAAGAGTGACCCTGACCTGATGATCCAGGCCATTGTTCCCGCACCCGAGGAGCTTCTGGACTACTTCACCGACGAGATCCGTCAGAAGGTGGAGGGTAGGGCGGGCGCCTCTTCGCACTACTACAGGAGAGCATGCGCGGAAATACGCGACGCTCTCCGTGGGACAGCGGTGCAGCCTGGAAATGCAGGTGCAGTCAAGGACCCAGAATTGGAGGCCTCGTCCGCCAGCGGACAAGGGAACGTCACTTCGGTGATACAACTGAAGAAGTTCCTGAGCCACTACTTCGGCACAAGTGTCGAATCCGAGGAAGCTTTTTCATCGTATCTCCTGGCCTCCTTCCTCGAGGACGGAGTGGGAATGTTCGAAATCATCATCACCGTCATTCGTGACAAGGAGCATTGGTTGCTGCCTGGATCCGCACGCATAGCGGCGGTAAGGTCACTTGAGATTGGATCCGACACTGATTACCGGGCATTTCGTGAACGGTATCAATACATGCTCTACGAGAGCCCTGTCTGTCTTCCCATCACTTCCAAGGTGGTTCCCAAGACGCTCTACAAGGTGGTGCCTCTCCGGATGTATCGGCTCTACGTAGAACGTGGGGCGATCATTCGGGGTGGGCGAGCTTTGATCGAGCTCCT
>CAUJNA010003250.1:1372906-1414875 GCA_963377175.1 Effrenium voratum | reverse complement strand
GAACTGAAAGGAAGGACGTCCCCACGCTCCCCACAGTCGAAGAAAAGGATGGTGATGACATGGAGGTGGACGCCGGGATAGCTGAAGTATCATTTGCCCGATTGAACTATCAGAACAAGCCGGCAGAACCGACCGACCCCACCACCATGGCCAGACCGGCTGGTCCCAGAGGCGCTGACGTGGAGAACGCCGAAGACCTCGTGGCGACCCCTGACAGGATGGATGTTGCTGCATCAGGCGTCGATACCCAACCTGACGCGCCAATGGAAGTAGGGGGGAGCACTGCATCGGGGGGGCCTCCGACAAAGGAGGATCTCTCGGAGTTCGATGAGGTGGACCCCGACGCCCGCACTTCCGCCGGAGACACGGGGATCTCCGTCGAGGGGTATACCATTACCCCCGACGGCGAATATTATGACCCCGACTCGCAGGAGACCTTCCAGACGCTTGAGGCATGGAAGGCTCAGCGGAGATCGTCCCGACACAGGGTCGTCCGAGCTGGCGCCACGGAATCGAAGGATCCGGTGCATGGCGGACTTGAGGAGCCCGATGAGCGGAATCCCAACTACTATGGAGATGACACGGAACCGAAGAGAGGATCGATTCCCCTCGACGAGGCGTTCACCCGGCCCGACAGGTTCGTACTTCACCACATCGCAGCTCGAGAGAAAAATTTCGAGCCGATTGTGGCCAGCTACGCTAACAAGGCGAGGAACTCGGACCAGGTGAGTAAGGAGCAGGGTGATCAATCGAGGACATTGAACGCTGCCATCCCCAGTGATCGTCATGGGGTGCGGGAAATGGCCAAACGCGCCACGCTGGTTGACTGGGCCCACGCATATGCAGACAAATGCACCGTGCATGGCCCCAAGCAGTTCCAGTATGTTCACTTCGGGAAGGAGGCCACGGATAGAACCGAGGCTGACGAATGGACAAAGGTCATGGAAACGATCGTCCCCCCCTAGTACCCACCGGAGATCCGTGATCAGATCGACTCCAAGTTCGTGTCCCGAAAGGGCGAGTCCGGCGACCACCACACCGGCATCTTTGGGAAAGCCAAGCAACCGCTTGGGAACTCCAACTCGTACCCAAACAGGGCGCGGTGCGATGCGATGGTGCACGACGGGACCCGACTCGGGATGGTCGACTCCAGGAACGGCGAGGTCATTCCTATGGATGACGTCTTCTGGACGGCGGAGTACATGAACGCATATGATCTCAACTCCCAGCTCTCCGCGGTTCGTGCCGGCCTCGATATGGCTTTGGCAACCGCCTGGAGGATGGGGCACGTTCACCCACACATGGCCGGTGCTGTGGCCGGGTTGCAGAAGATCAGGACATTCTATGACTGCCTCCACGCCGCTCACCGCAAGACCCGGCTTGGATCTTTGCCATTCCACCAGATCGTTGGTGAGCTCGACCGCGTTGACGATCGTGGCAACAAGCTGGAGCCGAACATCCCTGACACGTGGCGAACCACTGCGCTCAGAGGGGAGTACCCGGACTGCTTGGCACAATCTGTCGCACAGGTCTTCCGGTCGATGTGCGGCCCATTGGCCATGACTGGATCGCGCGAGGATCGGGCAGTCATCATTCGCAGAGATGAGTCCGCCTTCACCCGTGGTGACAAAATCATGGGCATTCCCTGGCCGGCTTATCGGCGACCTACGGCGCGCGAAAACAAGGAGGCCAAGGAGAAGGCGGAGGAAGAGGGTCACAACGTCAGTGAGGACGTTGACATGAGTGGGCCCCGGGACAAACCGGTGGTGGCTGAAGGAGAGGCAGCGGGATCAACCGCCGCGGGGGCATCTGAAAACAAGAAGGATGACCCTGCTCCACCTGTCACTCTAGCCCCTGACGCCCCTGCCGAGCCCGCTCATCCTCCTGCGGGTGCGCTCCCTAGCCAGGTCGAGGCAAGGAGCGCCTTGCTGGGCATCCATGACACTGCGGGGCCATTCGCCGCTCCCAGGGACCTGCATACCGGTCAGTTCATATATGTCGACTGCACCGAGGAGGAGAGAGCCATGCTACCCGCGACCATCGGGTCGCAGTTCGAGGCGGAGCGGGCTCTGGCCGAGTTGAGGACCGTGAGTCGCGTCGTCGGCGACCCGCGTGATTCCGAGGAGTACACGTATTGGGAGACATCCTCCCGTGACACTCTCGCCTACGCCTTTTACAGCGCGCCGGATCAGTATCGGAATGTCCCGGCAGTGAAGTCCGCTTCACGCATTTTCGACCAGATCCCCGACGGCCAGCTCGTGCGACCGGACAAGCCGGAGCCTGCGGTTCTCCGCCTCAGCGCGGTGAAGGGCACTGATGACACCCGGAGGAACCTCGAGAGGCTGAAGGCGGAGTCCATCAAGAAAAATATGGTCATCCTCGGCGCCAGGAGAGGCGAAGATATCGCCCCCAGGATCGGGAACACGATCGCCACTCTGTGTGCCAAAATCGGGGACATTTCCCAATTCCTGGAGATGGGAGTGAGGTCCAGAGCGGGACCTATCCTCCCGACCAAGAGTGACCCTGACCTGATGATCCAGGCCATTGGTCCCGCACCCGAGGAGCTTCTGGACTACTTCACCGACGAGATCCGTCAGAAGGTGGAGGGTAGGGCGGGCGCCTCTTCGCACTACTACAGGAGAGCATGCGCGGAAATACGCGACGCTCTCCGTGGGACAGCGGTGCAGCCTGGAAATGCAGGTGCAGTCAAGGACCCAGAATTGGAGGCCTCGTCCGCCAGCGGACAAGGGAACGTCACTTCGGTGATACAACTGAAGAAGTTCCTGAGCCACTACTTCGGCACAAGTGTCGAATCCGAGGAAGCTTTTTCATCGTATCTCCTGGCCTCCTTCCTCGAGGACGGAGTGGGAATGTTCGAAATCATCATCACCGTCATTCGTGACAAGGAGCATTGGTTGCTGCCTGGATCCGCACGCATAGCGGCGGTAAGGTCACTTGAGATTGGATCCGACACTGATTACCGGGCATTTCGTGAACGGTATCAATACATGCTCTACGAGAGCCCTGTCTGTCTTCCCGTCACTTCCAAGGTGGTTCCCAAGACGCTCTACAAGGTGGTGCCTCTCCGGATGTATCGGCTCTACGTAGAACGTGGGGCGATCATTCGGGGTGGGCGAGCTTTGATCGAGCTCCTTCCCTCTCGGCCGGATGAGTATCAATCCCTCCGCGATCACGGAGAGTGCCCGAACGACACTGTCGACCGCATCACCGACAGCAACGTGACGGAGCTACACACCTCGGGTCGACGCCAGAGGAGCGATCCCCGTTATGTGGTCATGGCTATCGATGCACGTTTCTTCTCCATGGAAAATGGGGGCATGCATATTACTCGTCAGGGTACATTTGCCTCGCGCGAGAACATCGCGATCGGATACTGGAGATGCGTTTACTTCAAGGAGGACTGCTCCATCATTTACCTGAGGCCTTGGTGCTATCCACCCAACTTCCTCAACTCCGTGAGAGATAACCCGAGGAAATGTCGGGACGAAATGGAGAAGTATCACCAGATCGCCAAGGCGGAACATGTCCGCGAGGTGGTGTCCGTTCCATGCCATAGGTGCATGACGGCTCACCCGGTCGGCGCTCACCTGTGCACCGCCTGCTACCTTCCCATCTTCTATGAGGGCGTCCTGCCCACCGGAGACACGGACGGCGGCCCTCGCACGATAGCGAGTACCAACGGGGTGGTCCCTCCCTGGCTGGCAAAGTACGAGGGCTTCGTCCCCGCTCTGTGGAACAACGCAGATGCCAACGCCATCGGGATGGCCCTCTACTCGCAGAGTCCCGCCGTCGACGCCCGGTCCTTGTTGATGTCTGGGATGCGGCCTCCTAAGTACCTCGACAAAGAGGACGTGGATGGCATTTTCCGAAAGCTTCACGACTCGCTCCGGGACGAGGTTGTTGACGGGAAGTACCGTGATACGGTCGACCACAACGTGGAAGACTGGGTTGCAAAGGCGATCTTGGTAAGAGGTCTTGCCTTCAACGGGAGCTCCGTCTCCGACTTTTTCGAGGAGTATGAAGGGTATGCGGCTGAATGGGGCAGACGCCTAACCACCGCAAACTTCAACGCCAACCGGTGCGGCTTTTACACGTCCTACTACATTCTTGAGGCCCATATCATTGGGCTGAGATCAGGACATCTTTCTCCGATACTCCCCAACGATATGTCTGGGGAGGGATTTAAGTTCCAGATGAGGCTGCTCGCTCAGCACTGCGGGATATTGCAGGCCATGCGGAGAAGGGCCGGATTCGATCCTGCCGCGCGCCTCAAGCGGGCTATGGACAAGATACGGGAAGGCGTTAAGAAGGGGTACGTCTACACCCTCAACGACCTCAGCAGTATGGACGATCTGATCTACCGGACGTCCACCGTTGCTTACGACACCTGCCTGGCTGACCGTCCTCAAACCCAGGATGATATCAAGCAGGAGCTGTCCGACCCTACGCCCCGGAAGTACCGCTTCCGACCTCGCGATCGTTATCGGCCCGGGATACGCCTTACACCAGGCCCCGGCGTGAAGGATGAAGACGAGCCCGACTTTGCTGGATCTGCGGAGGACGAGCTGGGATCGGATGGGTCCTCGTGCGGCGAGGAAGAGAAGTCTGACGACCCTGACGAGCCCATGGACGATGACGAGGAGGAAATCCCTCCCCCTCCGCCGCTGCCCCCGGCTCCTCCTGCGCCACCTGTCCCGGTAGAACCGGAGACTCCCGTGGTGTCGCATGCGGGCGTCAAGCCTGGCGATGCTGTACCAACTCCTCCTCCTCCTCCTCCTCCCGCTCCCATTGCGGCTGACGTTACGACGGCTGAGGATCCTTTTGAGGACGAGGACGCGGCCATCAATACTCGTGTCCCTGACACCGAGTCCGAGCTGGAGGGTGAGTCCGACCAACCCAAGGCCAGGAGGACATCTCATGGTCGGGTCCCCGCGCCCGAAAAAGGGCAGGGGGGCGTTCAGGTCCCGCCTGGCGGGCAACCCAGCTCTAAGAGCATGGCCCAGCCTGCCCGTCCATCCCCGGTCCCCGCGAGAAGCGGTGTGGAAGGTGGGGAGAGAAGGGGCAGGACCAAGGGTTTCTACACCCAGAAGGATCCTTTTACCGGCGAGGACGCGACTCCCCGAGTTCGTCTTCGATCGGGCGGTCCCGGAACTCCTGCGTCCCCACCACGGGATGCCACCGGTTCCTTGGGCGGCCGCGGCGGCTATGATCCGCGCGATGACGACAACGACGAGTGGGAGCTTCCCCCGGGTGTGCCTCGGACCACTCGTGCGGCAGATGAGTCGCGGCCCCGCCGAGATGACGATCGGTCGAGGACCGCGCTTGGGGCCCGCGAGGATCGTCGCGGTCCTAAGGGTGAGGGGAAGGGTCGAGGAAAACATCGACCTGGCAAAGGTGGACGCGAGGATCCTGGCCCGCCCCGACAAAGGGATGATCGTGGCAGGGATACCCGCGGAGGCCGACGCGATGATCGCCGACCTCCTCCACGTCATGAGGAGACCTCCGAGAGGCGCGGTCCGGGGCGAGATGAGCGCCGCGGACGTGATGACCCGGGTGATGACCGTCGCGATCGCCACCGGGACCGGCGCAGGGATGACCGACGTCACCAATCAGATCCCCCTCCGCCTCGCCGACCTCCGGCTGGAGACCACAATAGGGGTGGTGGTGAGGATCGCCGTCGGGATGGAGGAGGTGATCGAGGTGACCGTGGTGGACGCCGGAGAGACGACGTGCCCAGGGACCGGGAAGAACCTGGTTCAGGGTGGTAGGCGGGTACCGCAATCAGCATCCGCCTTAGAAGGGCGAGGATAGTACGTGTGTCGCCGAGAAACGCGACCGCGCCGGTCCTCCTCTCGCCTATGCGGCGCTGCTGGGGGTGATGGTCTCCATTGCCCTGTACCGCTGATCCGGCGTTGCTCGTGTCCCTCCCGCACCGCTGCCGTGCGCGCCGGAGACGGTTCCCCTGGCGATCCTGTGTGAGGCTGAGACCGCACTAGAAGTGCCGGGCCGGCCGTAGCCGGGTATTTTCACACCAATTTCGGAACGTCCTTCTCTTCTGTGATCCCAACTCGTTTACCACTCCAACCACTTCGCGGCGTGCAGTGAGGCGCGGTGATCCAGATAGGATCCCCCTCCGCATGTTGTTGTCCCATGACAATGCATGAACGGCACGAGAGGAATCTTCGTCTGGTTCCTCCTTAATGTCTCTGTTCACTCATGTGGCCCACTCGTCAAATAATCCTGTCGCCCCGCTAATTCGGGGTGGTGGCGGGATTTTAACTGGGGCCCAGGTGCTGCCGTTGGCTCACCTCTGAGTTGACACCGGCATTTTTGGTTGGTCCCTTTCGTCGTGAACTCAACTGTCTCGCATCCTTTCTCTTGTCCAGATATCGGATGAGGGGGGTGTGTTTTGTTCACGTGTTGTTTCTTCATATGTCAAAACGGCCGAACGGCCGTTTGGCTCAAGTTTTTACCTCCCGTCAAGTGGGAATAGGACTCACGCTCGTGCGCCATTCACTGGCAGCTTTCTTCGTCCTCGAGCCGAAAAGGGTCGGGGCCGCGGGCGGCTGGGTGTAGGAGGTGCTCGGTGAGTCGCGCTGTTCTACTTGGGCTTGGTATTGAACTTAATCCTCTTCAACTTGATTTCTAACCTCCCCATACTTCTCCATTGTCAACCGTCACTTCCTCAACCCGGTCATCATCCACAGCTTCACCCGAGTTGTGTTTCCGGGTGCTTTGGGTACATCGTGATCTACTTTGTGCTCATTTGCTTCCCTGGGCTACTTCGTGTTCGCCCAAAACCGCAATTATGACTCACATATTTTTGTTTTTAGAGTCCCCCAAACAGCCCATTCCGAGTAGCCCCTGCCACCGAGAAGTGTCCCACTTCGCACGGCCCGCAGGTTGACATTGGACATGGCTTGGAGGCACTCCGATGCGGAACCGGGCCGGAGGTTCTCGCACCGATCGGGAGGACATAAAATTAATACACGGCGGTGGGGGGCTACCCTCCCTCCCACTAACATAGCACCTCACAGGGAGCAAACTGATCTTCCAGGTGCCTCCACAGGTGCTTTGTTTGTTGGAGGAAGGGTACAATTCAAGCAAATTGCTTGTGTACGTAGCTTCTTACCTTAACGCAAACTTGTGCCGAAGAAACATGGGTTCAATGTAAGAAGCTGCGTGCACAAGCACCATTCATTCTCAACGATTGCCGAGGTAATTTGACAACCATCAGATGTGGGCGGCTTGGCTGTGGATTCTATGGCCCGTTAGGCAGAAACTCGGAGCGATGCAGCAAGTGGCACAGGGAGCCTCAAGAGAAAGTCTGTGTTGTGCCGCCACCGCCGGGATCTACCCTCCCTCCCACTAACATAGCACCTCACAGGGGGTTGCTTTAAGAGGAAACTGATCTTCCAGGTGCCCTCCACAGGTGGAAGGGTAAACATTGCAACAAGGCAACCCCAAGTTAAGAATGGCTTCTGGTTGTTTGACTTCCGCAAGTATCATACATTCTTCGCCATTCGGACTTTGTTGCTCAAAAGCAACCTTTTTTTTATGAACCGAGGGAATAGGACAATGCTGCAGGGGCTTATATCCAATGTACAGTATCCTCTAGGATATGAATGAATGAAACCTGCACTTGCTGCCGTCGGTGGCAATGTTGGGTCTACTTTCACGTCATGTTACTCCCCCCCCTTCCCCCCTGAACAATGGAACCAGTCACCGGGCCCTCTTTAGTGAAACTCTGGGGGTCTGGGTGGGAATTGGACGTGGCAAGGCTAAAAATTGTATTGCCAAGACTGACTTTCCTTGGCCTCCCATTGTGTTGGATCGGGCACACCAGCGGGCTTGGGTTTGTCAGTCGCTCTTGCGGCGAGATGAGTGCTGGGTGGTGCAAAAATTATTTCCAATCGCTTTCTTGCCTCGTCCGTAGATTTCTCGGGGGGACAGGGCGAGGGAAGCAGAGAGCTAGCTACCCCTGCTGGAGTTTGTCTCGCCGTGTAGTTGTTTGTTTGCACGGACTGGCTTGTTATTATAAGATACTCTTCCCACAACTCCAGAAGATACAGGGAGAAAAGGAAACACAAAAACAAACAAAAAATAGGCCTTGTCTTTAGGGCGATCTAAGTCTTGGAATCCAGATATGAGGGTAGCAAAAAGGGGGGATTTCAGCGGGCGCGCCAGCTCAGCTAAGTTCGGTGCCCTGAAAAAGTCAACTTTGCACGACAAGACAT
The DNA here is from genome assembly GCA_963377175.1 of Effrenium voratum. Classification (NCBI taxonomy): domain Eukaryota; class Dinophyceae; order Suessiales; family Symbiodiniaceae; genus Effrenium; species Effrenium voratum. Next base: position 1,406,617 of record CAUJNA010003250.1, on the reverse strand, counting down.
ACACCGGTGTGAAGCAGAGCAAACCACCCTGAGCATCGGGATATTGACTTCATTGTGTTGAGGGAAATATTGATATTGATTTAACGATGTAACGATATCGCTGATGTCCAAACGTATTTTCAAAGTTTTCTTAAGGCAACTGGGCTAAAGATATTGACTCCGAAGCTTCAAATGGGCTTGCAGCATTTTGGTTTTGAAGCACTGCAGCTGTGGACAAAAGCCATGACATGGGCATTTTGCGCCAACGGCCCACTGTCTTTTTCTCTTGGCCAAGTATTTTTCCCAGGAAACTTCAGCAAACGGAAGGGAAGCTAGCGAGTCCAGCGATGCCCACCGTTTTCTCTTCTCCGGCTCTTCGCCTGAATCCCTTGAAGTCCTTAGGGCCCCTACGCCGCGAGTTTGCACCGCGTAACTACCGCGTTGAAACATGGCAGCACAGGTCAATGCGACACATCAGAAGAGGCGCGTGGGCGCAGATGGTTCTACAAAGGCAATGGCAAGGAATGTTTTTGTTTTTTTTAAGAGAGGCTACCCTTTTTCATGGGGTCGTTTTGTTGTTTGTTCCTATTCAGGTTGAGCGGTGCGGCAGGTTTAGCTGTGATTTTGTTTGCCAATATTCATTGAATGACAGGCAGATGTGGCAACTCTTGCTTGTGTTCAAGCACTCATCTACATGATTGGAGTACTGGCGCAGTTTGTGGTTTGTTTGGTTCTGTTTTCGCCTTTAACATTGAGAGGTGACTTTTCCGGCCTTTCACTGACATGGAGCCAAGCCTTTTTGTGGACCACCTTCTTTGCGAAACCTCTGAGGTGTCAGTGGTTTTGGGCGAGAATTGCGGTTTTCTTTGTTCCGCTGGCTTCTGGCAAAAGAAATTGAACACCCGGACCTGTGGTGACCAGTTTCTTTTTGAAGCTTCCCTTACGACCAACGGAAAGAATTGAAACCTGGTCGCTACAGGATTTCATCGGGTCACTGCCGGGGGGGGTGGAGTCCATGGCCTTAAGGTGCCTTTTGCCATACTGTGGATGGAGGAAATCCATTTTGCACCACCTAAGAAGCCTAAAAAGGATTTTTCCCCTGTAAATACCAACAAACAATCCTTTCCCTTGGTTTCTTAGGTGGTGCTTACGGATTTCGTCCATCCACAGTATTGTTTTTTCTTCGTTCGAAGGTACCCTTTGCCTGGCGAGCTGATCCTTGCGGTGCTGCATGAGGCGAGAACACTCGACAGCTCCGTTGTAGACGGGCCCGGCATGGGGATGTAGGGCCAGGCCACAAGTCTCGTTTGCTTGATCGCTATTGGGTATGACCTGTAAGTGAAAACTTGTCGGTTGACTTCACAGGGCTTTCCGCAGTAAACCCAGAAACTGTTGTTCACTTTCAACCAAGTTTGCATTTCTCGTGTTTGTGTTGGTATCTTCCATGGTAGGCAAGCAACAGGAGACCCATTTAAAACATTCTAACAAATGGGTTCCAATCGCTTGCGCCAAAGGACAATCATTAAATTTGTGCCTGAGAGGAAACCATAGGTGATCGCACCCATTCACTTGCTGGTGTTCAGCAGGGAATTGGGAATGAACCGTTTGGGGCATTCTTTGAAAGGACACCGAAATTGCTTTTTCTCTTTGGGTTCTATCTCATTCCCAGGTGTGATTGGGAGCAAATCCTGGTGGTGTCCTTTTGGTCTCCTAAAGCCCTCCAAAAAGGTTCAACGGCCAGGTGACGGTGGAAAGGCTGCGCACTTTCCTCCTCTTCTGCATGGTCGTCGCGCCAGCCTCAGGGCGCCCTGTTGGCGCGCTAGTTGGCAGTTCCGACATCTGGGTCCCCCAGTATTGCCCTTACCCCTTTTTTGCGGGAGGGTGCCCCCACTGAAATAGACTACAGAAGAAAGGGTACCCTGATTCCAAGCTCTCTACTGAAAACCTAGACATTTTCGAGGGCTCCGCCTTTCCCATGGAAGTCACGCGGATGTGTCTGTTATCCCGATTTCTGGGACATGGATGTGTCCTTTTTAAAGGGAACCCTCTGGCGCCCATCGGTTCGGTCAAATGTGCTGGTGGTCAATATAGCTATACTTTTGTTTGCTTAAGAGTACTTCTTGGACATTTCTCACCACTGGATTACTTGGGCAGATGTCTAAAGATTCCACAAAAGGCAGGGGACATGTGGCACTAAATGACAATGTTCCATCTTGGGGAACAATAAATGTTGACCGGGGCTCATATGAGCATCAAAAACCCGGGTAGACCATTTTAGTACCGGGTTTTGATGGTGACTCATTTGTGCCATTGCCAAAAGGTAGGTAGGGATGGCCATGGACTTAAGCCGAGGGATTTAAAGAACCATGTTAAGAGGAGCTGAGTGTCACACTTCCTGCTAAGGGAGCTGGGACCCGAGACGGTGCCGTTGGTTTGGGAGAAGGTGGGGACGAACCCCAACGCTTCCCGCAAGAACCTAAGGGACAACCCGATTTTCATGTGTCCTTTAGGCCGGAAGTGTCGGCTCATGTGTAAACCTTCCCCGCGACTTGGAGGTTGCCCTTGGGACCACTTTGCAAGGTGGCACGACGTGACGCTACAGTGCTAAATGTGTGTGTGTGTGTGGTGTGTGGTGTGTCTGTCCGTGTGTGTGTGTGTGTGTTTGCTTCAACCACCTTCTGGTGCGTCCCCCCCTCCCCGCCCATTTGACGTGTACCTCAAATAGGTCCAGAGCAATTATTGGCACTCAAGTTTCGAAGTGCTCAAGCGCCGAGCGCGTTGGAGAGCTCAAGTCACCCTAGGCATGACGTTTGCGATGGAGAACCCGGACCCTCCAATGGAAAACTCGGACCTTCCGTGGAGAACCTCGAACTCTTACTTTTGCCTTTTTCAAGGATCCAACACCCATCCGGAGCCGTAGAGTTGCAAATACCTGTTCAAAGGGTCGTTTTTGGTCTAAGGAGGTATTTTTCAACTTGGGTGTCTTTTTTACGGGACCTCAACAAATAGTGGTTTGCCTTTGGTTTCCAACAAATAGTGGTTTTCCTTTGGTTACCCCTTTAAACCCGCCAAAAAAGGTACCCTCGAAAAGAACGCAGCCAGTTTGCAGCCCACCTCGGTACCCCGCTCCATGCATTTAGCCTCAGCTGAGCCGCTGAGCCACTTGAGGTGATTGCGCAGATGTTCGCTGTGATGCCGCGGCCTTGGCAACTGGCTCAGACCCAAAACAGATCCATACCTAGAAACTCCGTGGGCGGACATGTCCGCCCGTTTCCTCAAAGGCAGAAATGTCCGCCTTTGTTTGGAAAAAGCGCCGGGGATGGGGGAAAAGCGCCCAAGCCAAGGAAAAACGCCGTCGTCGCCAAGCGATTGGGCTTGTCGTTTTTTAAGGGTGCCCCTTTTTGGCATGATTTAAAAAGGGAAAACACAAGAGAAGCACCATTTTGGTGGGTGCCACCTAAACACAGACACACCCATTTGGTTGCGTCCTTTTTCGGGGACCACCCAACAAACGGTGGTGTTTTGTTGGTTTCACGCCCCCAAAAACCCGCAATATGGGCCTCAATCATGGGAATCTTGTGCGCGCGCGCGCGCGCGTGTGTGTGTGTGTGTGTGTGTGTGTGTGTGTGTGTGTGTGTGTGTGTGTGTGTGTGTGTGTGTGTGTGTGTGTATGTCTGTTGCTTTGTTTCATGGTGTTTCGGGTACAGATCAGGTTTGTTGGAAAGCGGAACCCCATGGTTGATTTTGAGTGGGGGGGGTGCCCCCTTATAAAGGTTCAGACCACTTTTGGAGGGGAACACCCCCTATGAATATGACGGTTTTCTTTTTGTTGAATCCAAGAGCAACATAATTGTCATGATGATGAGATCATGATGTGTGTAATTGTTTCGCCTCTTGTTTTGGAACGGTGTGGGCAAATCTAGAAGGCTTCCCGCATTCTCAAACCACTACTCCCACCAGGAAAGTACCACGCAGTGTCTACGCTTCTGCCAAGCCAACCTTCAACGCAGAAACCAGCTTCATCTCAAAAATGCGCGGGGGGTGCCCTTTGTTGCACAGAAGGATGTGGTACCGGAGGTGCCCTTCGAACGCCTGCCAAGCAGCTTTTTGTTGATGTCTTTTTTTCATATGGCCTCGGGCAGCAACCCGGGTGAAGCTGCAGCAAAGGATTGCACCTGTTGAAGACGCCAGCCGTGTGCCGTGCTGCATTTATTTGGTGCATTTTGCTTGGATGTTAGGACTTTAACTTTTTGCCAACGAATGCGTTTTCCATTAAATTAAACCGCTAAAAATTAAACTTTTGGCAGGGGAGCAGAAAGCCACCGGGATTTTATGCGCGTCCAAACCCTTTAGCAATAGAGGGAGTGGCTTCAGAAAGGTTAAGCGTGAGGCCTAAACCTTTGAAACGATGCTGGTAGAAGCACAAGGCCCCCCCAAAGAAAAAGACCGCCGCTAAAAACACACACATTAGATATGGCGGTTGTCCTTTTGGTTTCGCTTTAAAACCACCGCAAAAGGGTTCCCTCGAAAAAGGCGCGCCCGCATGTCCATTTCAACATCGAATCATGGTGCGGTCTGGTGGCTAGGTGAACTTGGGACCCGCCGTAGAGTGTTGCAAGTAAGGAATAATGGGAACCCTGTATATTCAAGTGGTAAGTTTGATCAGAATATTTGTTCAGCTTTGGCTTTGGCTAGTTTCTTACTTTTTTGTTTTTAGTGAACCGACGGGAGCCAACAGGAAAAACCGGCCAGCGGGATCCTCTTGGAGGGATTCGACTAAGTAGAACTCGCTGGTGCCGGTGTACGAAGGATTTCTTGGGGCATGGCTCATGGCCCTTTGACCCTGGCTCCCAGCCAGCCGGTCTGTTCCTTAGCTGATCAGATCTTTGTTGTTGGCTTAGTGGTTGGGTTTCAGTATTGAACCCACTAAACTTGCTGGTGCTCAGTAGGGAATGCGGGAATGGCACCTATAAACCATTCAACTGGTGGTTTCCTTTCAGGGGACCAAATCCCGATTTTCCCATCCCTTGTGGTCTCCTTGGGCACCAACGCCTGGGTTCATTCCATTTATTCCATTTCTCATTCCCCCTTCCTCACATGGCACCTGGGTACTTGGATCAGTTTCCTTTCAAAGGACCCGTTTCCCCCAGGTGCGGCCTTCGGGATGGAGGGAGGGTACCAACGCTGCGAGAAAAAACCGGGGCCCAGAGGCGAGGCCCAGAGGCCCAGAGCCCCACGAGCGAGTTAGTGGTCAGGTTGCTTTCGCCCCTGGCCCGGCTCCCAAAGCCCAGCCAGTTGGTGGCTCGGAACCATCCGGTTCAAGAAGCCTTGTAGCCGAGTGCTTTTAGCGGTTGGGATTCCAAGTTTGACCCGCTGAAAAGTTAAAAGCTTTTTTTGGCAGGGGATCTGTTTTTGATCGGCCGGTGCCCCCTTTTTTCAAAAATCGTGGTTGGTTTACCCTCCCCCAGGCTAACATGGAAGCTCCCAGGACCCTGTTGGAAGACTTTTCCAGAGCTTCTAGGAGTTCCATAGACTCGACCGAGGTCCGTTTCTGACCTTAGGCACGTTCTGGGAAGATCAGGTTTGAGTGGTAAATGAAAGGTTTCGACTTTTGTTGCGCCACGCCACTCACTTCCGATCCATTCGATCGGAAGTGAGTGGCTTTAAAGGCTTTTATGAAGTAACGCAAGTTGACAAGGGACGCCACCATTTTTGGGGGGTCCCCTTGGACACATCACTCCCGCTTGCTCAGCGGATTCCGCCATAAATTGGCTGGGGTAGACCGCGGTAGGTTTGGCTTTGCAAGCCTGAATCGAGCTCCAATTCCAAGGGGCAACTGGGGGATTTTGTTTGCTTTGGCAAGCGATCAAGCACTGCAGTGTCATTGTCATGTTTCTGTTCCGACTTGAATCTCGGGCTTGGAGCCATCCTTGACCTTTGACTAGTGAGACTCCCCCCGCGGTTCTGGTAAAGTTATTTCCTTTCAGGCCCCTCTACAACTGGGGTGTTCATGAGTGAGGGTACAACCTAGCACTGCTAAATATTTTTGTGTTTTTATTCGGCCAGGTTGGGATGTACCTTAGTATCGTTTCAGCATTGTCAGCAACGATTTCTACCATGCTAGCAGTCACCCCAGCATTAAGCTTTGAGTTTCGCACGCAACCACACAAGTCTCAACCGATGCTCTTAGAAGGCGCCTAGATATTTTCGATAAATGAGTTTCAGTTGTCCACTGCCTCAGTCTTTTGTTTTTGTCCCATGTCTGCTTGTTGAAGCGTGTACCTTTCACCATGGCAAAGCTCCTAGGCATCATACCAAGCTCCAAGGCCCAAAGAGTGGGCAATAAGAAGCTTCTTTCAGACATCCACAGGTGACATGGCCATGGTTCAAAACCACTGGGATCCCATTTTGGGATAGGTGCACCGCCCATTTTAGAACCTATTTTAGTGGGGATTGGGATGTTCACTGGGGGTACAACATTGTGACCCTTGGCCAAAAGTGCTTGGAAAGGTGCTTATGGCTCAGCTGCATTTTGCGTTTTGGCCGCGTTGTTTTGTTTGTCTTTGCTTTTGCAAGAAACCCACGTTTTCGGCAAGGCTTTGATCGGAGAGGGGCTGGAGCTTCGAAGTTGGCAGCATGGACTTCTATGTGTTGGTCCATAGTCACGGGCCCAAAACGTGAATCAACCAATTTGATTTCTGAGCTCAAGAGAGGGCATTTGAGTGGATATGTGTTTTTCTTCTGTTGGGAGTCCAGTGGCGATGCTTCGCAAAAAGATCATGTGCAACCGGCCAGTATGGGACTCGTACTTCTGACCACGAGTTGGGAACATGGAGCCCGAATCTACTTACAGACGGGCAGAATGTGTTGCACCAGGTGGTTTATCCCCAAGTGTTATCCTCATCCCAGAAGGGTTTCTCCAACACAATTGTAGACCGGTGCGTTTGGATTTGGTCCACCAGTATCGTCCTCCATGCTTGGTTTGTTCACATCGGCCTGAAAAAAAAACGACACGTGGGTGGCTTGTCGTTTTTGGAGTTGGTACCCCTTTTTTGGTGGTGTTTTTTCACGAACACCTTTCAGGAAACCCACACCAATTCGGGGATTTGGTACCCCGTTTTCGGTGGTGTTTAAAGGAACACTACAAACAAAACTACCGATTCGGAGGATGTCCAAACAAAAAAGTAGACGAACACCAACAGGAAACCCACCAATTTCGGGGAATATCCAACCTAAAACGAGACGCACCGCCCCGATCCGCGTCAGACAGAATTTCACCGAGGCCAAGAAGCGGCGCGCAAACATGGAGCCGGCCGTGCCCAGGAGACGAGACGCTCGTCCGTGGGCAACCCAAAGGTCTGGGGGATGGGCGCGTTGGTTTTAATGTTAACCCCGGATTCATAAACCCCCTGGTTGATTTTGAATAGGGGGGTGTCCCCTTTTAGTAGGGATTCAGACCACTTTTGGAGGGAACACGCCCCTAATAGTGGGACGGGTTTATTAATCCTGGGGCAACATTAAAGTTGGGGATGTGAAACTCGCATCATGGCTATTTGGCAGCGGATCTTTGGACAGTTGTTTTGCTTCTTTTTTTTTCCGGTTTCCAAAATTGTGTTTTTCCAACATTGGACCTACTAAACTCAGTTGTTCAGTGGCACCCTCTTTCCTCTTTTTGGTGGCTGCCCCACTACAATGGTCTTCCCAAAAAAGGGTTCCCTGTCCCTCCAGGCCTGTTCAGATGGTTGGGCGGCATGCCCCTCCGTCTGGCGCACTCGTCGCCCGCCCCCGTGTCAAAAGGGCTCCCTTTTTCTCCAGGGTCACTGACCACCTGAGAAGAAGTCGGATGCGTGTCGCGGGGGCGTAGCAAGTTGTCGCTGCCGGCGCCGATCTTGAAACGGAAGCGATGTGACGCTTCCGGGCTTGCAGCTTTGGACATATGGGTGTTGCCTTCTTTTAGGTTGGCCCGCAAGAGACAGTGGAGTTCCTCAGCCAAAACGGCCTGAAGGCTTCTTTTTTTTTTTAAGCACTTTTGATCTAAGATTCAAGATTCCCAGGACTTGCTCTTGAATCTTGAAGCCTAAACCCTTTAAAAGCTTTTTGGGTGCCCCATACTGAAGTCAAGATTCAAGATCTAGACTCCTGGGGATCTTGCATCTTGAATCAGAGACCCAAAATAAGGCTCTTAAGCTTTTTTGGACGGATTCGGTCCCCCCATACATACATGCATACATACATACACACATACCTACCTACCTACCTACCTACCTACCTACCTACCTACCTACCTACCTACCTACCTACCTACTACCTACATACCTACATACATACATACATACATACATACATACATACACATACATACACATACATACACACATACACATACACATACACATACACATACATACATACATACATACATACATACATACATACATACATACATACATACATACATACATACATACATACATACATACATACATACATACATACATACATACATACATACATACATACATACATACATCACGCACGCATACCATACATACACATACATACATACATACATACATACATACATACATACATACATACATACATACATACATACATACATACATACATACATACATACATACATACATGTATGAATATATATATATATGTTTATGTATATGCGTATATGTGTATATATGTATATGTAGACCAAACAACCAACAAGAAGTTAATATTCCAAGAATGTAAGTTTGTTTTGCAGACGGCAAGGATTTACTTTTGTTGAACAACCAATATTTCCTGGTTTTCCAGCAACTATAGGGAAAGCCAAAGAAACGATAATTCCTTGGCAATAACAAGATCTCCAGATTTTCAAATCTACCAAACTTCTGCCAGAATTTATTGGATTCTCTGTTGTTGGTCGACTTTAGACCATCTCAGCGGTAAATGACAAAGCAACTTAGACTTTTTGTTTGGCAAGTCCAGGAGTCCACTCGATCGGAAGTGAGACAAGTGGAATCTCCCAAACCTCTTCCCCCGCCTGCGCAGGAGGGGTACCTATCAGCGCGCGCAGCCCCCGCGGCCGGCGTCCAGCGTGGTCCCCGAGTTTCGCTGGAAAAATAAGTGAAACGAAGCAGTTGGGCCAACCTGTTTGTGAGGGATCCCCCAAGTACTCCGTATTTCATGTTTGCACCTTTGAATTTTGGAGATCATGTTGAATCGTCTTTGAAGACCAGTCGTTCAAACAAGCTCCTGTTGGTCCCCCCCTTTGTTGGGGGCAAGGGTTGAATTGCGCACCAGCGGCCGCCGCCGGTTTTTTTTTTTTTGAGCTCTAGGGCCTAGGGTCTGGGGATCCATGAGTTCCGTGGGGAAACCTGCCGCCAGTTTCTGCGGAGGGACACCCCTGCGACATGGGGGGGACAGTCCGAATCGCTTCGCGACGCAAAAGTTGGGTGGCTTCAGGGCCATGGCCAGCCCGAGCTTGACTCTTTGGTGGAGGCCGACTTTTTTGTTTGTGTGTATTGTTTCGTTGGGGGGGCAACGGAATATAAATGCATCGGTACACATATGTGAACTATACATGTTTATTCAATGTCCTTCGGCGTTCTCGGCGTTCCCTAGACTCGAAGAAATACCTCCGTTATTCCTTTCCTTTGCGGTGGGGGAGATTCTTGAACATTTCCTGTGGGTTCATTTGCTTCCAGCTTTCATGGCGCTTGGCTTTGAGACCCAAAGCCCAAAAGGAGGTTACGCCAGAAACCACCAAGGACCATAGCCGTTTGGGGGCTGGAAATTTGGTGTAGAACACGCTTTGCCCTTCAATTCTTTGCTACAGAAGGGTCCGCGCCTTGGTGTGCGCACTGGGGGTGGTTCTGCCGCGGGGCTCCAGCAGTTGATTCAAAATGTGTGTCGGCCAGAACCTCTGCGGGGAAGTCCCTTTAAAACGAACAGCTCGATGCCCGGGGTCAGGCAGCTTTGGCCCCTTGCAGCGGTGACGGCCTGAAAGGGGCCAGCTTTCGGTCGGAAAAGGCGACTTGCAGAACAGAGAGGGGGAGTTCCATGTTTGCCGCAAGCATGACTTGGGGTATGTCTCAAAATCGGAGTCCACCAAAGCTGTTTCCAGCTATTGGGTTGGATCTTTAGACTTGTTATGTTTGGGAATCTTGAACCCACAAATGTTAAACTTTTTGCAGGGGTCAACAGCAACCAAGTTTGTTCGAAACCCAATGGGGTTCGCCATTTTCCGCCTCAATCTAGGAATGCCTTTGGGGAGAACGAGTTCGAGCCATAGGGGGCGATGCAAGCAGATAAGTTTCGCTGGGCACAGTGATGTTGATGGACTTATCGACCAGGCAGAGTTCTTTTTGGGACCTCCTCTAAAATAGGGGTGGCCCCCTATCAAGCGGTGGCTTGTCAATCATGAGTTGACATTGATCTGATTGCCTGCCTGTAGGGGCGACAGCAGAATGGTTAGTCAAGCGTTTAGACTCCAAAGGTTTTTGATTTGTTGGTTCAGACACTGGAACAACGGCAAAGGGAATGTTGAACGCTGTTTTTTGACTGTATTTGAGTTTCCCCGTGGCTGAGAGCCTGGTTGGCAAATGCATTTGTGCCAAGGCTTTTGGTGCAATGGAAAGCCCCAGCCTAACTCGTGGCGGCAACTGTGTGAGCAACTGACAACACAACTAAACGTGGGAAAACATGTAAGAACAGGGGGTCCCCTGGACAACTGATCGGTTGTAGTCTTAGTTGATTGTTTTGTTTTTTGGTTTGTGTGTTTTTTTACGTGAAATGTTATGGTCCTCGAAAGGTTAAGCCAGGGTTTTACGGTGATTTCAGTGTGACTGAATCACAACCCCTTGGAACGTTGAAATGGCGGCGTGAAATGGCTCTTTTCCCCAAAGCGAGGGTACGCTTTGTGAGTTATTGTCGTTTTTCCGAAGCCAAAAGGACACTGTTTTCTTTTAGAGGTTCCACTATGTTTCGCTAAACCCGCCCTGCAATGTCCTGGAGTCTTTCCCCCATCCCAAAAGGTGCTTGGCCACGCGGTGATGTTCTTGAACTAGGCATGAGATGACATGAGCAGAGATGTTGGCCACTCGTCTCAATCAAAGGCAGGAAGCGGCAGCTGGCAGTTCTTCTTCCATTTGGACATTTCGCAAAACATGACCGTCACACGGATCAGAAGGTGATGAATTACTGAACAGATTCTTCTCGGTCAGCAGCCACAAGTGAACAGATGTTGTGAAGCCGATCTGGCCTGAGCTACGTTACACTTTCCCATCTAAAGCTTCCATAGGTACCCTTCGGAGGAGTTTCCTTCTTGCAGGTTCCTTTTGTTTGGATGTCGTCGACCTGCAGCTTCTGATAGAGCCAGCGCGCAGAACACGTAGCAGTTGGATGCGCTGCAGAATCCTGGCAGCAGCCACATGCATGTCCAGGCAGTTCACTCCTTGCCTATGACAAGCCTGAACCATGCGCTGTCATTCTTTCATGCGCGGCACATGAAGAACACCTCTTCCAAGCGCAAACCTTCAGGCCATTTCGGGGTTTCTAAAAATGACAGACCAGCTTTGGTTGGTCGTCACTTGGACATCAACTGGGAACCCGCCATTTCAAGGATCCCAATTTGTGTGAAACACCCAAGTGGGACTGGTGTCAACCTCCCTCGCGATGGTGATGGCGACAGCCGCAGGCGCGAGGGAGGGGATCTGCCTGCCCTCTCGTGGATTCTGCCCGGATCCAACAAATCCCTCGTTGGACGTAGTGTATGGCTGAGAAAGGGATCGAAGAACTGAGCCCCGATTGGGGAACCTTGTTGATACGCGGCGTCTCCGCAAGAGTCCCTTAGACTTTGGTCCCGAATCTGAACGGGTCCCAAAGTTCTAGGAGTTAGGCGTCTCTGAACTCTGTGATTACGACACACTGCACGATTTCAAGGTGAAGCGGGGGGTTTAATCCATACAAACACATACAATATGTACCTCCCTCGTTGGACGTGGTGGCTGAGAAGAGGATCTATCCATCTATCTACTTGGCTAAGACCCACCAGAGGGTCCATTTTCAAAAGGAGAGCGGTGGTCCAGGACCCCCCCAGTCAGGCTCCATATTGTTGGACAGGAGGGTATCTTTCGGAAAGGGAGCCCTAAAGCAAGTTATTGCTTTCTGCTAAATTGCAGATGTTTTGATAAACACCCTGCAACGTAGCAAGGAAATGCCCTTTGGAACACATCCGATTTGTTATTTTAAACACATCCGAGGGTTTCTTTGCAGGAAACACGGCACTGACACAAATTATGTTTGTGCAAAGGCTGCAGCGAAGTGTTTTATTGGTTTGCCATGCAACATTAAAAAGCAACTCCTTGACTCGCCCTACCTCTGTGATTCGAAACTTCTAGGAGTTAGGCGTCTCTGAATTCTGTGATTACGTGTCGATAACCTATGTTCCTGCTCTTTGATAAAGACACACTGCACGATTTCAAGGTGAAGCGGGGGGTTTAATCCATACAAAACCATACAATATGTACCTCCATGAGAAGAACATCGTGATTTTGTTTAGTTGTATGCCGTACAAATGTTTTTGAAATGGTGCATAAGCTGCGGTTGGACTTGCTTGAGGTTTTGTGCCCTCCCAAAGGCTGCAACGGGGAGAACAGACAGGGGTAGGATTTATGATTGAACACGCAAGATAGTCCTGTGGTTGGGTTGTGGTGTAGGGTTGGTTTGGGATGGGTCTAGGGTAGGTTTAGGGTTGGTTTGGGGTGGTTTCGGGTGTTTTGGGGTTGGCTTAGAGTTTAGGGTTTATTCAGCTTGGTACACACGGGTTTAGGGTTCCTTCTTCTCAAGCTATAATTGGCGGTTGACCCATCCACTTCTGAGGGTGTATTTCCGGGATTTGTACCGCTTTGGTGAGACCGCAATCAGAATCAGGGCAAGTGACGGTAGACAGAAATAGGTATGGCCGCCCTTTGATTCTTTACATGGAATTGGGTAGACCAAGTTGATACCGAGTTTTGATTCTGACTCAACTGGGCCTATGACTTGCAGCGAAGTTCTTCCGGCGGAAAACTTTTTTGAGACACACCCGACTCCGAGCTTAGGCAGGTCATTTGCGTTTTCAGAGCTCAACAATCGTGTGGCACAGCGACAACTTGTGCAACCGCCGCCAAATGGCACCCTTTCCCCACTCATATCCTTTCACATCCTTTGGCCAACGGAGCCTCCACGCTACCAAACATGAAGATGGATCTAAATGGGTATGAATCCTAATTGGGGATTCTTTGGTGAACGTCATCTACAAGGGGACTTATGTCCACCAAGAATGTTTCAGGGTGTTCAAGAATAATTTATGGTCAATTAGACCCATGAGCCTTTAAGGTGTGAGGGTCGGTTTTCGTTTTCAGCAAATCCGAGCACCCGAGGCATGCCGGATGCTTGAGACCGTGTTGACACGGATTATCCTCCGCTATGCTCAGCGCAACTTGGATTTGGCCGGGTTTGCGACCGGTTACGAAGCAACATTCGGAAGTTGGGCGGATGAAGCATTCTTCCATTGCTTGGTTGCCCCCAACACAAATCTGATTTTGCGGCTTCTCTCTGTATTTCAACAAAGGGCCCTGGTGACCCGATCTGGAGCCCTAGAAACAAAACAAACTGGTAGCGCACAAGATCGGAAAGGAACTATAAGCGGAAAAAAAGAAAAGATGAAAAAGCAACACGCTCAAAGAGACAAACACACTCCAACATGCAGGCACACTCCAGCACACATGCAAGCAACCGTGAAAACACTCGCACCTACACCTGCACCTACACCCACACACACACACATCCGCACCCACATCCGCACCCACACCCACCCGCACCCGCATCTGCACTTGCACCCGCACACGCACACTCACACGCACTGACGCGCGCATGCACGCCAAAACGCAACGAACCCAAGCTCCATCGTGCAAACAGACATGCAATGAAAGGATCAGAGTGTGGCAACCCTGTCAACGGGCTAGAACTTACGGGACTAGCTGACTAGCTCTTCTCTCTTTTGTTTGCTTTGTACCCTCACTCGCGAGGCCAGACACACGCGATGCGCCGTAGAGCCCCATTTCAGGGTGCAGGGCAAACCCTGGAGCTTCAGGCTTAGGCGTGTTGCATTGGCTCCAAAGAATTGCAAATGTCCCTTTGGTTTCCTTTTTCACGTCCAAAGCAAGCCACATGTTGGACAAGCACCAAGCGCCTGGCCACTTTCGTTGGTCTTGCGGTTTTCTTGCTCATGCGTCCACTGTTGGTGGGCTGCAAAGATCACAGGTGTTTGCTAGAATCTTGGGACCTCAAATTCAGCTGTGCCAATAGAGGTCCCTTTCCCTATGGAGGGTCCAATGATGCTTAGGGTAGCAAGATCCCAATGCCTTCTCGGGACATACCGAAGCCCTTTGAAGCCCTTTGCACCTCTCTCAGGGTGCCTTGCTGGACCCCGAGACCTTTGGGCCTTGGGCCTCTGCTACTGGATCACTGGATTGACTCCTCAGCGGTTATTTTACCAAAGTCACCCCCCAAATGGTAGGTGCAGGGAAACAACCCCCCAAGTCCTGACTTCGATACCCCGCAAAAGAATGACCTCCGGAGCCTTGGACCTTTGGCTGGAGGTTTGACTTGACTTTGATAGCCCACAGACCACCAAAATACTCACCCCATGATCAAAGTCACCCCCCGAATGGTAGGTAAAGGGAAACCCCTATGCTCGGACAGCCAAGGATACCTTCCTGGACCCTTGCTGGACCTCTCTGGTACTTGGACCCCCAACCCGGTACCAACGAAGTTTGACCCCCCAGCGGCCAGCCAAGGCCACCAAATGGTAGGTAAAGGGGAGCAACCCCACGTTCTGACTTTGATACCCAGACCACCAAGACAATGACCCCTGTGCTCAGCTTCCTTGGGCCTCCACTTGGATCCCTCAACCTTTGACTCCGCACGCCATCAAACAGAGGCTACATCTGCGACACCCTGCGCACGGACTCGCTGTCCCTCTGGGGCGGCGACCTCCGCGTCCAGAACTTCGAGCTCCGCACGGAGGAGCTCGCGCGCGCCGCGGCCTCGGGCCTCGGCCGCGAGCCATTGAGGTTGCGCGCGAGGGGTTCAGATAAAAGAGGCGGCGTTCGGCCGGGAAAACACGGGAGGTCCGTTCTTTTGTCCGGGAAAAAACGGGAAAGCGTGTTTTGTTTTTCTCCTGCGGTGTGTTTTAGTATATTATGTGGTTTGTTGTTTTTTCTTCCCCGTTGGGGGGAGCTCCTTTCAAAATCGAGCACCACAGCCGGGTGCCCTTGATTTTATCGTGGAAGTCATCGGGGGGTTGTCCTTTTGGGCGCCAGAAAATGGCAGAGGGAGGGATGCTGGACGCTGGTGGTGGTGGCGGTGGCGGTGACGGTGTTGTTGTGTTGTGGTGTTGCATTTGGAGTCCCCGGAAGAGGCAGGAGGCCGAATTGTGGGGAGCCGCCATCGGTGATCTCAGACCTTCTCGCACATTTCTCCATTCAAAACAGCCAGCCAAAAGCCAGCTTCGGATTAGCTACACCAACACTCAGCTCTTGCTCTCAATGCGGACAACATGCCTCCCGACTTCTAATGGCGTTGGATTGCTGGAAGTTCAACTTGCACGAGCGCAACACAAACAACCTAAAACAACCAAACGACGACAACATCTCCAACAACACGAGCCACAACCACAACAGCCACAACAACACGGCAACACAAAGCTTTCAATTCTGAGCTTTCCATGGTCAGATTAGTCTATGGTTCGTTTGGGAATGGGAGAACTCAAATCAAGGGGAGACCAAAAGTAAACCGAAGCCCATGTCACGGTTCTCGGATTTGATTTTGACACACACACACACCCATGCCAATTGGTTAAATCGGAGTTTCAATGACAGGACCCATTCAACAAGTGGCTTTGGGGTAGGGTCAATGAGTTTTTCATCGTGTAAAAGACCACCTACATAGCCCCGTTGATTATGTATGTACCCCATGTTCGCCTGGCTTCAAATCCCCACGCCACCAATCCGAACCAAGGAGAGGGAACCCGATACGGGTGCTTTTGTTTTTTGAGGGTACGCCTTTGTTTGGACAAAAGGAAAACTCCGCCATGTTTGGGTGTCTCAAAAGAAGAGACACCCCCAACACATTGCGCCCATGCGCAGTCGATATCTGCACAGCGTTTCAGTAGAAGCGACCCCCCATCCAGCACCACGCAACCACTGCTGTTTTGGACAGCGCTTGGGATTTCGGACACGGTTAAAAAACCGACGGGTGCTGGTCGGTGCCTTCTGTTTGTTGACCCCTTCAAGTCTCCGACAAACTCTCTAGTGTGATTATTCTAGATGAGATTCCTTATCCGTAATCTGCGGGACTCAAGGGAAAACGCGAAAGAGGACACCTCCTGCCAGCAACCCCCTGCTTCAATGTCCAAATCCCCTTGGCGTTTGAAGCCTAAAAGTTGGGGACCCGGGTGGCATATTGACTTATCCTTTTGACTCACTAGCCCAAGTTGTTTTTATTGACCAGACAAGTGTCTCCTTGGCTTATCCCATTTTTGCGTGGCTCCAAAAGTGATTGACTCTGAAAGGTGATCACCTGGGTCGAAAAGGCTTGGGAGGGGAATCAGACCACTTTTGGAGGAGCCAAAAACCACCCCCTATGAATAATCTGGGGTTGATGAATCTGGGGTCAACATTTGGGACCTCAAGATGGCTGGTTTGCTTTTGCCTTCCATTTGACACCAACCAAAGGGGGGTGCATATCGGAACCGCCCAGCGTGTTTATTGTGAAATTCCTCATTTTGGATTCCTCATTTTACACCGGAGCCGTCCAAAACAGGGGTCTACCCGAACTTTCTGGGTCCCAAAGCTTCCATTTGCTTAAGAATATGTTCTATTCGCGCTGTTGGTTTAAAGGGAATCGATTTCACTTTTGGACATTTTTTCCAGGGGGCGAAAACGCAAAATGGAAGAAAGGGAGCCAAATTGGAAGACGCAGCGCCTGCCCGAGCGCGCACGCGAGCTCGCGCACGCGAGGCTTTGGGCACCGCGGAGCACGGGCTGCGGCTTACCAGGGGCTTTGTGCGGGAGCTCCGCGTGGTGACCCGCCGGAAGTTTTTGTAAGGGAGGGGCCCGGCTCAAAAGTGGGTGGGGTAGGGGATTGGGGAGATTTTTCGGCGTCGGCGAATCGAAGGAAAGGGAGTTGAGTAATTGTGGGTTGGGAACGCTATGGTTGTGGTGGTCAAAACCGTTTTGGGATCCTATTTTGGTTGGTAGGTGAATTCACCGCCCATTTTAGAACCTATTTTAGTGGGGGAAAACCGTTTTGAGATCCCATTTTGGGGTTGCACCACCCATTTTAGAACCTATTTTAGTGGGCATTGGGATGTTCACTGGGGGTTCGATTTGGCTTTTGACCCATGGCCAGGTGGCTCAAAGTTTTCGGGGAGGTTTTGTTGGGGCGTTTGTGTTTTTTGGGGGGGTTTTGGGGGAGTTGCCGGATTTTGATGAGAGATTTCTCAGGACTGTTTGGGGAGACTTTTCGGGGTCTGGATTTGTATGGATTTGTGGGGGGAGTTTTGGGGGAGCTTCAAGATTTGTGTGGGGATGTTTGGATGCCTGGTGCTGATTTGTTCTCTTTCGACCAGCGAACCGTGCACTTGTTCGGATCCGTTTCGCCGAGAGCGCTTGGAGGACAAAAAAGTACGCCACAGGATGGCTTGCGGCTTCCAAACGTCAAAGGGGAGCTGTTCTAGGTCCCCCAGTAGTGCCCTTTTACCGTTTCTTTTTTGGGGGAGGGTTCCCCTACTAAAATAGACTGCAAAAAAAGAGATACGGTAGCAACTTATTCTAACCTCGATACTGGAGGAACAAGTGTTAAGAGTTTGTGATTTTGAGCAGGGGACCACGATACTATGCTGGGTGAATTCTTCCCCAGAATTAGCTCCCCTTTTTGATTTGTTGCTTTTGTGGGGTCCCCATTGTTTTCCACTACCCAGGCAAAAAATGTTGTTTTTTGCTGGGGTCTAATTCCAACCAAGAATTATAGCGACCTCGCACAACCGAATTCACCCCAAATGGTGTTTTATGTGGGGAATATCCCCCCAAACCATCTTTTTTTCAGGTGGGTGAAATACTATAATTCACCCAGATTATTGGTGTCCTGTTGATGTCCTGCACACAACGTGGACAAGAACTACCCAACGAACAACAGCACAGCGACATAGTATGGACACAAGAAGTTTGTTAGGACAAATTTGAGGCTCTGGCGCTTGACACGAGAAGCAGGTGCGCGTCCTAGACCGACCATTTTCCTCGTTGACTGTCATTTTTATTGGGGAACCCTGACCAAACGCTTTGATTTGCTTCGGTTTCCTGTTATGGGGATTGGTGTGGTTGTTTGTCTGTCTGTCTGTCTGTCTGTCTGTCTGTGTCTGTCTGTGTCTGTCTGTGTCTGTCTGTGTTTGTCTGTGTCT
This sequence comes from Effrenium voratum, assembly GCA_963377175.1. Classification (NCBI taxonomy): domain Eukaryota; class Dinophyceae; order Suessiales; family Symbiodiniaceae; genus Effrenium; species Effrenium voratum. The sequence continues at coordinate 1,388,136 of CAUJNA010003250.1, read as the reverse complement.
GTCTGTGTCTGTCTGTGTCTGTCTGTGTCTGTCTGTGTCTGTCTGTGTCTGTCTGTGTGTATCTGTGTCTGTCTGTGTCTGTCTGTGTCTGTCTGTGTCTGTCTGTGTCTGTCTGTGTCTGTCTGTGTCTGTCTGTGTCTGTCTGTGTCTGTCTGTGTCTGTCTGTGTCTGTCTGTGTCTGTCTGTGTCTGTCTGTGTCTGTCTGTGTCTGTCTGTGTCTGTCTGTGTCTGTCTGTGTCTGTCTGTGTCTGTCTGTGTCTGTCTGTGTCTGTCTGTGTCTGTCTGTGTCTGTCTGTGTCTGTCTGTGTCTGTCTGTGTCTGTCTGTGTCTGTCTGTGTCTGTCTGTGTCTGTCTGTGTCTGTCTGTCTGTCTGTCTGTCTGTCTTCTTGCTTGCTTGCGTGCGTGCGTGCGTGCGTGCGTGCTTGCTTGCTTGCTTGCTTGCTTGCTTGCTTGCTTGTGTGTTTGTTGTGGTTTTGTTTGTTTGTTATGTATCTGATTGTGTTTGTTCTTTCGTTAGTTTGTTTCCTTGCTTGCATTATTGCTTTCTTGCTTGATGTATTGCTTGGTCGCTCGCTCGCTCGCTCGCTCGCTCGCTTGCTTGCTTGCTTGAATTATTATTGCGTGTTTGCTTGTGTGTGTCTGTTGCTTTCTTGCTTGAGCTTGATGCATTGCCTGTTTGCTTGCTAGCTTGCTTGCTTCCTGCCTTTGTCTTGTGTAGTTCTCCATCTTTCCGCCCAGTCCAGCATTTCGGGAAGATCATCATTTCCCCAGAGCACGTTTTCAGCCCCAGCCTCAAAGGGTCCCTTGAAAGCCGCAGAAGACCTCGCGATGCCCTCGCGATTCCTCCTCGCGACGAAGGGATGTCAGGGACCAAACTGGATGGCAGGTGGTCCCTTGGAATGCCATCCGCTCCCAGTCCTTGCGCGTGGAGGCACGCAGAAGGGCCAAAAGGTAGCACCCCTCAGCGGGTTCCACTGGTTTACAGCTGGGTGAAAGTGTTGCCGACAAGAATTATGTCCCCCAGTAGGGTTTAGTCATCCCTATGTCTTACGGAAGGTTTCTTTGTAAGGCAAACATGATCAGTCAAAAAAAGTATCGCAAAAGGAGACTTCTCGAAGGACTTTGTCTTTTTGGGGGTTCTATGCTAATCTGGCGCCCTTTTTGCGAGCACAAGGTCTGGAGTTCAGTGAACAATCTAGTAGTTTCATGCAGTCCAAAACGTCTCTAAGTATCCACCAAAGGCCAGCGTTTGTTTTGTTTTTAACAATGAGATTGGTTCATGGTCAACCTCCAAAAGCGTTCCACTTTTAAGTTTGACTGTTCGGGTTACTGGTTCAACTGCGTCTTCAATCCTATTTTCGGGCCGAGTTGTGCTTTTCTTTCCGGGCTGACGCTGCTGCAGCCCAACTTGGCCTTTTTTTTCGTCGTTGCGCGGCCGAGGGTTCACTCGGCACGGGGAGTTGTCAAGCCATCAGGTTCCTTAGGCTTTTTCTCCAGCCATCCGGCTCCTTAGGTTGTTCGTCGTTTTTTTTTTTTTTTTTTTTGGTTTAGTTTGGGGATCCTAGTCCACCAAAAGAAAAACTTCCCAGTTTTTTCGGGTTCTTTGGTTTTCGCGGGTGTCCACTTAACCCACAAGGTGGGCTTTTAGCAGATCTGACCCTGGGTCAAAGGCCAAATCGGTTAGCCCCCAGGGAACATCCGATTCAACCCCCACTAAAATCGGTTCTAACATGGGTGGTGCACCTGCCCCAAAATAGTACCATTGGTTTTGACCCATAGCCATCTGAGCCCGGGAGCTTCAGAGCCAATCCGCACCCTTCGTTGCGTGGGGGCTATTTTTGGCACCTGCCCCAAAAATGGGATCCCAGTGGTTTTGACCCACAGAGATTTTGAGCCGAGCTTCAGAGCCAAACCGCACCCTTTGTTTCGCGGGGGGGCGAGGTTTCGACCGAAAAAAGAGGGTCCCCCAGCTATGCCCTTTTTCACTTTTTTGGGGGGAGGGGTCCCCTACTTAAATTTAGACTGCAGAAAAACGGGTACCCTTATTATCCCTTATTCTAACCTCTCTACTGGACTTAGAACAGTTTTTGGTGACATGTGCCTTTGGAAGGCGGATAGGTCCCTTTGCCGATCCAGTTGCTCTTTGCGATCCAACGCTATGAGTTGGATCGTGGTGCTATCGCTGTTGCGATTATTTTAGTCAAGGCCAGGTGTTTCTTTGGCCACAGCTCAAGTTGGGCGGTTTGTTAGGTGGGTTTCGTCAGCTTGACGTGACGTGGCCATTTCGACTGGTTCTCACGAGCAAGCGATGTCCATTGACAGAGTTTTCGTTTCTTAGCTTTTGACACTTTACCACCTTTCACGTGCTCCTTCATTGCCTCTTTCAGCCATCCACAAGATTACATTTTTGCAAGGGTTCCAAGCCTAGCCCAGATGTTCACTCCTTTTTGCATTGGCACATGACGGTCCGGGATTTGGGGCCTGTTACTCAGGTGTGCCATCGAGATCCGCATCCCAATGTAAGAAATACGCCTTGTGATGCACATAATGCTTGGGTTGACAGAAAGACCTGAACTCACGGCTATGCCAAACTAACAGGGCTTCGAATTTGCCAATTTGTGTGTCTTTCACAAGGCATCCAAGAATACTTCTAGGTCCCCTAGTAGTGCCCTTTTTCTTTTTTTTGGGAGGGTTCCCCTACTAAAATGGACTGCAGAAAAAAAGGGTACCCTTATTCTAACCTCTCTACTGGAGGACCTAGACTTAGTTACTTTCTGCCAGTTGTTTGTGTCTGTGGATTTGTTATTCTATGTTATATTCCTTTCGGCTTTTACCGGGAAAGCCCTTCAGACAGGACCGTGTTGGGTCCAATCTTGGGCAAGACGAGGGTGGGTTCCCCGCTATGCGTCTCTGATCTGCTCCGGACCTTTAAATCCACCCCCAAGAAAATATTCCCAGTGCTTCCTCTTGCAATAATAGACGACCAATGATCCAGCGGGTTTTAGACCCGAAACAACAAATCCGTGGCAAAACTACAATCGTAACCGGGAGCCTCAAGGATGTATATATATAATATATATATACACATTGTATAATATATACATTGTATAATATATATATATATATATGTATCTTTTTTTTTGGGTATGCGCTTGGACCGACTTTGTGTTGGGAGCCCGAGAGGTCGACTGCGTCGAGATCATCTTGGGTGTTGGTGGAGGCCAGCGATCGATCGACTCGCCGATCGCGGGAGGTTTTGGTTTCGCAGCGAAGGGAGCGGGCTGTAGATTCAAGGCGCCCGCGAAACTTCCATTTGCTTAAGTTTCTTTTTCCTTGTTGGTGTTAAATGGAACTTATCACTTCTGGAAGTGTATTTTTCCCGGGGTCTTAACCAAATGGAAGGAACTACACCTCCAAATTTCAGACCTACACTGGAGTCTGTGCTACAGCTGTTACTCGAGTGTCCCAACTGACCAATGTGTCAAGTTGTCAAATACCCCCCCTCCCACCCTCCCAGCCTCCCACCCTCATGGGCCGTTGCCAGACTCTGGTCAAATTTGGCGCCATTGAAGAAGGGCCCGAAATGGAATCCCTGTTGTTCAGGGTTGTGGTTGATCACTCGGGGTTTATCCAACCACTTCTGTGATGCTGTTGGGAATCCCCTGTTTAAATGGGGGTGCTAGTCTTTGGGAGACCCCATTTGTTACGCAAGGGGCCAGACCCACTTGGGCTAGGTCCCCCAGTAGTGCCCTTCTCTCCCCTTTTTGGGGGAAGGGTTCCCCTACTAAAATAGGACTGAAAAAAGTTGGTACCCTTATTCCATCCTCTCAAATCTGGAGGACAGAAAGAAGTTGGTACCCTTGTCCTAACCTCTCAAAACTGGAGGACCCACTTGGGCGTGTCATTTTCGGAGAACGTTTTTTTGGGTTGTTTTTGGATGAGTGGGTTTTTCATTCCCTTCTAATATGAAATTATTCAACTAATGACAGTGCGGCTCCGGACGGTCCAGGTGAGCCTGAGATCCCGCTGCCGGCCACACCCTCCAGCGGCGCTCCGGCCAAGGACGCCTCACTGTTCACCAGTTCTGCCCACGTGAACTTGCGGATTTTTTACGGGACTGTGCCAACCCAGTTGCCCAGTGGTGCCCTTTTTTTCTCGTTTTTCTTTTTTGCTGTTTTTGTTTGTTTTGTTTAATGAAGGGTTCCCTTTTAAAGTCAAGCAACCAAAAAAGGATGCCTTTTTTTCCAATGGCCACTGGGCATTTGAGATAATTCATCGGGCGGGAGGGGTTCTCAAACTAGCAGAGTCCGGACCGGACGAATCCGATTTCCACGTTGTGCATGCAATTGCCCACACCATCTGAAGTGCATTGTATGTATATACACATATGTTTGTTAATATACATTTGAACATTTCTTTGACATATGTACATGTATGTGTATGCATATATATATATATATGCTACCCAGGTTTGGGCTTGGTTCAGATGTGCTTTGACCGCGGAAGCAGGCAGGAAGAACAGCTCAGATTTGCACACTGGGAGACCAGAGGAAGGAGGTTTGCCTCATTGAAGAAAGACGCCTTGGACGTGACCCATGCCCTTTTTCAATGGCTCTTCCACACAAAATTCAATTCACATATCTTCCCACACCAGCCATGCCTTCTTTCAAAGGCTCTTCCACAGATAACTCGCATATCTTCCCACACAAACCATGCCTTGTTTCAAAGGCTCTTCCACAGAAAATTCACACATCCTCTCACCCAACACATGTCTTTTTACATGTCTTCTTTCAATGAAACAAAGGCAGCATATGTGAAAGAGTTGCCAAGGAAAGTGAACCCTGTGTAGAATAAAGCCAGGCTATGGCTGGGACAGTTTGTGTTACATAAATGGTGTAAAAACTGTCTTTTGCTGTACTTTTATGAATCACTGTAACCCTGACTCTTCCACAAAGACTCACATATCATCTCACACAAAACATGTCTTTTTCAATAACTCTTCTCTACAGAAAATTCACATATCCTCTCCCCCAGAGCATGTCTTCTTTCACAAAGGTTCACATATCCTCTCACCAAAACATGCCATTTTTTAAAGGCTCTTCCACAGAAAACTCACATCTTCCCACACAAACCCCTTCTTTCAAAGACCCTTCCACAGAATATTCACATATCATCTCACACAAAGCATGTCTTTTTCAATAACTGTTCTCTACAGAAAATTCATTCATCCTCTCACCCAAAACATGTCTTTTTGCATGCCTTCTTTCACAAAGGTTCACATATCCTCTCACCAAAACATTGCTTTTTTCAAAGGCTCTTCCACAGATAACTCGCATATCTTCCCACACAAACCATGCCTTGTTTCAAAGGCTCTTCCACAGAAAATTCACACATCCTCTCACCCAACACATGTCTTTTTTCATGTCTTCTTTCAATGAAACAAAGGCAGCATATGTGAAAGAGTTGCCAAGGAAAGTGAACCCTGTGTAGAATAAAGCCAGGCTATGGCTGGGACAGTTTGTGTTACATAAATGGTGTAAAAACTGTCTTTTGCTGTACTTTTATGAATCACTGTAACCCTGACTCTTCCACAAAGACTCACATATCATCTCACACAAAACATGTCTTTTTCAATAACTCTTCTCTACAGAAAATTCACATATCCTCTCACCCAGAACATGCCTTCTTTCACAAAGGTTCACATATCCTCTCATCATGCTCCGCAAATGTTGCGCAACATTTGGAATTTGTTGCGCAACATTTCCCTGGACCAAAAAAAACAAAAAACCAAAGAATCCCAGCCATGGTGGGGGCTAGGGTTGGTTTTTTGGTTTTTTGTTTTTTGTTTTTTTGGTTTTTTGGTCCACAAAATTGCCTTGCAGAAAATGCATGAGTTCAATCAAAATACACTGTAAATATCAATGGTTTTGATACATGATGCAACAACACCTGGGTACTGGGGGGGGTACCATATATATATATATGGATAATACATATTTGTTTGCCGCCTTTTTGCAGCCTACGAAAACGATTTTGAGGTGTGTTCAGCGCACTTGCAAGCATGCAAACAACTGTTCAGCATTATCACGCGCATGCGCCTCCTCACGTGATTGCATTTGCGTGGACCAAGTAGTACGTGGACAAACACTGACGAGCATCTGCGCAAGACTACATCCGCGCACACCCACGTACGTAATGACGGACTCAGTGGCAAAGTGCACAGTTCCGCGCTGCCAAGTGGGCGAACATGCCCATGTCCTTCCCAACATTTGAACCCAAAATGCCATTCATGTTGTTCATCTCTGGGTTTTTGACGGGAAACGGCCATGACAGGTGAATATTGTATTGTGTGCATGGTGAATTGGCGCCTGCACAGTTACAGTATCACCCAGTGCAGGAGAACGAATATATACTTGACCAGGAGGACTGCCGCAGGCCCTAAGCTTCTCACACTCTCGCATAGATTCCAGCCAGGTTGGCGAGCATGTGAAATTACAATACGCGCGTCAGGGAGGTCCTTCTCTTGGGCAACCCGGTGAGCTAGCGATATTGGTAAACAGATCCAATGTCAAGGAAACCACTTAACATGTCCAGGAATATCGCAGCAGCCAGCATTTTCCATGTTTTCTGGAGCTTTCCAGTTGACTATTTGCTCGGCAGGAAAGCTCCCAGGAAGCTTTGGATGAGACCCAGGCAGCCTGTACGCATTTTTGTTTTGTCTCGTTTCGCGGTCGAGCGGGGAGAGAATGGACTCGCATATGAACAGGGCTCCAGCTTTGGGATCCATCCACGACTGGAGCCCCACTGGATCCAAGGGTAGGGTCCATGGATTTCAGGTCAGGTGCCTCAACTCGATTCCTTTGGAGCCCAAGCTGGAGATTTGTGGGTGATGTGGCATTGTCGCTATGGGTTTAGCATTTTGAACGGCTGCATTCTCTCGCAATGAGGATGCCCGATTTTGATCTTTGGAGGTTTCCAGAGCCTGTTTCCTCCGAAATAAAACATATCAAGCTTGGTGCTCTATCTCCATTCAGTTGTTTGAACGCGACAGACGGTTCCGATTCAACCTAATTTGCTCAAAGCATACCGTCTTCTCCCTGCTCCCCGCAAAGTCAGTATACCTCTCAGCTGTTGCGTAAAGGGCAGTGCTAGTGGGCGTGGCATCCCCTATTCTTAAGGGTCCGAGGGGTACTTGAAACTCACAGTCGTGCATGCTAAGGAGTAATTAGGCTTTGATGTGCCAACCTTTGACAAAGCTTTGCATGATTGTTTGTTTCGGGACCCTTTGGTCGACTATCATTTAGGTGGGGAATCATGTCCGCAAAGCTTGTTTGAGGTGGTTCCTTCTTAAAATTCATAGCTATGTTGCATTGCATGTTCTTTCTTGGTGCTTAGTACAGTGTCTGGAACCTCTCCAGAATTCCATCTGGAACAAGCACCAAGCCTGACGAGACCTCGTGACGAAGCCTTTGCTCTCGGCAAACAAGACTTGCATGTAGGCCATGGCCGTGCGTTTTGAAGGACCCGTTAGCGCAGTAGATAACTGCCACGATTACTTCCATTTGCTGAAATGAAGATGTATTTTTTATTTAACCCCCCGTGGGTTTTGAAGGGAATGAGTCACTACTGGACATATGTTTGTTTTTCCTGTGGACTTATGGAAATTGAGGATGAGAAACCTTGCAGATTTTTCTTGAAGTTTTGAAGACAGATGGCGGTGTGTTTAAACTCACTTGCCCAAAGCGAATCGACCTTTCGACAATTTTGGTCTTCCCCTTTTCGTCACCATTTTTAGTAAAGGTCCTAAAAAAGGTGATCACCTTTAATGTCTGGGTCCTTTGGGCTGTGTGTTTGAAAATGGCTTGAACGGCGATGCGTTACGTCCCCCTTGGATTTGATTCTTCTTGGCGCCCGCCCTTCCCCACGGAGCGAATCAGGGGATTCATGTCTGGGCTCGGAACCAGTGAGCCAGCCAACCGGTTCAACTTTGCTTCTTAGATCCTTTTAGAGCTTTTCTTGTGGTAGTTTCCGTATTTAACCCACGTAAAGTTAGTCACGTTTTCATCCACTTGGCTTTTTAGATCCTTTTTGTGTTTCGTGGTAGTTTCCATTTAACCCATTATATAAAGGTTAAAGCTTTTTGCGGGGGATTTGAGGGCAGCCCAGACCAGATGTGTTCGCTCGACCTTTTTGCAGGCCTACTATATCGTACCTGATTTGGATTTAAATCCACCCAGTCTGCCTGTCCTGAGCCTCGCGATGTCGTTCACAATATCTTTCTCCAAGGTTGTCCCTGTTGGCGCAGGAATTTGCAGGGTACTTGCCTAATCACTGAACTCCCCCTGGCTTAAGAAGAATGAAGGGGCGCCGGCTGCAAGTCGAATCCTCTTTCACGGAGGGCCATTTTGTTGCCCTACCTGTGGCTGATTCCCCTGTCTGCTCAACCAGCGCTCTGTTCACAACTCAGGAGGTGTTTCCCTTGAAGGATAGCTTACCAGCGCTTACCAGACTGGGGCCTCCTCTAACTTTTGTATGCATGCTTGAATCTCCTCCAACCTTTGTTTTTTCGCTTGAGGGTAGACAAAGTACGGAGAACCATAGTCAAGACACCATGTTCTTGTTTGCTAATGGGTTGGATCTTCAGACTTTTTGTTTTGGGTTGCAATCCAGGGTTTTTTTGCACTATACCCACAACACGTCGAACACTTGTTGCAGAGGGGTCAACAGCAACCAAGTTTGGATTTTTTTGTACTGTGGACCTCGATGGACGAAGTCCACTTCGCACCACCTAGGAAACCTGGAACGAGAAGCGATTCCCCGGTAAATTGCCGTAGCAAACGCTATGGCTTCAACCAGGTTTTCAAAGTGGTGCCAACGGATTTTGTCCATCACACTCTATTTGTTTTATCTCCGAAAGCGGGGTTAGAAAGTGGTTCCCATGGTTTGAAACCACAATGGTTTCAACCCTGGTTTCAGATTCCCCTGTAAATACCCAAAAACAAGGGGAATCGCCTGGTGTTTGTTGGTATTTACAGGGGAATCATCATGATGGTTTCAACGGTGGTGGTTTCATTGCGTGGTGCGAGCAGCGGGTTTTTCGCTTTTCCATCCACCGTATCTCCGGGTTACGCCAAGACTCGGCTCCAAGGAGACCTGGCTGCAACCCTTGCTCCGGAACATCTTCGGCAACGTCGTGGTGTCCGTGGCCTTTTGGCAGCGGTCGGGAAACGGCAACCGGAAAAAAAGAAAGCAAGCCGTGTCTTAGGGCGCCCAACTTGGAAAGGCGCATGGGTGAAAATGAAACCAGGAATTGGACCGCAGATTTTTTGGTGGATTTTGGTTCTTGTTTTTCCATTTACCGTTCCATTTGGGTACCTATTTTGGACCCACCCAGTTTGCGGCGGTCTCGAACAGGAGGCCAAAGGGAAAACCATCATTTTGGGGGTGTGCAACAAAGCACCCATTTATCTTGGTTTAAAAGCAACGCCGCAAGAAATTACTTTCCATGATGGATTAAGTGGTTAGTGGTCAGAACGGATTAAGGATGAAGTAGGACTTCTGGATCCTAATGCACAATCCGTAGTGAGAGACCGCCACAACAAGGGAATCACAATCCATCTCGGAAAAGGATTGAGGATTTTCAGTTTATGGTTGAAATGGATATGGTTCCGGTTTTGAGGGGTGCCCTGGTCGGGGATGGTATGAAGACAAAAGCAAAGAAAGACCACGCGCATTTGCACATTTTGAGACAAGCCCATTTGGGGCAACGCGGCAACGACACTCTATTTGTCCTAATTCCCTCAAAACTCAGTACACGCGCTTGAACCCTTGGTTGTTAGTATCAAGGGTTGTTAGTATTGTTCTAGGGGTTGACTTCCTATTCTTTTCAACCATCGTTCCTTTCAACAACCGGATCTGTTTCCCCTGGGTGTTTGCATGGTTTCCTGAAAAGATTCGGATCCCTGGGTTCAGAATGGACATGGAAGGTACCCCTAGACTCATGGAAGTTTAGCGGGAAACTGCTCAAGCTGGAGACGCTCTCATCTCCCCCCACTTTAGGAGGGCTCCTGGTAGTTGGTGAATGGAAAGGGGAACCATTCCCTGGAAAGAATGGAAATCTCCCGCGCCAGTCTTCAAAGAGGAGAGATGAAAATAGCGGAAACCAAAAGTTGTTGTTCAAAACTTCCACCTTGCAACTTGGAACGGGGTCCCTGGAGTCTCTTTCTGCGAAATGGGGCCATAACCCCCCCAAAAAAACAAAACAAAAAGAATCAACAAACAACACGCCCCAATTCAACCGTAGACTGGGAATCCAGATCTCCTTCCCGGATGGATTATAGTGGCGCCCCGCTGCGAGGTACACGATTAGGAATCTCCCCCATTTTGAGCAACCCACTTAGAACCCCCACTAGGTCCCCGGGTAGTGCCCTGTTGCCCTTTTTTGGTTGGGAGGGCTCCCCTAGTAAAATAGACTACGGAGAGAAGGGTACTCTTATTCTAACCTCTCTACTGGAGGACCTATAGGTCCTCCAGCAGGAGGTTGTCTCAACCCATTAACTGGTGCGTGAGGCCGAGTGGTTTGTGGCATCTTCCATGTTGGCTCGGGAGTTGCTTGCTGCCCTCGCCTGTGTTATGGATTGATCGCAGTTGCGCTGGCAAGCATCAATCAATCAGAGCCTTGCTATTGAGGACTTGGTAGGGACTTTGAAACCAAAATCCTCAGTCACAAGGAAAATCAGGTGTACAAAGAGACCCTGAGGCTGGCCAGAATCATACGCCTGTGAGTCTACCTTCCCCCCCTCCCCCGCCATCCGGCAGCAGATGAAAATCAGCCAGAGATGCCTGCGTCTCAGGACAATCTGGTCACCAAGCTGGTGCGCAACGGAGCCGTGGCCTGCGTGTCTCTTGACAGAAAAATTGGATGCAAGCTGGCAATTAAACTAGACGACGAGTGGCCCGGAAGCATAGAGGCAAATTGATGCAGGTGAGGTAACTCTCGCAAAGTTAGCATGAGGAGTTGGCAGGCGAAGCAATTCTCAAAAAGTTGGCATGAGAAGCTGGCAGGTTAAGTAACTCTCGAATAGTTGGCTGGCAAAGTTGGCGGGTGAAGTAATTCTCGCAAAGTTGACATGAGAAGTTGGCAGGCGAAGTAACTCAAGAGAAAAGTTGGCATGAGAAGTTGGCAGGTGAAATAACTCTCAAAGAGTTGGCATGAGAAGTTGGCAGGTGAAGTAACTCTCGAAAAGTTGGCGTGAGAAGCTGGCAGGTGAAGTAATTCTCGAAAAGTTGGCACGAGAAGATGGCGCGTGAAGTAACTCTCGAAAAGTTGGCGTGAGAAGCCGGCAGGTGAAGTAACTTTCGAAAAGTTAGCATGAGAAGTTGGCAGGCGAAGTAATTCTCGAAAAGTTGGCGCAAGAAGTTGGCAGGCGAAGTAACTCTCGAAAAGTTGGCAGGCGATGTTGGCAGGTGAAGTACCTCTCGAAAAGTTGGCATGAGAAGCTGGCAGGTGAAGTAATTTTTCGAAAAGTTGCCACGAGAGGTTGGCAGATAAAGTATTTCTCGAAAAGTTGGCATGAGAAGTTGGCAGGTGAAGTAATTCTCGAAAAGTTGGCAGGTGAAGTTGCCACGAGAGGTTGGCAGGTAAAGTATTTCTCGAAAAGTTGGCATGAGAAGTTGGCAGGTAAAGTAATTCTCGAAAAGTTGGCATGAGAAGCTCGCAGGTGTAGTAACTCTCGAAAAGTTGGCATGATAAGCTCGCAGGTGAAGTAACTCCTCGAAAAGTTGGCACGAGAAGTTGGCAGGTGAAGTAACTCTCGAAAAGGTGGCATGAGAAGCTGGCAGGTGAAGTAATTCTCGAAGTTTCGGCATGAGAAACTGGCAGGTGAAGTAATTAACCCTCAAAAAGCTGGAGCGGCGGAGGCGCTCCGCGTGCTACATTTGCAATTTACAGTTGCGATTTTCCAGCCATTTGTATCTAAAAGTTGCGATTTTCCAGCCGGAGCTGCGGGAGCACGCTCCGCGTACTACGTCTGTACTTAAAAAGTGCGATTTTCCAGCCGGAGCTGCAGCAGCCTCCGCGTACTACGTCTGTACTTAAAAGTTGCGATTTTCCAGCCGGAGCTGCAGGAGCACGCTCCGCGTACTACGTTTGTACTTAAAAGCTGCGATTTTCAAGCCGGAGCTGCCGCGGACCAGGGGGGAATCGAACCCGGGACCGCGGGATTGCGAAAGCAGGCGCGCACACCACGAGACAACTTCCAAAAGCCGTTTCGCGAGCAAGAAAATCGCACGGCGCCACAGCGAGAGCGCTTCGACACGCACGATCTCCGCAGAGGGTTCATCGGGCTCAAGACAGATGCGCACGGCGCCACAGCGAGAGCGATCCGACACGCACGATCCCCGCAGAGGGTTCATCGGGCTCAAGACAAATTCGCACGGCGCCACAGCGAGAGCGCTTCGACACGCACGATCTCCGCAGAGGGTTCGCCGCGCTCAAGACAAATTCGCACGGCGCCACAGCGAGAGCGCTTCGACACGCACGATCCCCGCAGAGGGTTATCGGGCTCAAGACAAATTCGCACGGCGCCACAGCGAGAGCGCTTCGACACGCACGATCTCCGCAGAGGGGTGCGTTTCGTAAGCTCCCGTCGGGCCTACCCCCGCCATAAAAAGAAGAAGAATTAAGAGTCGAGATGTGAAGGTAGAACAGAAAAGTTAGCTTGTGTTTTTAGGATAGTGAAGTAACACCCGACAAATTAGCTTGTGCTTTTAGTAGAATGAGATAACAGCCGAAAAGTTGACATGAGAAGTTGGCAGGTGAAGTAACTCTCAAAAAGTTGACATGAGAAGTAGGCAGGTGAAGTAACTCTCGACAAGTTGGCATGAGAAGTTGGCAGGTGAAGAAGTTGGCATGAGAAGTGGCAGGTGAAGTAACTCTCGACAAGTTGGCATGAGAAGTTGGCAGGTGAAGTAACTCTCAAGTTGGCATGAGAAGTTGGCAGGTGAAGTAACTCTCGACAATTTGGCATGATAAGTTGGCAGGTGACATAACTCTCGAAAAGTTGGCAGGTTAAGTTGGCATGAGAAGTAACTCTCGACAAGTTGGCATGAGAAGTTGGCAGGTGAAGTAACTCTCAAAAAGTTGGCATGAGAAGTAGGCAGGTGAAGTAACTCTCAAAAAGTTGGCATGAGAAGTAGGCAGGTGCTGTAACTCTCGACAAGTTGGCATGAGAAGTTGGCAGGTGAAGTAACTCTCAAAAAGTTGGCATGAGAAGTAGGCAGGTGAAGTAACTCTCGACAAGTTGGCATGAGAAGTTGGCAGGTGAAGTAACTCTCAAAAAGTTGGCATGAGAAGTAGGCAGGTGAAGTTGGCAGCCGCTTTTAGAAGAAGAACCCTTCGCAATGCTTCCGGGAAAAAAAAGCTCACTCCCTGAGCTCATGGACTTAAACATTGTCTTCACTGTTCTTGGCATGTTTTTTTTGGTTTTTTGGGTCTGTTAATTGTTTACCGGAAGTCTGCAAAAAACAACGTTTTTTGCTACCATACCAAGAGTAGAGATGACATTTTTTGGCAAGACCATGTTCGTCTAGGTCCCCCAGCCTTTTTGGTGCCCTCTCTCACCAACTTTTTTGGTTGGGCGGGTGCACCTACTAAAATCGGCTACAGCAAAAAAAGGGTACACTAAATACAAATCTCTCAAAACTGGAGGACCTAGTAGTGGAAAATAAAGAACAAGTTTTAGACTTTGTTTGGCGAGTCTCAGGAAGTGTGGAAAGCAAACATGTGCCAAAGCACAGCGGATTCTTTGCGGTATGCGGTACCTCATTTTGATTGAGCATGCTAGGATTTGAATTGTCAAGAGGATGGCAAAACACTTTTGTTGGCCACTAGAATGTTTGTTTTTTTCCCTGAAATGGTCTTCCAGGAACTTGGGAAGTGAGAACTGACTTTCATCCCGAAGCAATCAAACCAATGACCCCTGCCCCAAACCAGTTTGACCACAGAAAATCTGCGGTCCGGGTCCGACATTTCGAGCACCCACACATAGCTGGCAAACGGGGCATGCGCGTACCCCGAGCCCTTGCACGTTCCTTCGGCCGCAGGATACCCTTCTGCTTGGATTCAAGGGAAATCGAAGGGAAACCATTGGGTTTGGATTTGTTTCTCACATTCCCCAAGGGTTTTGAAAAACGAATGCCATCTTGTGGCTCCGGCACCAGAATTTGGAAGACTCTTTTAGTGCTTGATCCAAATTGAAGAATTGTTCGTCGGAGGTCCCAGCACTCGGCAAGTGAGGGTTGGTTGCTTCCCTTCAAGGATTCTCGGGTGACTTTGGGAACTGGACGAATTTTTGTTTGCTGGTTTTCGCGGACCAAAGGAGCAGTGGTGGTCGATTTTCCACGAATCGCGAACCTGCAGGCCTTCGAAGGCTCTTTCAAACAGACACACACACACACACACCAGCCAGGCAGAACAACGGTGCCGGGGGAAAAGGGGGGGGTACTCTTAGCGCATTTAGGAGCCACGGCCATGTCTTGGATTTTAACTGGGGATGTTTTGGTGGACATCATGGTGGGGATTTGTGACCATCAAGCACTGATGGGGTGCCCCATTCAAGGTTACCATCGTTTTGTTTCGAGTTGGTGCTGTTGCTTTTAAAGGAAAACCAAAAGGACTACTTAAATGGTGTCCCCTACAAACAGACACCCAAATACTGTGGAAACTCCTGCACCACCTAAGAAACCCTGGTTTCTGCTTCGACTCCCCTTTAAATACCGTGCCCATGGATTTCGCCACTATCCACAGTACGACCCAAACCAGCATTGGACCCTCCGTTGGGGGGAAAGGGCTTCCATTCAACAGAAAGGTTTTGGACGAAGCCTCCATAAGGGCCCAAGATCTTTCAAGGAACCCAAAGGAAAAACAAAAGCTAGGGTCTCATGCCCAACGCTTTTTTCATTTTAGGGTATACTGTACTTGGGTGTTTGATTCGCCAAGTCAGTAAGTTGGTAACCTAGGTTACAACCCACTTATAGTGGGGTTAACGTGTTTTTTCAACGTTTTGGGGGACTTAGAGTGGGGTCACCATGTTTGTTTTGTCGCATTTTGAGGGACTTATGGTGGGGTCGCCGTGTTTTTTTGTCCACATTTTGGGAATTTGAAACGTCGAGCCTACCAAAAAAGACGATCGCCCGGGTCGAAGGACACTGGAGCGCCTGGAGTCCAGGCC
>CAUJNA010003250.1:1182906-1365406 GCA_963377175.1 Effrenium voratum | reverse complement strand
CCCCAGTTGTCGGTGGGCAAAAAGGATGTCCGAGTTGTGGGAAGTTCACCCAGGGAATGCCAGCTGACCTTTCTTTTTGCTGATCACCCCTGGATCTTGTAGAGGGTAAATAGGAAACCTCCTATCCACCAAACCACCGATTCGGCTCCAAAACTGCCAAATATACTTGACGGGCCGATCAGGTACTTGGTAAGTTAGTTTGTCTGTAACCCACAAAAGCAAAGGTGAAATAAGACGCCGTTCAGTGGGTCAAACTTAGTAACCACCTACCCTCCCCCAATCCGCGTGGAACCGTTCGACGTTCGGACCCGGTCCCCCTTTCGGAAAATGGTCCAAGCCACCCCCGAACATCGAAAGGATCCAGGAGAAAAGGCTGGGAGGGTATAACCGCCATGGCTTACCTAACAATTGTCGATTTCCCCCAGTAGTGCCCTTTCTCAAGCTTTTTTGGGGGAGGGTTCCCCTACAATAGACCGCAGAAAAAACAAGTCGGGTACCAACTTATTCTAGCCTCTCAAATCTGGAGGACCTAGTTGCCTGAGGATTGCAATCTTCTAAATTGGGTCCACCCTGTTCATTGGGGCCAGCTGCGCCCCAGCTGAGAGGTCTTTGTGGAGTGGCCCTGGCTGCCCTGGCCTGCGCCCGTGCAGCACTCAGAGCCATGCCCTGGATGTTGGGAGCACTCTCCCTGGGTCGAACCAGCCTATGGATATGGGTGTGGCTCAAAATTTAAGAGCCAGGGTTGCGCAGGTTTTAGTCTTTGGTTCCATTTACCAAGGTGCCATTTTGGAGTTCCACTGTTTTGAGCCACAGCCATATGGGTACATGTCCTCACTCCCTGACAGTTCATGGACTTTCACCTTTTCTGGTTTGGACCATAGTGGTAAATAAAAAGTTCGGACTTGTTGGCCAGTCCACTCAACAAGTGTCTGTCTAATTGATGCGGTTCCACCGACCCGGGGAACAACGAAAGCGAAAGCCGTGGGAAGATCGTTTACTTGGGGGATTTGCAAATTGGCAGAAATGTGTCGTCTTGGTGGTCGCTTCAAACGGACACCGAATGGATTAACCTCCACCCATTTTAGGGGAGTTCCCCCCCAAGTTTGGAGACACACCTTGATATTTTCACGTAGGGCATTTTGATGCATTCTTTACATTTGCCAAGGTGATTGTTTTTTGAGAAGGGTGATGCTTCAGGACAACAAAAGGAACCACCTTTTCCGAAACCGACACTGGAATTCCCTTTTACTAGTCTATGAAGTATATCATGGCCGCTGAATTGGTCGGGGAGTTGAACCCCTGGTTCTTCTAGAAGGCACTGTAAAGGGGCAACCACTCCTAACATCCAAACCACATATCCAAACTGCCGAAGACCGGGCAGCTGCTCGAAGTTTGTTTAGTGATTATCAACTAGGTCCCCCAGCTAGGTGCCCTTTCTCACCGTTTCTTTTTTGGAGAAGGGAGGTTCCTACGAAAATAGACTATTTAAAAAGATCGGTACCAGCTTATTCTAACCTCTCAAATCTGGAGGACCTAGTCACTTCTTCAGCCCAGTTGGTGGTAGCCTCGGTTATGACCCGCGTGCAGTGGGGCGAACCCCGTGATTTGTGGGTTATATGACCTAGTCAAAAGTGCGCCAATCGTTCGGGCGCTGAGCCTCGGGCCACCATCTCGCGAAACTGGCGGTTGGTTTTTCTAGTCGAGTGGTAGTCCTGGTTTTATAGGGGCTAAGGCTTCTGTAAGCCATGTTAGTAGAGCCAAATGGGTGTGGCTCAAAATTAAACAGGAGGGGCAAACCGCAGGTTTTGGTCCATGTTTCCACTTGCCGGGGTTCCATTTTGGTACCGGTTTTTTGAGCCACAGCCAAATGTCAATGGTGTTTCGGGCATTTCTCAAAAGATGTGTCGAGAAGGGCTCTGAGCCCTTTGCGAACTCGCAAGAGTTCATGATGGATCAGTGCTTGTTTGCAGAATATCTGCTGCTTCTAATTGCCAGATCGTTTTTTCAGGGAATCTATCACGACTGGAAGTATGTTTTGTCTTGGGGGCTTTAAGGAAAACGGAGGTACATGATTGAGTGCTGGTTCGAATACGGAGGTAAAGACGGGGTTAACAAAGTTTGTTAGGCCGACCCCTCCTCCCCATAGCCCCCAGAGGTCCACGAACTACTGTGAATGGACGAAATCTTGCACCACCCAAGAAACCCTGGTTTGTGATTACTCCCCTGCAAAAAAACAACAACAAACCTTATGGTTTCAGCTGCATATTTTCATTTCGTGGCACTGTGCGAAAGTGCCTTGGATTTCGCAACCATCCACGGGTACTTGTACCTTTCTTGTGGTTCCTTTGAGGCCAAAAAGGGGCCATAGTTTTGGCCACACGCAATATCCGAAAGTTTCCCAGCAGGCAAGTCTCGTTGCCACTGGTGAGTATCACCTGGGTTGGCTCCCAGCCATCCCTTGGTTGGGTTAAAGGTTCGTCACTTTGATCGCGGGGATCTGAAACAGGACAGGCCAGTGAATTGGATGACGAGTCTTACCATAGTTTTGGCCACTCCCCCAATTAGCCATGGGCTCCCGGACAAGTTGTTCCCCAAAAGAGGCTCCCAAAGTCTCCCAGGGGTGGGCAAGTCTGGTTTCCTGAGTCCTCCCCCTTTGCACCCCTTCTAGGTCCCCCTGTACTGCCCTGTTACCCTTTTTTGGGGGAGGGTTCCCCTAAAATAGACTGCTGAAAAAAACAAGTGGGGTACCAACTTATTCTAACCACGTCTACTGAAGGACCTAGCCTTTGATAGGTTAACACTCAGTATTCTAGGGGTACCTTCCCCATTCTTTCCAGGCCCTCGGAAACGCAGGGAAAACGGATCTGTTTTTTGAGAAGAACGCTGGTGGAAAAGAATGGACAAGGAATCCACCCCTGGAAACCCTGAAAAGAATGGAAAAGCAACCCAGAGGGTCTCTCTCTTTTTCCAGGAAACAAAATCGCCTTCCAGGTGCCCTCAAACCCACCCGCCTTCCAAGAGCCCTCAGCTAGGTTCACTCACCTGGTGCATGGGATCTTGCCTGAAAACCCACCTGGTGGTTCCACGGCCTCCGGAGGCCGAGCTGGCGCCCACCGGTCGCCTTGGCCTGCACCTCAGCCCTGTGCGCGCGCGCCTGGCCAAAGACCAGGCGCTTCGGTCTACGCTTCGGGCGACGCTTCGGGTGACGCGGTTTCGGGTTGCCAGGAGCACCCTGGAAATTGAGAGATACGAAAATCGCTACTGGGTTGGATCTTTAGACTTTAACTTTTTGGTTGAAATCAAACGTTTTTTCCACTAAACCCCAAAAACAGTTGAACTTTTTCCAGGGGGGTCAACAGCAACCAAGCCTTGGAATTTGAGATATAGCCATGGTTCAACACCAATGGGATCCCATTTTGGTTGGTAGGTGAATTCAACGCCCATTTTAGGTTACCTATTTTAGTGGGGGAAGCCGTTTTGAGATCCCATTTTGGGGATGCACCACCCATTTTAGAAGCTATTTTAGTGGTGGATTGAATCGGATGTTCACTGGGGGCTAACCGATTTGGGTTTTGACCCATGGCCATATACGAAACATCACGGCGTATCAAGCCCCCGGGTCCAGAGCAACTCTTCACAAGCTCCTTTGGTTACCCCACGATTTCGTAGACGAGTTGAAGTTACCTGGAGTCTCCTTCTGACCTTAAAGAATGGGGTCATTCGCCAAAATTATGGGGTCATGGACCCCTTTTTAAAGGGTCATGGAGACTCCAGGTAGAGCTTGAATCCCACACAAATGGTTTCGAAGGATGCCTCCAGGATTGCCCAATTTGGAGACACACCCAAGTGGGTACGTGATTCTTGAAATGGACCTTCGGTGGACTTACCAAGCAACATGCGGTTCCTTCCTTTTGAGACAAACGCTTCCATATCCACTTGGGTTGGGCCACTTTTGTGGAAACCGCCCCTGCTCCAATTCCTGTAAATGAAGGCCAGAGGGAGGTTGTTTAAACACCATATAGTATATAGTTTGTTTCTTTTTTTTGGGGGGGGGCTGCTTGGCTGAGGTAAAAGGGAAGCCAAAGGGACAAGCCCATCTTGGTTTACTGGTCTTGCTCCAATTCTTATAATAAGTAAAAGCCATGTGGAGGTTGTTCAAACCACAAATGGGTGTGTTTTCTATTGGGGGGTCGCCTGCTTGATATACAAGCCAACCTACCCTTTGTTGGGGGGGTCCCCTACCTTGAACGAAACGAGGCATCAATAAGGCTGCGCCCCAATTTGGGTTTGAGGTGCCCCAATTTGGGCCCCCTGCGGCTGGACGAAATCCATGTACCACCTAAGAAACCCTGGTTTTTTCCGATGATTCCCGACTTTAAATACGAACGTGCAATGGGTTTTGCATGGTTTCAACGTGGGAAATGGATTTCGCAACCATCCACAGCTTGCCCTTCCAAGATGTAGCGAGTGGCCCAACCCCATAAACCCTGACCTTCCTGCCGGCATAGGTGCAGGTTCTGGCGCAGCTTCTGGGGCCGGAGGCGGCCGGCATTCGGAAGGTGGTGAATTCGTCCCAGAGACCAAGCAAACACTACCCGGAGCCATCCCCAAAAGGCCCGCACCAGCTTTTTGTAAAATTTTCTAGGTCCCCCAGTAGTGCACTTTTTGTTACCCTTGTTTGGGGGAGGGTCCTCTACGAAAATAGAGACGCCCAGCAAGGGTGTGAAGACCGGTACTTTGCTGAACTTGCACGAGGCTGTAGCGTAACGCACGAATTGTTGCGGAAGCAGTTTTGGGATTGAACATTGGTCTGAGATGAACTATGTTTATTATTTTGCGGGGAGTAGGGCGACTTCAGAGGCATTTGCCATTGGATGGTCAAGCAACCACCAACGTCACAGGCACGTCTACCACCTCATGCGTTGGGCACCGAGCGAAACACACCTCCTGTGGTTTGGCGGTAGTGTAGTCCTTTGAACTTCTTTAGAGGGAAGGCTACTGCCGGCGCGGGCAATGGGGAGGTGTACAGAATCTAAGGGCGCTTTGTCCCGACATGCTTTTGAAAGCTCACTCCCTGAGATGGACTTTCAACTACTTTCAACTTTTTGGAAAGGCCATTTTTGTGGTAAAGACTTAAAGTTCAGACTTTGTTTGGCCAGTCCACTCAGGAAGTGAGAAAGGGAGCCAACATGACACCACTCATTTCCCGTCGCAGCTCGGGAAACAAATTTGCAGCGCAGCCGTTTCGTTCGCCAGGTGCCGGCGCGGCAGGTGTCTTCTTCAGGCCTACTGGACCCCGAGGCCCCGCGATTTTTTTGAACCCAAGGGCCTGGAGGACCTGGGTGAATTTTCCACGACCTCACACGACCCATTTTTCACCCCAAATGGTTTGGTTTATGTGGGGAATAGGCCCCCAACCACCGAAAACTTATTTCGGGTTGGGGAAATAATATAATTCACCCAGATGGAACCTGGGCCCTCAGACAGCATCCTGGGCCAACTCCAGCGCACTCCTTGTGCTAACTGATCAATCTGAGAAATTTACGATCAGTGAAGTCTGGAGCTGGTGGTGCCTGTCTTGTTGTCGCGGGGTCGCATCGCATTCCGAATTCAGGCAAGGGCACCAGACAACCTAGGAAAGGTCATGGGATACACATACAAGCGCCTGCTGATTGAATCCTAGCACCTTACAAACCCTTCCTTATTGAGGATTCGGGTCCTGATCCAAACCGGGACGTCCTGTTCCATACCTCATGTGAGCAGCGGTACAAAGAGCACACACGCAAATCATTTGTTAGTGGGTGGTTCTACTACCTGGTTTAGTGGGCATTGTAGCAAGGCCCTAGAGATTCTCAAACCATCTTAGTAGAACCACGCCTCAATAGGTTTTGGTCGCTGCTCATGTGGCTTCTGGTGATGCAATGTCAGCTAAGTTCTTCTGGTTCGTAAGCAAGCCGCTGAGAAAGCAAAGGCTCACAGTTGCAGCGCTGATTGTTTTCATTGTTTGCACTATTTGCCAGTGCTTGCTCAAAGTATGGGGTCCCCTATGGTTGGTTTTCTCTTGATTTTTCTTTGCATACCAGCCAGCAAAACCTGCACCATTCTCAGAAACGGATACCACAAAAGGCAATGCCCCCCTTCAACATGTTCTGACGAGCTTCATGCGCAGTAAAACTCGGCTTGCAGGGGTGGGCTATGTGGTCAAACCCTTCGTTAAACCTCTTCGTGCCCCAAAATCCCTAGTCTTGGCTGCCCCACACCAACCTTTGAATCTTGTGTGTTTCCCTCTTTGGTCTAGAAATGCTGGGCTACGATGTTGCCTTATAGTTTCAACATGGTGAGGGCTGACGAAATTTGAAACGAGTCAGAACACACATTTTGGGCTATTTTTTTTCAAAAACAAATCCGGGGCAGAAGCCAGGCCGACTCGGAGTCCGACCGCTTTTCCTTGATCTCTGGAGGCCGCTTTTGGCGAAACGGCGGATGGGTGTGGATCGGAAGTCCATTGGAAGCCGTTTGAAGGATCTGGGAGCTCCTTCGACAGAAAGCACCCCCCCGAAATGGGTCAACACTCAACTTTCGGTGTCCCTTTTAAGCCAACCAAACGGACACTAACATCTTACATCTTTGGCCTTGGCTGAAATGAGGATGTCTTAGTTACGGGCTGAACATTGACCATGCCAAAAGGAAGTTGATCTAGAAAGAGTGGAAGCTTGCCGCCAGGTCTTGACTCCTGCCAAAGGGAATCGGGTCTTTTTTGAAAGGTGATTGCAAGGTCAATCTGCGGCGCCAGTGAACAGGGAGGAGCAGAGGACCTGCTAAATGACTTTCTTTGGAAACCAGAAGAATCCACAAGGGATGGAGACTTGTTTTTTGTTTTCCAGGCTGTCACTCAAGCAGTTCCCAAACGGCTTGTACTGACAACCAAAATTGTTGGTTTCCTTTCGCGTCGAAGCAACATCCATGGCAGTCCGTGATAGTTGGACACGCTAAGGATGGACTCTATCAAGGCTTCGACAACCCCCCACGCCTGGGGGAAGTTTGAACATGACGCACTTCTAGGAGATCTTTTAAACATCATGTTACATTGAGCTATGCACGGCGTTGAGGCGGAACCTGTGTGGCTCATTTGACAGCAGTGTTGGCCAGACCCTCCTCATCTGAAGGAACACCAGGTTGTTAAAACAATAGTTCTAGTCGGTGTCTTCCGACTTCTCCATTCTAAGGGATCCTCAAAAATGGGTTGAGCGTTGGTTGAAAATGACTGGGTTCTAACGAGAACCAGTGAAGATAATGGGGAATAAACCCTTGGAATACTGGTTGACATTTTGGGGGTTTGGGGGTGGTTTCGCATGAAGAACCGCTTCAATTCCCCAAGCCCCAATCCAAGCCACCTGCCATGGGGTTATACTACTGTGGATGGACGCGAAATCCACTTCGCAGCACTTCGAAACCATGGTATTTCAACCCATCCGCTTGTTGGTATGTGCGGGGGAATCGCGCTTATCATGCTGCGCGATTCTGAACGGTGGTGCCTAAGAGGATTTCGCAACCATCCACAGTATGACCCCTTGTTGGTGGTTTGGATTGGGGCTTGGGGAAGTGAAGATTGAAGCCCTGGTTCTTGTAGAGGATACATGCGAAACCACCCCCAAACCCCCAAACCAACTAGTACCTGAAATATGTTTCCACCTAGACGAGAGCGTGGCCCAGGTGGCTCCAGCCGAACGCCAGGCGGAAGAAAAAACAACCCGTGGGCTGCATTGTTTTTTTCTTGCTGGTGCGATAGCCAGAGAATGAGAATTGGAATATCCCGTATGAACCATCCAACTAGGGGGTTTTCCCGTAAGGGGACGTTTGAGTCCGTTTTATCTGGACTTGCTTTTCACCCCCCCTCTCAAAGCTCAAAGCGCCGCACCCTCACTGCACTTGGCAAGCCGCAAAAAGACCCCCAGGTTCATTCCATTTCTCATTCCCTACCTATCGCACCGGCATGTTCTATGGTGAGCTCACGCGGCACGAGGTCACGAGCTCGCCAGGAAGGTCCGGTTTCCACTTGGGGCTCCCTTATTTCACTAGGTCCCCCAGCCAGGTGCCCTTTCTCGCCCCGTTTTTGGTTGGGAGAGTTCCCATACTACAAAGAGAAAAATCGGGTACCCTTATTCTAACTGGAGGACCTAGTTCAGGTGTCAGAATGTCTGTGCGAGCGAGCGCCGGTGTAGGAATTGAATGATTTGCAGAGCATGGGAAGGCTTGGTGAATCTGGTTTGCCAATCATTACGCTCATCAGCGTTTGGCTGTGGCTCCCCCAACCCCCAACCCCTGGAGAAACCAAAACATCAGAAGTTTGGCTTCCACGACAGCACCCCGACCGACGTACCGACGTACCGACCCGAAGACAGCCATAAGCTGCACTTTGCCGGCGCTGCTTGCGCGTCTTCTGTTTTCTTGAGCCAAGCTGATGCGATCATCGGCCAGGTTCCTGGCGAGCACGGACAGGAGCATGCTGAAATTGCTGCTGCGATGATTGAAACTATGGACGATTGAGCTAGTGTTGGCAGTATCTGCACGAACTGTTTTAGACACATCAATTATTGCCATGTTCATGTTGGATCTTTGCGGAGAAAGAGTTGTGGAATGCGGTTTCCGTGTCGGGATTGGAGCGGTTCCATTTGTCGACCGCCAAGGTAATTTGACTTCAACCAGGGGGTGGTCCCTTGCCCCGAATAAGCGCGAATTCCTGTCTTAAGATGACGTCTACTTTGGGGTAATCAACAAACGAGCTATTGGCCAATTTCGGCCATAGTAAGTGGTCCGACTACCTGGCTGCATGAGATCCACAGAAAACTATGAGATTCACGGCTGCAATAATCCATATTATCTGACAAATGCATAACATGATAGTGAATACATATGTATATATATATATGTATTGTCTGATAAGTCCTGTGACCCTTTGTTTGTTTTCAATCACAAGCATTTTGGTAGGAACCCAACCTCCGATGGTTTTCTTACGGGCGCAGAAAGCTCGGGTCGACGCGCCAGGCATGGACGCCAAGACGGCGCAGGCTCCGAGTTGTAGCGTAGGGCTGATGGAACTCCACGCGCTCCATGCCAGGCACTCGCCCAGACAGGGCCCAAGTACCCTTTGGTGCATTTTGCTGGGATGTTAGGACATTTGGCCCCATGGGTTTTCCGTATTAAACCACTAAAAGTTAGTCACTTTTAGCAGGGGAGCAGAATGCAACCGAGTACCTGTTGAGGATTCTTTTGGGGGGTGAAAAGTTACAAGTGGTCAAGGTAGCACCTGAGAAGGTGCTTGGACCGTTATAATGTTTTTTTCTTTATCTATCCCAACTAGTGCAAACCCTCTGGGCTTGGAGCTTGTACCCCTTCTTGTCCCTCCAGTTATTTTCCCCAGGCCCAACATTAAACCAGTCTAAAAGGTGGGTTCCCTCAAAACAAACACACGCAAGCACATCCCCGGAAAAGCTGCTTTTTCCAACCATGTCCAAAATCCCCTTGCCACTGTCCACTTGCATGATCGGCCAAGTCAGTAAGTGGCTCGCCACCTGGGTAAAACAACCGACACACAATAAGTAATCCCCTAGCTACTGTCCACTTGGACAATCTAACCCACGAATGACTGGGTTAACACTGTTAGTACGCGCCGGGCACATAGTCACCCGCACGTTGTTGCGCATGTTCTCGGAGCTCATGCGATTATTCTCAGGCAGTTTGGCAAGAATGCATGTTTCTCGGGTTGTGGGACATCCCGGTAACTAACTCACGCTAGCTGACTCTAAGGTCGACATGTGCAGTTTTGGACCAAGTCAGCACACATGGCACTTGGAGGATGCGCTAATCATGTGCCAGCGTGCGTGCAGCTCTGATGTGGTGCGAGTGAGCGGGACGTGATGTACGTGACAGAGAGTGCTTGTCATGTCCCAGCATACGTGCGGTTTTGACGTGATGCGCGTGAGCAGGTGTGCTTAATTATCAGGTTTCAACGAGCATGCAGCTGTGACGTGATGCGCGTGTGCTTATCAGCTGCCCACGAGCGTGCAGCTCTGACGTCATGCGCGTGACAGGGTGTGCTTATCACGCGCCAGCGTGCGTGCAGCTCGGACGTGATGCGCGTGAGCGGGCGTGCTAGCGTGCGCTTACCTCTGACGTGATGCGCGCGAGCGAGCAGGTGTTCAGGGGTGGAAGGCACTCGGACATGCGGGTGGGCAAATACCCGGTACATTTTAGTAGGCTATGAACTAGGTGACAACCAACTTACTCACTTGGCGCATCGAACGCCACTGCTTGGAAGCAGTGGTTGGGATGCCGGCCGCTTTTTCGTCGCAGGGGACGCCGGTCCACCTGGAATGCTCATCCCCACGAAGAAGGGGCCCCGGTTTGGGCAGGGCTTGGGCGCCGGTCTTGGCCATGTTGGCCAGGGGGGGTCTTGGTTGACATGATATTTATACAAATCGGTGTACGTGTTCATGTGTATTATATATATATATATTATTTAAGGCTTAAGAAGCCGCCTTTATCATGTTGGTAGCATCTCAGACCCAATTTCGAAACTCAGTCACCAACTTTGGAGCCCAACGGAAACCAGGTGCATGGTTGGTGGAACTCGGATTTGCTCGGTTTGGCGGCATTCAGACAAATTGGCTCTGATGAATATGAAAGACACTCTTGAAGCACGCACCACACATGTCCCGTTTGGGCCTATCAACATGAGCCACAATCAATATGCAGGTAGATGTAAGGCGATGGTCCCATCCATAAACCGGTGCGGCCGCCCTTTAAATTCTATAGATCGTTGTCGTCCTAGTGCCAGGTGTTCACAACGACGAGGCAAGTTTTTAGTTGACTCTCCATGGAGGGCAATCAATGTGGCTCTCAGATTCAGGTCTTGCCAAACATCCGGCACTTTCAACCTGCAAAATGTATTGGATACCACTTAATTTGCAAAATCAAAAACAGCAAATCCTTGAAGGTGATCCCGCCGGCTTTGTTGGCAGCCCTACATGACCGGCCCAACCGGACCCAACACTATATAGACACCTGGGGAAATACACAGATCAGTAAGCGGGGAAAGGTTCTGTTTGCCAAGTGCCTTTGCAGACGCCGCGTTTTGCTACAACATACCCATTTGTTGATGGGTATGTTGGTTGAAGACCTTTCAGTTTTTAGATTTGTTTCTCCAAGTCTGGCGAGCCAACAACAGCCTTCATCGGTGTGGGTTGGGCAGCTGGACATTCCTTATCCTTAAATGTGCTTCCTTTTATTTGACATACTCTAGGTCCCCCAGTAGTGCCCTGTTACCCTTTTTTTGGAGGAGGGTTCTCCTACCAAAATAGACTACAGAAAAAGGGTACCCTTGTTTGGAGGACCTAGTAGTTGTGCGGATCCTTTGATACCAGGTTTTGGCTGGAACTCTGATTGCACTGTAAGGACCTCATGCGCCATGACCCTCTCGTGACTCTTACCAGGCTCTGGAATCGCTTCAGGCCTGAGCAAAAAAAAGATAACCCCAGCCCACGACATTTCCTATGTCCACAACCAGTCCAAAAAACAGTTGTTGGGTAGGGGTGCCCTTTGGGCTTCCCATGTCTCACTCCCCGAGTTCATGGACTTTAGTCGCTGTTTGGGTTTGGACCATTTTGGTGGCGTGCGCCAAGAGTTTGCTTGCTTTCCTTGGGCCAGTGGGGAAATGAAAGCTGGAAATTGATGGAACATTGATGGAGAATGTAGGGAGAATAGATGGACAATTCATGGAAAATGGATGCATGGAATGAAATGGACACCGGAGTCCACTCGCTCGGAAGTGCGATGTTGCGATTACTCCAGGGTCTGAAGCCCCAGGCGATCGTCCAGCCTCGTGCCCGGCCACGCCCAGCCGAGGCGAGCGCAAGGGTTCCCAGTGAAAAGTCTCCCCGCCCTTGTGTTTCCCCGTGCAAGGGACTTGCGCTGAGTAACTCTTGCCTATTTTTTCCCGAGTGGTTTTCCTGTTGGCTTGCCTTTAACACCCCCAACAAAAAGACACCCATTGGCTCAATACCGGTTTACTTTTGCTCCACGCAGTTGCACGCTGATTGATTTACTCAACTTGTACATTCCCTTCCAAGAAGTTGATCTGTCAAGTTCCACCGCTGCCATGTGGGAAGGGGACCCAGTCAACTTGTATCCCTCTGGATTGCTAGGTCCCTTAGTAGTGCCCTTTTACCCTTTTTTGTGGAAGGGTTCCCCTACTAAAATCGACTCCAGAAAAAAATAAAAAGTCGAGTCGGTTAGCCTTACTCCAACCTCTCTACTGGAGGACCTAGATTGGGTTCTTGTTCATGAATCGGCAGTCCTGCAGTCCTGAGAGCCGAACCCGGCGTTTTTCATCGGGGTGGGGTCTTCGCGTGGGCCGGCGAAAACTCACCGCACGTCATACAGACATGATCGGGCATGTGTCAGGCGTTTGCTTGTTGGGTGTTAACATATGCAGAAGCTGCACAGCAAACGAACTGAAACTGCATGTTCCTGAAGTGTTGACCCCAAGTTCGTCAACCCCAGTTTATGAATAGGTGGGGGTGTCCCGGGCTATAGTGGGAAGCATCACTTTGGGAGGGGCACACCCCCTATTCCTCTGAATAAATTGGGGTTGATTAGTATTGGGTCAACATTATGTTGATGGTGTTGACAAAACAGCAACTGGATCCTTTCGATGTTGGTCGATGTGTTGCAATTTGTCCAGGCCCATAATTTGGAAATGGTGTTTTGGGGGCGCCCTTTGCACCGTGGTGCAAAAGTATACCAACCCTACCCCCTGCGTTTTGGTGGTCCAACTCTCGTTCCGTCCAAGCTGACTCAATCTGGAAGAAGTCCATGTTGATCCAATCTGGGTGTGTCGTTTCTGAGGGCTACTCTTTTTTTGGGGTGTTTTTGTTTTAGGAAGCCACAGGAACAACCACCATTTTGTTAGCTCCCCCTATTTAAAGACACACCAATGCCCACTTTTGGTGGGCATTCCAACGCCCATTTTTTAGCGCCGCACCAAGTCCACTGAATTCAGGACATGCCGTGAAGACGGTGCACTTACCTTCCTCCAGTTCGTTACCTGAAGAGGACTGGGGGGGTGTATAGACCACACATAAAGCACCTGGTGTATAGACCACACATAAAGCAAGGGATACATTTTGCAACCATTTGAAACATGGTGCTTGTTTCAACACCAAAATAAAGTTGGAAGCCACCATTTACAAGTTGCAATGTTCAGGTGTATAATGTAAGGATCCCTGATGAAGCACCTAAAAACTGGATACAAACGGGTCCCAACTTTGTTCTGCTTTTTGGACACTTGGGATCTTGGACTTGAAAGAGCAGAACCGTTGCGACCCGGGTGGAGGGTCAGCACTTTGATTCGCTGGGAATTGTCATGGTCAAAGGCTGGGGTATCCGAGCTACCAGCCAGATGACTTTGACCATACTGGGGCCAGTTGGAAAGAATTACCGCAACTAGGTCCCTCAGTAGTGCCCTTTCGCACCCTTTTTTGGGGAGGGTTCCCCTACTAAAATAGACTACAGACAAAAAGTTGGTACCCTTATTCTAACTAGGCAAGGCAACTTTCAGTTATTTGACAAAGTCCACCAAACGCACCAGCTACCAATTTTTGGGCTGTCCATCCACGCCGCCGGAATGTGCGTAGGGGGATTGGAATTCCACCTTGGTATCCCAAACTTCTTTCCATACGCCATATCCCAGGCAAAATGTGACTCCTCTTTTGCGCTACGACGGAGAATGTGGCCAGTGCTAATCCAACTTGGAACATGTGCATGGATGGGTATGCATTGTATGTTTAGATTCGGAATATCTCTTGCTGTGTGCAGACAGCTGTTCACATCCAGGGTATACCGCATACCTCTGGCCTACTTTCTCCTTGATTCTTTCCCTGTAAATGCCAACCAACGCTATGGTTTCCCGTGGTTTCTTGGTAGTGCCAAAGGATTTGCCCATCCACAGTAGGGGCAAGAGTGAGCTTTGACACCTGCGCCTTCTACCTGCCGATCTCTGTTGGAAGTCCGTTGCCTTCTTCCCAAAGCTCCTTTTTTGTCTGATTCTGCTTCTGAGAGGGGTGGATTGGGAAGAGATGCGTGGCATGAGTAATGTTGACCCCATATGAATCAACTCCAGTTTATGAATAGGAGGGTGTCCCTGGATTTAGAGGGGAATCATCACTTTTGGAGGGGCACACCCCCCTGTTAGTACACTGGGGTTGATTCATATGGGGTCAACATTAATTGTGACAGAAAGGGCTATGCAACTTCATTTCCTACAACGACTGGGGGGAGCAGAAGCTCACCTAGGTCCCCGAGTAGTGCCCTTTCTCACCCCTTTTTGGGGGGAGGGTTCCCCTAGTAACATAGACTACACAAAAAGATATGGTACCCATATTCTATCCTCTCTACTGGAGGACCTAGGCAACATCATTTGCTACAACGAGCTGTGCCCAGCATGCCCGGCCTTTGCAGGCCGAAGACAGCCCGCCCACAGGCCGGGCTTCCGTACACGACGCGGGTTTGAGGTTCTCGAGGCAACACCTGGGGTGCGTTACCCGCGAAAGGACTTGACACCAGGGGGTTGGTCCGGCGAGAGTGGCCGGCAAAGCCTGGTGGATGGACGCTCCGTATGATCTGTTTGCAGGTCTCTACGCTACGATTGGATGTTCGGCGTACGTAGTTAGTAGATAGCCAACCAACTAATAGCAGCGTTAATGCCACTTTTTGATGACTTAGGTTCCCAAGCAAAGGGGTGAGATTCATCCCTGTGCTGGAATTTACCCGTGCATGACATGTCGAACAAGGAGGCGAACAAGCAATCAGGAACGGTCCAAGCGCCAGGCAGTCCAATATCTTTAGTGCCGGGCCGCACTGGGTCCTTTCCTTGGTTCCCAGGGAGTGAAAAGGGGAATGAACCTAGGCATCCTTTCAAACCTTCAGGCACTCCTGGGGTTGGTTCATAGCAGTCATTTCTTCATTCTTTGCTGCACACCAACAAGTCTTTGGTGGCCAGCGCTTGCGCCGCAAGAATGTCTTCGCAGGTGAGGAAAGCCGGGGGCTGCGGGGCTTTCTGGCGGACGTGCTCTTCGGTGAGGATGAAGACGAGGAAGCGTCTGAGTCTGACACCCCGCAACTCGTGGACACGGAATACCTTGGCAGGCACATGTTTGGGGCTCCTTAAAAGATCTCCATTTTGCAACCACTTGAAACATGGTGCTTTTTCAACACCAAAATAAAGTTGGACGCCACCTCACAAGTTGCAATGCTTAGGTGTAAGGATCGCACGTGTTTGTGGCATTGGGTTTTTGAGGTCTCGTAGCTTGGCAGTGTAGCGTTGGGGCTTGAGCGGTTTGCAACCATTGGTTTTCGAGGTCTGCGGGCCACCTTGTTGTTCAGTGGCACCAATTCTTGTTCCCCCTTTTTTGGGGGGCAGGCCCCACTAAAAATGGTCCAAGCCCCAAAAAGGGTTCCCCTTTTTTTCCATTGTCACTGAACAACTGAGTGATTGTTTGTTTGTTTGCTTGGTGGTTTTGAGAATTGGGCAAACTCAGGGCACTGGGTCTGCCAGTGCCCTTTCTCACCGTTTCTTTTTTGGGGGGGAGGGTTCCCTACTAAAATAGACGTCCAGAAAATAATTGGGCGCCCTGATTCTATCCTCTCTACTGGAGGACCTAGTTTAGTTGTTTGTTTGTTTGTTTGTTTGCTTGTTTGTTTGTTTGTTTGTTTGGTGGCTTTGAGCATTGGGCACAATCTCTTTAGGGCTGCGCATTTTGAGATTTGATGCTGTCAGACTCCAAGGTTCTACCCGCCTGCAAGTCCGCAAGAAGCGTTAGAGGGAGTTGTTCCCGTGTCGGCTGGCCGCTGTTGGCCGCCTGGACCAAATAAAGGCTGAACAAAATGGGCCGGATTTGTCGACAACCCCACAATTCTAGGGGTAACTTGCATTTCCATTCTGTCCAGGGATCCCCATCTTTCTAGAAAACCACCAAAACAATGTTGGGGGAATGGCTGGTTTTTGAAAAGAACGATGGCTGAAAAGAATGGGGAATCAACCCCTAGAACAACAATCAATCTTGTTTCAGGAATTTTCCTGGCCATCTTAGCTAATTGCTAGGGCCAAGCATCCAAGAAGAACAGTGTCGACACGCCACTGCCAGCGGCGCTTACTCCAAACTCGCCTGGGTTTCTAATACTACCTCGCTCGAGTACTTCAGGAAAAGAGTGATCGGCGTGTTCTTTAGGTTTGTTCAGATTAAGTGTGAAGTTGTCTGAAATATGGTGTTTTCAGTCCAGGGTACTTGCTTGCAATGGCTTAGCTTGTTCCCATTCAGACATGAACCTGGACGTCCCCCCATCCAGAAAGCACCCAAGTTTTGTTTTGTTGCTCCTCAGCTACGTACGTAAAGAATTGAAAGATACCGAAAATAGTCTTGCAAGATTGGCGCCGCTACGCGGAAGGGTTCCGCGGAAGCTCGCGGAAGGGTGTACGGCATATGTTTGTTTGTGCTGACACCGCAGTTGCATCGACTGGCAAATTGTCCATGGTGCCAACGATCAAGCAGCGTTTTTTGGGATGAAGAGACTGAGGCGTGTGCGAAACAGGCCGGAGGAACCCCCCAAAACCAGAATCCCAAACGTGGATGTGCGAGGAAGGAGAGCCTGCCCTTTCCACCACATGGGTGGCTCAAAATCAAACATGAGGGGCAAACCGCAGGTTTTGGTCCATGTTTCCAAGGGTTTCATTTTGGCACCGGTTTTTTGAGCCACTGCCACATGTCCACTCATAGACCAGGAACTCGTCTGCTTCTGCAAGCAGCGTCCTGGGAGAGCGCTTTCAATTCCATTGGCTCGGGCTGCTGCGGCGTGCGCTTAAAGCCCATTGTGTAGAGAATGCTCGAGCAAGACTTGCCTGGCAGCAGCGACAGCAACAGGATAAACAATGCCAATCCCCCACAAAAGGTCACGGCTCGAAAACGAGGCTGAGCTCTGGTCGCAGAAGCAGCATGCTTCTAACTTCTAACTGTTTGTCCGAGAAAACTTGCGGAAGCGGTTTTCTAACAAATAAATCTTCGCGAAAGCTACCCATGCAGGCCACGGAAGCGCCGCGGAAGGCCGGATAATTTCATATGAACCAGAAAGGCAGCAACAACACTCACCTTCCGTGGTGAAGTCTGACCCTGTGAGTTTGGGTAGCGATTCATTGGTCCAAGCACACGTATTCTTTTGCCGAAGTCGCCGAACTGTACTACTGATTTGCAGAAAAAGGTGTATGTGCTTTGGAACATCAGCAAGCAGTTCCTGAAGGTACAATTATTCAACCTTGGCAGTTCTCGAGTTTGGTTTGGACCCCGAAACCGCCATCACCTGAGGGTCCAAGTCTGTGTGTAAACCTAGGTCCGCCAGCTAGGTGCCCTTTCTCACAAACTTTTTGGGGGAGGGTTCCCCGTGTCTAAAATAGACTGCAGAAAGAAAAAACAACAGGTTAATTGGTACCCTTGTTCTGACCTTTGTAGGTGCCCTTTCTCACCCCTTTTTTTGTTGGGAGAATAGACTGCAGAAAAAAGTTGGTAACCTTTCTATTGGAGGACCTGACCTAGAAGCTGACCCGCTCTTTGAGCTGAAGTCAGGCGCTTCCCTAAGCTTTTTGAGACGGCTTCAGCTCGAGGAGCCAGAAGGGGATGCCGAAGGCGTGCGGTCGCGAAGAGGGCGTTTTTTCGGGGGTTCGAGCAACGCGAAAGGCGTGGCTGGTCTGTGGCTGGTCGGCTCTTGGCTTACAGAATGAAATTTGGTCCTTGATCCTTTTGATGATCTTGGTGCCTTGTTACAGCGCCGGCCATGTAATTACAACCATCCCAAGGTGGAAGCCGGGCAAGAGGATCATTTTTAGGCACCAAAGTACAAAGGCCCTTCGTTTCAAACCATCGACATTCGGCACGCCGCTGGGCAGGCCAAACCATCACATTAAAGCAGTCTCCAGTTTCAACTTTGGCACGCAATGGTTTCGACATTCGGCGCTTTTCTTGGTCAAAGGGAGGCCACCTTCAATCATGTTCCTCAAACTTGGCACATAACCAAATTGATGGTCCCAGTGTCTGCCCGAGCCTCAGTGACTCAGCCGGTTTCCAGGCTTGTGGTTATTGGTGCGCGCGTTTTGCTGGGGACGGGGATTTATGTTCACCTATCATGTTCGAAGAAATTGCCTGGAATCCCACCACTGAAGGTTGGTTCGCTGGGATGTAGAGCGTGCATGCTCAACGTGCACAGAGGCTGAACAGAGGGCCGGGAGGATGTTCCTACAATTGAAACTGGTCGCATCTCGAACCAAGCGACATGTGCACGCACCACATGAGGCCGACAGTCCTGCAGAGTTGCGTTTGCAGTGGTTGCAAGACAAAAAAAGTCATGTTGTAACATGTGTGCCAGGCTTGCATGACGTACCATTTGGCAGGCAAACAGCAATTGCTTCACAGCATGGTACATCGAGCATGTTGCTTCATCAAGCCAGGCCCCGTCAAGGCCCTTGGCCCAGCCTAAAACTGAATACACTGAGGCGTTTGGGTCACAGTTTTGTGTCAAATCCCAGCTGCTTGGCCTTCATTGCCGGACCCTGAACCTTGGCACGATTCACGCCTGACAGGAGGGTCGTTTGCTCAACGACTTCCACAAGGCTTGCCTTGAAACTATGTGGATAGGTTTGAGC
Source organism: Effrenium voratum (assembly GCA_963377175.1). NCBI lineage: Eukaryota > Dinophyceae > Suessiales > Symbiodiniaceae > Effrenium > Effrenium voratum. The sequence continues at coordinate 1,346,661 of CAUJNA010003250.1, read as the reverse complement.
TCACCAATGCGATTTCAGCCATGAAACTGAACAATCACGCTCCCAGAAATGAGCTGGATCCCTCCCAGAAGCGGATTGGACACATTTCCCCCTCCAAAAGTGATGTCCGGATTCCCTCTGAAAGTGACATTTGGATTGCCTTCCAAATCGTCGACACCCTGGCAAACTCAACCAGGCCCGAGGGTTCAAGCCACATAAAAAGAATGGGTCCTTGCCAGTCCTAAGGGGGGAACATGGTACAGGTACTCAGGTATATTAACCCCCATCTCTTGATTGGTTTTGAATCCCAGGGGTTGAACTCATGCCAGGTGCGCGGCCCACGCTGCGCGAGACCAGGCCGATCTGAGAAAAGATGGCAATGATACGAAGGTGTGCGTGCGGTGCCCAAAGCACCTCCCCAAGAGGCAATGTTGGCTCTGGGGGGTTGTAAGGCCGAAAAACGAGCCGTGAAAAAGTACTCACTGCTTGAGTTGATTGACTTTCAACTTTTCGGAATGACCAGTGGTAAATAGACTATTCTGACTTTTTTTGCAAGTCCACTCAGGAAGTGAGATTATGGCTATGTTGTTAGAGCCAATAGTCAAGGGGTTTGGGTTGCTGGTCATGTGTCCAATGGAGGACTTTGCAAAACGGAAAGACAACAAGAACACCCGCCTCTCAAAACAATTGTGGGAAATGCGTTGCTGCATGCATTGCAGGTTCTCTTGCAGATCCGTCTCTCCAGCAGGCCCCTGGCATGCCATACCAACGAAAGTATTCATGCCAACCCGCAAGAATTGCAACCAGATGGTCTTGTACTGGGTCATGTCCTTGTTTCAAGTTTGATATTTATAGTAATCAATCTGCCCAGATGTTTGAGTATGATGCTGTCAAGATCCATTCAAGACAGGCTTCAAGAAGCAAGGCGGATTACAGATGTATCTGGTTGTGGGGGGTTGCAGGGATCGCTTTAAAGAGGCCATGTTGCGCTTCGAGGTTGGCAAACAATATGGACCGGAATCAAATATTGGAATTTGCCTTGGGCAAAAGCCAAGGTAGGGTTTGTGGTGGAAGCTCTGCAGGCGTGTCATCACCTTTGCCGCCTGCGTCCCCTTGCTCGCCCTGAGCCTGGAACAGAACGAAGGCAGGGGTTTTAAGCGCCCGTGACTGGCCATATCCCGGCCATGTTCGCGGATGTCAGTGGGCAGTTGGGTGAAAGTACCTGGAGTCTCATGACCCTTATATTGGGGGTGATGGCATCACTTTCTAAGGGTCAGGGAGACTAGGTAGGTTTAAATAGATGCCACAGGTCCAACCCAATTTGGTTTGGTCGTCTTTTATTACCCACAAGACGCTTGTGGCCATCTACTTTTTCCCCAGATCCCATCTCAAAGCCTAAGTCATTGAACCCCCTGACCAGCCAACTTATTTTTTCATTGCGGCCGTCGAGTTGTGGGAAAGGGTGGCGTATTTCACAAGGCTCCTTGTATTTCCCTTGTGGTTTTGGACGTCGCCTTTTGGGCCAATTTGAAAGGACCTTCTTTCTGATGTGTCAAAGGGATATATAGGGAGCCCTGTTTCAGCAACAGCAGCTGGGTCGTGGGCCCAGGGCGGTTTTCTTGTCGGTTCCTTCTCTGGGTTGATTTCCAAGTCTCAAGCCAGGAATTTGATCCGAGCTTTGCACCAACGTGTCTTCCCAGTTGAATTCAAGTCCTAGCGAGTCCTGAGGTGTCTCAGGATTGCTTCCTGTTTTTGGTGTCTCGTCCGTTGATAAACACCATGCAACAACCACAACTTTGGCGTCTCTTTGGGAAGAAGCCCGTATATGTGGGCACTGTTCAACATGTTCCTCAGTTTTATTTTTTGGGGGGAACCCTCCGAAGTTGTTTGGAGGAAACCATCCCAGCATCTGTTTTTTGGGATACGTGTCCGTATTATTCCCTGTTTGGGAGACATGATCCCAACTAATGCACTATCTGTTTTGGGGACCCTCGAGCTATCCCCTTTGGGTTTTAAAGCTTTGTAAAGTTTAATGGTAGTTTCCGCTAAACCACTAGAAGTTAGACTTTTAGCAGGGGATTTGAGAGCCCAGCTTTGGGCATGCAACGAAGAATGTGTTTCCTCCGCTTTTCGGGTCGCCTCTCCCCGTGGATTGCTCAGGCGCGGAGGCTGTCCCGCTGTCCCACGTAGGCGCGCTGCGCGCATGTCTGACTCCTGAACCAGCGGCTCCCGGGGATTTTTTGGGATAAAGGCAGTCCCCCGCAAGAAGATTCAGGCAAATGGCACAGCTTGGATTCCATGGTATTCTGGAGAGTAGGTTTAAAGATAAGAAGGAAGCCAAACAGGGAACCAAAAAGCCCCCTGGTTTGGACAGTGTTCCCTTGACTGGACAACCGAACGGAAAACCAGCCATTTGAATTGGCATGTTAATTCCGCACTTTGGACACATCCACGTGAACTATCAAGTTTGAGGTTGACATTGGATGGATTCTCCTATCCGGTTTTTCATATTTTGGGGGCGGACTAAATGTGCAGAATCGGAACACATGATTTTTGAAGCACCCCAGATTTGGCCTTGACGCCTTGGTGTGATATTTTTGGGAACTCTGTTACAGCTCAACCTGCCACCAGAGTCTCTCTGACAACGCGACACAGGACTTGATCTTAATTATGGTTGCATGTTGTTGCACGAAACAAGCAGGATTATGTGTCAGCATTGTGTGTCAGCATGAATGTGTCAGCATTATTTGTTTGCATTTATTGCATGTATGCGACAGCATTATTTACGGTGGGCAGGGGATCCATTCAAAATTGCACGCCTGAATGAATCCTATTTGAGGCAAGCTTTGGTTGCGCCTTGTCGAGCCCAAGTCAAGCCCATGTTAAACCTGAAGGCCAAACCCAGTCAGAGCTTAAGCTTAATATGCTATTCAAGCTTATCCCGTGCTTATCCCAATCAAGGTTGACTTATGTTAAACAAACATATTCAGCTAACTGAAGCGGATGGTCAGTGATGGATTGTGATGATCAGCACGAGGATGTGTGTTGTAGTGGCAGCGTGACAACTTTGACACGTATGTGTGGCAGTTTTGGCCACGACACTTGTTGGTTCAGCTGTACATAGTGGGTTTCCCTGTGGGATGAATTGCACAAAGGGAAATTTTTCAAAAAAGCAGAACTCCCAAGTTGTTTGGGGGGTTATTTGTACAAAGGGACATGTTTGCAGACGCACCATTCTTAGTTCTTGAGTTGGTAGACACACATTTTGTTGGTAGGTGTCTGCATGTTTCAATTGTTGCCCTTCCTCACGTCACTATGTGTACAACATTCAGACACGTCTCTACATTTAGTGGGGAACACCTCTAAATTGGGTGGGAAAGGACCGCCCCCCAAGCACCCCCCCCAAACCCCCCCCCCAAAAAAAAAAAACACACACACACACACACATCAACATACATATAAACAATACCCCCAAACACCACCCCCTTCCCAAACATCCCCCCCATAAACAATAAAAAACACCCCGCCAAAAAAGAAGAAGGAAAAACAACAACAACAACATAAATATAAGCAATAGAAGAGGCACCAGCACCCCAGGATTTCGTCTATCGCTGTCCCCAACGGAGCCATGCCCCGAGTCCCTGTCACGCAGGCGCCCCTCGGGAGACCTGCAGGAGGCTAAGAGAGCGAAGGGCGCGTCGGGAGTCGGTGTCTTGTCTGGGCGAAGCACCAGCCATCTGCTGGACTATAATCTGAGAAAACCCAGGGGAACCCATAATACCAGCTGACTACAATCTGACTATACTCTGAAACCCCGAAAGTCCTGTACGGCAACTTTGAAATAAGAGAGACAAGAGCCTTGAAATAAGAATCGACCCCTCTTAAAAAAAGTGGGCGAACCAGGGTTCCATCTTTTGACTGGCAGACTTAAACCCAGACACTTCCCGTTTAGTCTACCTGGAGTCTCCTGATCCTCACCAAAAGGTTTTTTTCATCACCGTAAATATGTCGGGGTCATGACCAACCATTTTCTAGGTCCCCCAGCTAGGTGCCCTTTCTCACCCGTTTCTTTTTTTTGGGGAGGGTTGCCCGTGTCTAAAATGGACTACAGAAAAAAGTTGGTGCCCTTATTCTAACCTCTCTACTGGAGGACCTAGTATTAACATGGGGGTGTTCCCCTCCAAAAGTGATAAATCCCCACAACCAGGGACGCCCCCAATATTAATAAGCCGGGGTTGATTAATCCGGGGTCAACATTACCCAGAAAATCGGACTGGTTCAACGAGGGCCGAAGAGTTTGGACACATATGGGTCTGTTTCTTTGGGGTACAGGTGCCAAAAGGCAAGCAGAAGGGGGGGCTCACTGATTGTCCAGGAACAGCATGTTTTTTCTTTTTTTGGGGGCAGGGTACCCCTGGTTTGGTGGGATTTAAAGGGAAGCCAGCAGGAAGACTGTGGCGACATTTTGGGGGGTCCGAGTCCGAACAGAAAGACACACGCATGTAGTCCCTTTGCAGCAACTGAAGCTTTACCTCTATGACTAGGTCCCCCAGCAGTGTCCTTTTACCCCTTTTTTTTGGGGGGGAGAGGGTTCCCCGTGTCTAAAAAAAACAGCAGAAAAAAGGGTACCCTTATTCTGACCTCTTTACTGGAGGACCTAGATGATCAACGGGGTATCGTCTTCTACATGGAATTCTCAGTTGCCGCGTACAGCCTTCGTCATCGCATGAAGAACGCTTGATTCGTGCATACTGCATCGCGGATCCTCAATGATCACTGCGTACGGTAATCATCCAGTGCGCGATTCTGAAGCGACACGTTTGGCACACAGGTTGGTATTATTGCTTTTCGGTCGGATTCCGAATTCCCTGCATTGAATCAGCGTGAGAGCTGCCTCTGAGATGACTGCAATCCTCAGCTCCGGGATTCTGATTAAGGTGTGAAGGTGATTTTCAGGATTCATTTAGTTTCTCCAGGCCTTTGCACAAGAAAGCCTCCAGCTGCATGACTGCCGAAACCTGTACCGTATTAGGTGGGCAAATTCTCGCAAGAAGTGCGTGGGACTGCGCTTGCGGAACGGTCTGCCTTGCGGAAGCTTCGCGGAAAGTTTATGTGTTACTCAGTTGTCCAAAGCCGACCTTTTGACCTTTTGGTTTCCCCATTTTGGTCCACTTTTAGTAGAGGTGCCAAAAGGTGATCACCTTTTAGTTCTGGGTCCTTTGGGCAACTGAGGTTATAGTGACGATTGCAACAGAAGCCCCCGGAAGCAAAAGGAACCCGATGCCCGCGGGCGCTTCCGCGCATGTTCCATGTCCGCGAAGGCAAGGTTTCCGCCCCGCCCCGCCGCGGAAGCTTGGCGGAAGGGTTCGCAGAAGGTTGAATCATGTCATGAATCGTTTGTTTGCCCCAGTGGCCTGAGGGGACGCCCGGGACACACCCGGGACACCGGCCTGCATACGGAGCACTGGTTTTTTTCGGTGTGTGCGTTTTGGAGCCCAAAGGAAACTACCCATGAAGGTTGCAGAAAATGCACTGGTTGAGATTCATGGCCTAAGAGCCTAGAAACCACCAATCCCAACTGGTGTCGTGGGTGAGTCCACCAGTATTTTGAGACGGACCCATGTCGCCTTAAAATACACAATGACCGTTCTCTGATATTCGATCTGGTTTCAGAAAGGTTGTGAAGGCCCATAAAGGCCTTTTGAAGTAAATTGGCCTTTACTGTTTTATCTAGGTTTCACTAATTTTTCAGTGCTAGTAGTAGGAATCAATAGTAGTAGTAGTCGGTAGTAGTAGTAGAAGTAGTAGTAGTAGTAGTAGTAGTAGTAGTAGTAGTAGTAGTAGTCGTAGTCGTAGTCGTAGTCGTCGTCGTAGTAGAAGTAGTAGTAGCAGCAGCAGCAGCAGTAGTAGTAGTAGTAGTAGTAGTAGTCGTATTCGCAGTCGTAGTATTCGCAGTCAGAGCCAAAAGCCGTCTTGGGTTTTCGGTGCTTCGTCCGGACCCAGGTTGGGCCTGCACCATGTCTCTGATTGGCCTTTCTGCGGCAGCACTGCCGGCACCCCCGGCAAAGCGCAAAGCGCAAGCTCATGCGTGCCCCGTTCCGGGCGGATTGAAACAGGAGCCCCTAAAAAAACTCCGTGAGAGAGTGGATTCAATCATCACCCATTTAGAGTGAGTCAACTTTGAGGGGAGTGATGTTGAAAAGCGAAAATTGGGGAATGCTGAGTGTGGTTGGAATATGTGCCGTCACTTTCCTGGCCCCCTGATGGGTGACCTTTGTTTGTCTGGGTCCCTCAAGTGGCTATATTTTCAGCAAATGGTGGAAAGGTTTGGTGGTATATACCGTGCAGATAGAAACGACCCTTTGGGTACCCAGTCAACGAGGTAGAACTCGTGATATGGCTGCAAGCCCGTTAAACGGAAATCCAGAAACGCATACACCCACCCACCCACCCCACCTACACACACACATACCTTAAGTACAATATGTCTGATTTGTTGATCTTGGTTCAGGCCAACATTTTGTGGCAAGTAAAGCACCCAGCGACTATGGGTGTCTCTGTGTGCGTGTGTTTTTTGCGGAGCCGCTTTTTGTGTGCAGAGAAGCCCAGCAGAAAAATCCATCCGTTTCACGCAGTATGAGAAAAAACACAATGTCACTATGTCCAATCACATGTTTCCCCTTGTTCCCTACTTGCTTCATGCCTTTGGAAATGAACCGAAAGCATTGCCGAGAGCCATTGCTGCCATTTGCTGCCCCTGCCGAGCCGGCCGCGTTGCGTGCCAGCTCCGTGCACTTAGCCTTCCTTTGACCAGGGAAGACATGGCCAGAGAGAGAGGTAGCAGCTGGTACCACGACAGCAACGGTATTTCCTGAGTTCCTGGGCTTGAAGCCTCTTAAGTCCGTTTCGGTGGGTTTAATGAATAGTTTGAGCTGGCCGATACTCTCGATAAGTGAGGTTACTTTGGTTCTTGTACGTGCTGAATCCTTGAGGCTTACCATTTTGAGGCGGGAATGGTGCAAGGGGTCAAAGTCTACTGCAGTGGGCAATCGCAGCCTATGGATAAACACTCCCCTCCAATCTTGGTTGTGCCCTTTGAATCAGCGGCCCTTTAGCAACCATCCCATGCCACGGTGAAGCGATGGGGCAAGCCCCCAATCTGAAGACACCGCAAGCGGCGTGACGCGTCCGGCTGTCAGGTCGCCTCCTACAGGCTCCCGAGAGCCTCTGGAAGGCGTGGGGCATGGAACAGGAAGGCGGCAACGCCAACCCAAAGTGGGTTTCTGCAAATTCGACGGCTCTCTGCGTTTGTTTCGAGGCCGAATCCAAGGCACAGGGCTGACAAGGTCTTCCTCTCAGGTTCCAAAAAAGGCACCTGACAGGGGGTAAGAGGAACTTAATCTTCCAGGTACCCTCCTGCGATTTCTTAGAGGAAGAGTATCCTCCCGAAGATGCATGAGAGGAACATGGCTTTCAAGCCAGGAAGGTGACAGAGGATAGGCCCTAGAGGAACTGGGTTTCCAATGGCCTTGAGTTAGGTTTCCATGTTGGGAGGGTATAGTTGATTGGTTGGAACAAATGGGTGTGGCTCAAAATTGAACAGGAAGGGCAAACCGCAGGTTTTGGTCCATGTTTCCACTTACCAGGGTTCCATTTTGGGTACCGGTTTTCTGAGCCACAGCCAAATTGCGCAACATGTCGAACTTGAGAGTCTAAGTTTCTTAGACAAGTTCTTGAAATATGGGGAAGCCCAAGATGGGCTCGTGTCCGTCAGACCCCCCAAGTCCAACATCTAATCGGAAACAAAGGACCACATTTGGGGCCCGTGTGTTGGCAACACTTGTTTGGGTGCAAAGCGCAAATGTGAAATCCATATCCGTGGCACACCCTGTGCCATTTGCCTTTTTTGCCCAAACAAACGCGTTTGGGTGTCCTTTTGGGCAACTCTCGGCCTACACCGAGCACCTGTTACGTTGCATTACGTGGCTGAAGCATGTTGCTTTCCTAGGTCCCCCAGTAGTGCCCTTTCTCACCCCTTTTTGGTTGGGAGGGTTCCCCTACTGAAATAGCCGACAGAAAAAAAGGGGACCCTAATTTTAACCTCTCTACTGGAGGACCTAGTTTCACCGTCGCGTGTCCGGTCGGATGCACTTTCAGCGGTGCTGAACATGTTCAGGTTCTGACTCACAGCGGATGCAGTTGGGTGAGTCATCTCCCCGTCTACACAAAGGGAGTTGCTCCATGCACTTTCCGGGTGCATGAAGGCCCATGATTTGAGATTGAGAGCGGATGTGCTCATCGTCAACCCCACGCCGAAAAAGACTACTGGAATTGTGTGTGTGTGCTGGTGTTTTTGTTGCCGCGGGGGGGTACCCTTTTTGTAGGTTGGTTTAAAAATTGCACCCAGAAGGACACCCAAACGCTTTTGGTTAGGCCGAATGGGCCAATGCCACAAGGGGCTAAAAAGACATACTCGCGGTTTTCTGCGAACAGTGCCTCACAACCACATTCCAAGATTTAGGCCCTTGTACCTTTTTTTCCAGCGAACCTGCTGCTGGTTTTGAAGAAGTATCCAACGAACCCTGACACTGAGGGTCTATTTTGCCACCAGCTTCTTTTAGGGTATTGTTTTTTTGGATTCTTAGCTGCAGCATCGACTTGCTCGGAGTCCATGGTAGACCCCACCCCCGACTTTTGCTTGGTTTCTTGCGCCAAACCCAGCCCTGATTCACCCGCAGGCTCGCTGGAGCTCCACCATGTTGCACTAGACACACCTTCGGGCCCCGCTCTGCGCTGGGGCAGCCCTTTGGCGCGCTCGCCCTTGGAGGACGGGTCGACACGTCGACACGTCGGGTCGACACGTCCCGTGCCAAAAGTTGAGGGAGGCGTTCAAAAGTTACGGGCGTGACACCCCTCTAAACAGGGCTGTGGTTGATCACCCTGGGTTTATCCAGCCACTTCTGTGATACTTTTGTTGGGAATCCCCCTTTATATGGTAGATTAAGCGTCTTTGGAACCCCCCTTTTTGTTGTATCACAGATCCGTGGATTCCATTTCAACCACGCCGCTGCCTCTAATCCACCATGTGTTCGGCAGGGGTGTGGGGGCAAAAGTTGGACTTGTGTTCCTCCCAGGTCCAAAGCCTTGGGTGTGGCTCAAGATGACTAGGGCAAACCGCAGGCTTTGGTCTTTCCATTTCAGGTGCGGTTTTGGTGCCGTTTTTTTGGGGACCCACCGCCAAATGAGCTTTGAGTTTGTGGAGTCAAAGAGGGTCCAAGCACCAGCAAGGCACTTGGACTCTTGGGCTTGAACTCGACACGGCCACTGAGCGTCGTTTCGCATGCGACCGGAGCTCATCCCTTCATAAAGCTGGCATCGATATGCGCAAGGCTCACTGCTCGAGTTGCATTTTTTTTTCTTTTCGGAGGGTTCAAGTACCCTTTGAGGATGGCTTTTGAGGAGCGTTTGAGGGGTCAAAGTATTTTTCCGAGCAGGCACCCGGGAATATCATGTTCGTGGGTTGCAAAGGGTTTGGTTTGTTTCTGACCAAGCCACTCAGCAGGGCTCCTTAAAAGAACATTGTGCAACCATTTGAAACATGGTGCTTTTTCAACACCAAAATCAAAGGAACCCACCATTTACAAGTTGCAATGTTCAGGTGTTTTTCATGTAAGGATCCCTGCTCAGGAAGTGAGATCGACAATTTTTGTCCTTCGGAAGTTCTGGGCTTTGTGCGAAAGACCGGGGTGGAGACGAAACATGGCTGTGGTTGTCAAAACCAATGGTGCCATTTATAGGAGTAGGTGCACCACCCAATTTGGTCTATTTTTAGTGGGGATTGGGATTTTCACTGGGGGTACGGGAATTTGACCCATGGCCCATGGCCATATAGCCATTGCGTGACTTGTTCTCCCTCAGTCCTCGCAAGCATTCTGCCTGAGCCAGTTTGACTCTAACGGAGATCTTTTTTTTTCTCATTTTTGCAAAGGTGAAATTAAATGACCTCGCGGAACTCGTCAAGCCTATCGACAAAGCTTTGTTTCGTTTGACAGACAACTCAACTGCCACGTTTCACGATTGGGCTGTCAACAAATTCAATACTTACCCGACCATTGCCACTTGATTGCCACTGCCACACTGGATTGCCCCTGAGCACATGGCTTCCTATGAAGTATGCCTTGGCCATGTTCCGTTTGTCTGCCTGAAGATACATTAGATTGCACTCTGCTCGATTTGATCAAACGAAGAACCCATAGGTTGTTGCCTTCATGAATGCCTTCTTGGTGCTGTTCTCAGCGAATCGTCCAGTATCTTAGTTTTTTAGTTGTTGTTGGTTGGTTCTTGCGGTTGGGTTTCCATTTAACCCACAAGTGATTTTGGTTTTAGAAGGGGATCACAAAACGGACAGCCCAGTAAGCTAGCCGTGATGGAACTATGGCTTCCTAATAACGAGCTTAGCTCCATGAAGGTCCTTTGAGGTTCCCTTTTCGGACATGGGTGTGTCCTTTTTTTGGGTTGGAATTGCGGAATTCCACTTTGGTGTCCCTGTCAAAACCACCAAAGAAAGGACTTTGAAAAAGGACATGCCCAAATATAATTTGCCCCTGTGTCTTCCATGAAGTTGCTTATCCTTCCCACCACACATGTTGTTCAAAAGCTTGTCTTCAGACACATGTTGGTTTCAAAGTTCCCCTTGGCGCATTGCTGAGGCCCCCCCTCGCCGCTGGCGGTGAGTTGGCGAGTCCGCTGTCGCCTTCCGCTGATCCGCAGGAGGATGCGAACCTCGCGCCGTGCTCCAGCTCCCCGGCACCTCGGACTGCAAGTTTCAAGACAGAACCCTTGGCAACCGGTGAAACCCAAAGCTCCCAGGGGCAATTAAAGATAACGGGACCTACATTGTTCTAGAAAACCGGCATGGAGAGCCGCTTTTTTTCTTTCTGGATATCACTGCTCTTCCCCCTGTTGGTTTTCCTTTTTGTAATCCGTTAGTACTCCTTTCAAGTTGCTACAGGTTGTCCAACCACCTTTTGGTTTCCAACTATGGTCCAGGTTTAGAAAAGGTCCCAAAAGGTTAACCTTTAGTTTCCAGGCCCTCTCACCAACTGAGCATAGAGCTCCCGGTGGTCGACAAGTAAAAATCAATACCTGCGTCCTTTCGGGGAGCTAAGAAGTTGTTCTTGTCGCTCATATGAAGTCTTTGGATGTTATTGGATGTTTGCCGGGCTCACAATCGTTTCTGGCAGCTTTGTTGAAATTGTTGCACAGGTGTTGAGGATGGCGATAGAACATATTCAAGCACGTTATTCTTGGTTGGGGGTAAGCCTAAAATCGAGAGCATGGTGTTTCATTGGTTTCCCCGATCGTTTCCACGTTGTTTCGTTTTTTTTGGACCAGACAACCAGGATTATCTTAGAGGACTTCCATCCGCCTCTACGATCCTTACACATTACACGGGAGTTTGGAAAGAAGCATGCAAGGAGCTGGTATGCAGGGGTGCTTGTGCGGGGGTTCCTGACTCTATCCTGAAATATGTGTTAGCTTTCGGACGTTGGTCAGTTCATATTGCCCGGCCACAGCGAGTGAATTTGCCCGGCAGATCGATTGGTTGCGCGCGCGGTTGCGGCGTATGCGCTTCGCAAGCCACAGCAAAGCCTCAAAGTACCCGAAGGGTTCTGATGGGGTTTTGTGTGCAGCAAGTATGTCCCTTCCAGCCCCCCCCCCCCAGGCAAGAAGATGACGCTCGCCGTTTTGTTTGTTGAACCCTTTTGAGACCCAAGCTGGCGTTGGGGTGTGGTTGGCACTGTGAACACAGCAGCTGGCGGCTGGTTAGGGTGGGGGGGGGGGACCGCCGAACCGTTTGGAATTTCTGCTAGCAGACCCCCCCGCTTTTTTGGTGGGTAGGGAAGCCAAAGACAACTTCTAGGGGCTACTCTGAGAGTCTCCATGTGGGCTTGCTTTTTTATTGGGCACCCTTTTTGGGGCTTCAAAGGGAATCCAACATGAAAACCACCATTTTGGGGTCCCCTAAAAAAAGACACAGCGAGTTTACCATAGCTATCGTGGTAACTTAGACTTGCGTCGACAAAGTATATGTTCCCGTACCCGCGAAGCCAAGAGCGGCTCTGTCGATCGATCGGAGGCCTTTGTCAAAGCTGTGCATCAATCGAGTCGGCCGCTTCTCGCTACACACGGTAGGTAATCAGATGTTTCAATAAACTGGGCGATATGTCCAAGAGTTCTAGATCTTCTGTGTTTTATAGATACTAGTATCCTACTAGCTAGTATCATATATTTTCCCAGAAATCTAGCATTTCCAGTCGCCACAAGTGGGCTCAATACGTGGTTTCGATTGGACGATGCCAATCAAGCTAGGGGAACGGCCCAAGGAAAAATGCCACAAATCATTGGTGCGATAGGCAGGGAATGAAAATCGGAACCCCTGGAAACATCCCCTACGTCTCGTTCCGAGAAGAAAACAACTTTCCCAAAACCCCGAAAGGTCATTCACTGATCACCGGCAAGCGGTTTTTTGCGTGCCAGCTGGTGGTTGCATTTGCTGAGCGCGCTGGCCTGCTCGAATGCACAAAGTTCCTGCGATCCGTAGAACCCAGTTGCCTCTGGTTGCATCAAGATACCAAGCAGATGTACCGACCTTTGCGATCGATCGCCTCCTTGACGGGCAGCGCTTGAACTGGCAGTCCTCGCGAAGGGTCAAACAACTCGTCTTGCGGAAACATTTGATCGAATGTGCAATCTCTTGGTCATATATGAGCCACAATCAAAACCCGGTAGATGAAGGTTAGTAATGGGCAGTCCCAGCCAGAAATAGTTGCGGCCGCCTTCTTAGTTCTTTACATAGTTCCGGGTAGACCATTTCAATTCCGGGTTTTGATTGTGACTCTTTTTCCCTTATTCCCTGGCGCCAACGACACTGCCTGCTCGGGCAGAAGCCCTTGCGATGTTTTGCGGATGGTACTGTCCACCCGGGATTAAAGGGGGGAGCAACCCCCCAAGGGGGTACCTAGATACTCCTAGGTGGACATTACCTTGGGATAAATACCTAGGTAGTGACACCCCCCCCGGGTTAACAAAGGGGGTGCCTAGAGAATCCTAGGTGGACATTACTTTGAGAGGGGTCATTGGGAAGCTGAGAAGGTACCAATACCCCGAGCCGCTCCGCAGGCCGGCGCGGGATTCTCGGGCCCGGGGCCCCATGACTGCGGACGTCGTCTTAGCCGAGTCAAGTCACTGACGTAACTCTTGTGCCGCACCTCCAGTGAAACAAAACTTTTAGTCGCACTCAAGCTTGAGACGCTTGCAACTGACACCACAAACCATCGAAAGGTGCGGTGAAGCCATCCCCAGTTGTGATGACCCGTTCCCTTTGAGTTCTGTCTATGTTTTTTGGTTTGCCAAGTCACGTTTGCTCTGTGCCAGAACACGGGTATCGAATTAAGTTTGGGGATCCTATGGAGATCATCTATCCACCGACAACTTTTCGCATTTCTTTTGATCTTGGGTGGGTGTGTTTGATAAGTTTGGGTTGGAGCTAGGATGCAGTTTGCATGTTGCAAACAATGACATTCATAGCCTACATGACGGTAATAGCTGCAACACACAACTGTCGTTTAGATACCTAAACTTGTTCAGGAGACTGGTTTCATGCTGGTTTCTGAGTGTGTTTAAACACGGCTTTCTTAGTTAAAGCGTTGCTCTTGTCTTTGTGTGGGCTCGCTGAACCAAGCTCAAGCAGATTTGCCCCAGTCTCACCTTGCGAGTGCTCAAGTTGCAGACCAGCAATGAATGGCATTGTTTCTTTGGTGCATTTTTCCAAGGGATGTTAGGACTTTAACTTTTTGCCAACTAATGTTTACTTTTAGGACGTTTTGCCTTAAAGTGGTTTATTGGATGCACTTCGGATGTTTGCATTCTTTGGTGCATTCAGCTAGGTTTTCCATTAAACCACAAAAAGTGAAAAAACACTTTTAGCCGGGCTTCGCAGAAAGCAACCGAGGTTTTCTGCAGAGCGCGCTCAATTTTGGGTGGGGTCTGTGTGTGTGTGCGCGTGCGCGTTCAATTCGATGCAGATGGTGTTGACCAGGGTTACGGGAAATGACCACTTCTGTGATACAACAAAAAGGGCTCCCAAAGACTAACACCCCATATAACGGGGGAGATTCCCTTGTATCACAGAAGTGGGAATAAACCCCTTGATTCCACAACCCCGGTGTTGACGGACTCCGAGCCTTGCTTGTGATTGCTTGGAGTTCGTTGGATTCAGACTGAGCCTTGCGAGTCGTTGGTTCTTCTCTGAAAAGCTTTAGTTGCATATGAACCATGAAACCAATGGGATCCCATTTTGGGATAGGTGCGCCACTCACAGTCTATTTGAGTGGGAATTGGGATGTTCACTGGGGGTACGATTTAGGTTTTGACCCATGGCCATATGTGGGGGTCCAAAATCAAATGATGGCTTTCCTTTTGGTTTGACCTTGAGCCACCCAGCAAAACCGGGTACCGAGCCTCAAAAACGGCGCCCAAGTCATCGTCGAGAGGGTGTGGCAGGCAATTCACCAGTCACCAGGGATCATGCTGAACTCGCAGCAACCCGCCAATATCAAGCAACAACAAACGGCCAGCAACTAAGTGCCACAACAACCAACAGCCAACAACATGACATGTCATCTAACACCCAACTGCGACCACTGCACGCCAGTGCAGTCAGCACGATACACATATTAAGAGAGAGAGAGAGAGATAGAGAGTTAGATGCATTTTATATACGTACTTATGTGTACGGCAACAATGTCACAACCACCCTATAATCAGCCATCTCGGTGGCCAGCCATCAGTTCGTCAAGCCACGCGAGCGAAAAAGATTAGGAGCCAGTCAGCAGACGTACTGATCCGGCAGACATAATCAATTGGGACAAACCTTGGTGCATTTTGCCAAGGGATGTTAGGACTTGAACTTTTCGCAAACCAACGGGTTTTCCGTATTAAACCACTAAAAGAAGCGACAATCACAATCACACTGCAATATTAGACTAGATGTCTGCAGCCTACCTTGCCATGCCAAATCATGTCGATCGCTATTCCTCATGTCCAGCGATGCAACCGACAACCGACATCAATGAAACACAATAGCTTCAATAGTTGCAAGACAAGCTGGGAGAATCCATTTGCAATACCTATACTCATTTGCATCATTGTGCGTTAAACACATCCCCACTCCTTCCGTTTATGTCTTTGCTTAGGCATGAAGGAATCTTTCTAGGGTTTGATTCCCCATTCTGTTCAACCATCGTTCTTTCAAAAACCGGCCGTTTTCCCTGGGTTTAGTGAGGTTGTTTGGAAAGAAGGATCCCTGGAAAGAATGGAAATGGAAAGTACCCCTAGAATCTGACACATGTCTGCCTTGATAAGACACCCGCTGGTTTTTGTCTCAAGATCCAACTTGGGCTGCGGCTTCCTTGCCCTGAGGTTCCTTGCCCCCATGAAAACCAAGTCGGCTGAAGATCTGTAGGTACATGGGTGGTTATAGCCACCCCCCCATTTTGTTGTAAGGGTGGTTTAAAATTGGGTGGTTATAGCACCCTCCCCCCCATTCTTGTCATGGTTTGAACTTCAGGGCTGTTTTTTTTGCCCCAGCCTTGCAGTGCCGATCAGCTACTCAGCTACTCCAAGCGCCTTGAGGTCGCCAGGCTTCAAAGGTAAGCCCCAGCAGCCTCACCCGCGCGGCAGCATGGATCGAGGCGGGAGGGGTGGTTTTGAGCTGACGCTTGCACGCGGCCTTTTGTTTGGGGTGTGTGCCACCGACGAATTCTTCGTAACCACGACTTAAAATAAAGTGCTTAAGAATATGTTTGTTTTTCCTTTGTGGGTTTTTTTGGGAGCTTGTCACAGAAAAGACTTTTTTTGGCCAGGGGAAGAAAACACAAATGGAAGTGTATGGCGATGTGGGAATCTGCCTTTTTATAGCGAGCGGTTTCACTGATTCAAGGGGTACAACGAGCGAAAGCCGTGACAAAGCTCCGCAGAATGGTGCAAGCGATGTTTGTGACGACTTGGTCCACCTTGGATGAAGGCAGTCCTGACCAAGTTGCAGTCACACGCACAGGCACACGGCATGGAGACCCGCTTGCCTATCTTCTGTGGAGTTTTCTCTTCAACGATTTTCTGCGCCTAGTTCAAGACAGACTGCAACAGGCGACTTGGATATGTGGTGCAAGGAGAAGGTGACAAGACTGTCAGCCAAGAGCAGACAGTTGAAAGCGCCCAGCGACTCACCAACGAAGCCCCGACATGGGCTGACGATGTTGCTTTCATGTTCACATGCGAGTCGGCAAGACGCTTGGTTGACATTGTAAGGCAGGCCACGGCTATCATTGATCAGACCATGGCGGAATTCGGTGTGCAGATGAATCTCAAAGCAGGCAAAAGCGAAGTAATCATGGCATGGTATGGTACTGGCTCCAAAAAGGCCCAGAGGCACGTGCTTGACGAAGAGAATGAGTGGATTTGTTTCTGGGCATTTGACGGTCAGGAAAAGGCGATTTACGTCACCGAGAATTATATGCACCTTGGAGGCTTGAACATTGCAAACGGCAATGTCTGCACAGACATAGCTACAAGATTTCAACGTGCCAACAAAGCGTTTGCCGATCTTCCAGAACTTGGCTCTGGCTTTGCGCGTCAAACGTCAGGTCTTTGTCATGATTGTGCGAACTAAGCTCATGCATCATGCGTGCACATGGCCACTCATGACCCTCTCGGAACAGGCAGAATACAGAAAGAAAGGTTGGCTTAGACGGTTTCACCGGGCTGTCTTCAGATCTCGAGGGCATGAGCTGAGCAAGCAAGCTTGTGTAGAGGCTCTCAATGTCCTGTATGGCATGGACATTCGGTGCCTCTCCATTGACATCGCAGTTGGTGGTAGCAGATGTGACGTTAGCAAGCCGCAGGTGCAGGCCACGTTTCGCCAACTTGTCTGCCTCACTGCAGGGCCGCCTTGTGAGACATGGTCCAGAGCAAGATGGGCGGACATAAGCAAAGTGCTTCATGCAGCGGCAGAGTTGCAGTTGTTGAGCGCAACACAGAAGGGGCCGTTGCCGGTAAGGACCGGCCAGCACTTTTTGGGAGCACCTTGACCTTGGTTACGTAAAAGAAGCCATGCGCAGGTTGAGGTAGGTTCTAGCTTGTTGCGGTTCTCCTTGACAATGGCACTTGAATGCTGGATGAGCCAATCTGCTGCCCTCCTTGAGCACCCAGAGCGCCCAACCGAGGATGCAATGATTCCTTTTTGCGTCAATATGGCTGCTGCCGCAGATGCAGCAGTTTACAAAACATCCGGGCATGCAGCCGTTAGAGCATTCATCAAAGTTGGTTTGGCGCGCCATCGCAAAAGCCGACAAGACTCCTTTCATGTGGCCTCGCCACTCTAAGCATGCAGCTGGATCGTTGTGCCGATTGCGCCCGGCACGGCGAGCGTGCGAGTATTGGCAAGGGTCACGATGGAGCGTGGCTTACGCCCCGATTAAAAGAATATCCCGACAAACTTTGTCGCGCAATCATGGACAGAGCGGTGTCGCAGATTGACCGCCCTCGTCATGATGTGTGCCACAATCTTGATGATTCGCGCGTGCCCTGGGACCCGCACACGCGCACCACAATGTGTTCAGATTGGTACAAGGGCCAAGATTGATCTCGGAGTTTTTTTACGATTGCATGGCTGAATTCAGACAGCTGACCGCAACATGCGGACGTGGCTCACCGAAAGGAAAGGAAAGGGATCCAATTCTTAATTCAGCTTTTGGCATATTTTGAGAATTTCGCTAGCATTTGCCGATTTGGCTGGATTTTTGTACTGGATTTGGGAAACCGGCAATTTTCTGAATTGGACCCGCAACAAAGTTGAATTGAACTTGTTCCAGACGGGTCAGCAGCAACCAAGTGTTCTGGAATTGACGGGTTATTCCTCACTTTTGTGATAGGGAACCTCCTCCTAGTGAACAACAAGTTATGAAAAGGCGTTCCAAGACTCTGCCTTGACTCGAACATACGGCCGGCTTTGCTTAGAAAGAAGAAAGTATCCATTTGTCATCTCGCATCTGCTGTCATCCCTGTGGCTATGCTTTCTCAAGCACTGATCACCTTGAGAAAGCTTGAGAGTTAGGTTCCATCTACGTCACCCCTGGCATGTCTTGCGTTGGAATTGCTAATTTGTTGCAACAGATCGCCCTTCCCTGGACCTTGTTGCATTTTGCCAAGGGATGTTATGACTTGAACTTGTTGCCAACTAATGGGTGTTCCATTAAACCACGAAAAGTTCGACTTTTAGCAGGGGAGCAGAAAGCAACCGAGTTCAGTAAGCCGACCACATTGAAGTACCCGGTTGTCTCGGCCACCCTTCTTTCAGTGGGTGTGCGACTTCACGCTTCCAGCGGCCGCCCAGAACGTGTGACTGTATTGCGTGGGCGGGAAACCAATGGCGGCGGCAAGCCTTGCCTTTTGTTTGCCAGTTGTGTTTGTAGTTTCTTAGATATGTCCTTGTTCGTATATGTACCAAGCCTGCTGAGCAAATGTTGAAATTACATCCTGTACGTTCATGTCATGTCCGGCAGTATTTTACAACCTGTGCATGCTTATTGTTTTTGTTGTTGAATGTGTTTGTTCTTTTGCTTGTCTCCGACTTGTGTGCGTTTGACTTCGCACCCGTTTCATTTTGTCCGACCCCCTCAATATTTTCGGATGTTTTTTTTCTCGTGATATCGACCAGTCCTTTCCCCTGTTCGCTACTCTTTGTCGTACTCTTTTAGTACTGGACACATGGTTTTGGCAAGCTGGGGCTGTTTCCCTTTAACCTACCACTTAGGGCGCGACATGTTGCAAGTGTTTTTTCATAACACACATGGGGACTCTGTATATGTTTTCAAAAATCCCAAAGACACAAAGGGGAATGTGAAACAAATCCCCCTTTGGTTTTTTCATAAGACAAAAACAAAGAAGGACAGGAATTGCTTGAGACACATAAAGTGTTTTCTCGGTGCAAAGGCAAACTCGTTTCGACTTTGCTTCAAGGCCGGTCGCCGTTTGCTGGGCTCCGAATTCCCGCCCGCGTCTCACGATGTTTTGGGCGTGTCAGGCAGGGAGGGATTGGGGGTGGGGGCGGACGGAGTCAGTGTAACTCTGGGTTTGTCAGGACTTTACCACCACTAGGTCCCCCAGCTAGGTGCCCTTCTCTCCCCCCTTTTTTTGGTTGGGAGGGTTCCCCTACTAAAATAGACGTCCTGGAAAAGGGTACCCTTATTCTAACCTCTGTACTGGAGGATTTAGATCGGGATTTCACATTCTCTCTGTTGCCGAGTGGTGCCCTTTGTTCCTTTTTTTGGGGTAAGGGTTCCCCCCTGAAAAAACTCAACCAACAAAAGAAGGGTGCCCTCTTTTCCCCATGGCCACTGGGCATCTGAGTTCTGCTCTGATGTTCACGCCATATGAATCAACCCCAGTTAGTGAATAGGGAATTACAGCCCCTCCAAAAGTGCTCTGATTCCCCGCTAAACCCAGACATGGACACCCCACATTTGGTTTTTCTGGGGTGGGTTTGTTGGGGTCAACAGTACCACCATCATGTGATGTTCCAAGCATTTCACAGTGAGCCTGTTGGGCCAAGGGTGGTGTGGGAATAGAGGCCCCAGATGCAGGAGTAAGAGTATAGTAAAAGATGACTTCTTTTGTTTAAACAAAAACAACTAGCACACAACCAACTGCACTCGACATTTCTTTTCTGCACGAGCACACAGTTGTATCTTATATATATATATGTATATGTGTTTCGTTTGGGTACCCTTTTCAAGTTCGTTTACGAGGCAACCAAAAGGACACCACATCTTGGGGGTCCCCCTAGTTTGACAGACACACACACACACCCATGTGGATTGAAGAGATGACATAAATTGAATTGTGGAAGATGGGTGATCTTGGGTGATGCCTTTCCTTGTTTCGCTGGTTCAACGGAAGGTCAAGAGCTTTGGGTCTTTGACTCACGAGCTTTGCCATAGGTTGAGGGAAGCTCAGGTTACACCCATCTCTTGGGGCCAATGTGAATCGCCATGAAGGACTCTCACTTCTCGAGGTCTGGACTTGAAACTTTTCGTGACACATATTGTAAACAATAGTAGTAGTGATCATTAAAAAACAACAACAAAAAAAAAACAACTGATATTGGGTAACGGATCTTTAGACTTTAACTCTTTGGTTGAAATCAAGGGGTTTTCCACTAAACCCCAAAAAAGTTATTCACTTTTTGCAGGGGGGTCAACAGCAACCAAGACAAATATAAATACAAACCAAAACGATTTGTTTTCGGCCGATCCACTCAGGAAGTGAGGTGACTTGTCCCTTCAATTCACAGATGCGGTTCCGCAAGCGGCTTAAACGGGCTTCGGCAAGCCAAACGAGGTCCCTTCCAAGCAACGGCTTCACATGCTGTCCTCCAGCATGGGTGTGTCCAAACGATCGGGAATCTTAAAGTGTTTTGTCCTTTTGGGTGGATATAAAGGGAGCCCGCACGGGAAACCTGTCCCTCTTTGTTTTTTTTTGCGCGGGCGGGGTACCCTAAGAAATGACAGACCCATATGGAGGAGAGAATGAGGTGTATGGAAACCTGCCCCTCCAAACAAGTTTCGCAAGTGCCATGGTCGGAGGTTCGTTCTGGACTCTGTGTTGAAGATCAAAACATCTTCCTTTTGCACTTGGTGAGGTCATTGAAAGCCAGTAGAGCGTTGCTCAGGAAGTGATCTTTCCGGTACTCAACTTGCCAATGGCCCATCTTGAAACATGCCGGATTCAGCTTGGCTGGCTTCCGCATCGCATTGTTCCCCTACAAGTCACAAGCTGAGATGTGATGAACTGAAATGCCCGGCCTTGGCGCTTTCTTTCAATCAGCCATAAGAGTATGACTATGACTATGACCCTTTGTGGCACCCCAGGGCGACGGGTACCTATTTGGGGCATGCAGAAGGGCAGAAAGCTGACTCTGTTGGCGATTGGTGGTGGCATGGAGCACTCTTCAAGATCTCCAGCGTCTATATCTACATCCACAAGCAACCGCATGCACTCATCGGCGTTGCTTGCACTGGGTCATTCAAAGATACTGGTTTGATAACCATCCGTAGCCCTTTGTCAAGCTATCATGTGAGGGAAATGGGAGGGTATGTCTGAGCTGATATTGCTCGTTGAAGCATTACTCCATGTGGCTATGAATTCTACTGAGGAACCCCGCGAAAAGTGGTTGGACATAAATCCCCTTCGAGTTATGATGTCCACCAAATCGGGTCCCTAATTAAAATTCATACCTGTGAGTAAGGCTAGCCTTCGCTTGTGAAGCCTAAGCCGGGCCAAACCTCTTGATTATCAAATTGGCGGAACCTGCGGCCCGGAAAACTAGAAAGGGGTGGCGGGGCACTTGAAGCTTATATGCATGGTAATATAATCGCCAAGAATGCCAGCTAGTTTCAAGTAATTCAGGGCAGCAGATAATAGATAATGATTCATGTAAAACGAGCAAAAACACATCATGTGTTTGTTCCACTGTTGTTGCTTGGAGTTCCATTCGAATCGCATGGCAGGAGTTGCAGTGACCAGCTCGTCCTTCAAGGAGCCGCAGAGTTGTGTAGTTAGGAACTCCATGGAGGGAATATGGGTATTTTGACCTGGCTCACGTAAGGGGAGATGAGTGGATGAGCGCGTGAAAGTGGCATTTTTTTGGAAGCTTGTTTTACTGTACAGTATGTCACATGGTTTCTAAACAGATGCCCATCTGGCATCTGAAGATCTTCAAACATGCGCTTGCCATAGCCTATGGGCTGCCGAAGGTCGACTCGTGGAACGGGCAAATTTTTTGCACACGGGGCTTCCGCAAAATGGTTTCCTTTGTCAGTTTGTAAATGGTCACATCTTAGGTTCCATGTTGATCTGCAGAAAGGCAGCCCTCCCAGCCACTAGCACGACAACCAGCAGCTTCCTTGAGGAAATTGGCCTTGCAGGTACCTTTCAGCTACTATGCTAGGGGCGAGGCGAACAAATCGAAGCAAATGAAACAATAGGGCCCATTGACACATGTGACCAATTAAGATGCCCATGTTTGTCGCGGCAGAAGACTGGGCTTGCTTCAGACTGGCCTAGGAGTCTGAGACAACTGCAGACTCCACCGAGGGTGGTGTTGCCGCTGTGCCCAGTCTGCAATATCTGAATTACCCAGATCTGAGTGTGGGCAGAGAGCGCGCGGATACTCTCGTCGTACCTTGTTCCCGTCATGAAACACTATATGATAGGCTATAATATGTACATGTACGCACTCAAATGATTTGTTGTGTATGTTTAATTAGTTTCGTGAGTCGCGTGTGGTTTGATATAGTTTAAAGTTCAAAGGCACGGGCAAGCAGCAGGAAGCTACGCCAGTGAAAATCATCCGGTGACCATGCAGACTTTTGGCATGCGTCCACGGGCTCGCAACTGAAGGTCAATTCAGGGGGGGTGTCACACCGCCTCATTCCCTGACACCACAATGAGACCTGTGTGCAGTACATCAGCAAAAGAACACGAACATAGCATGTAGCAATGACAAAAGAGTAGCAGCATCCCAGCCAAACCAACCACCACTGAACCACAGTCCAGCTTGTCACAGGGAATGCTCGCGCATCGCCATACCGAAGGATTCGCTGCGAGACTATGGACCGAGCAAAGGCTCGGGAGTGTGCTCCCCCAGCATCTCAGTACACGCTGGAGCCCTCAATCCGCTTGATGATTGTAGTCAAGAGGACCTGGGACTTAGGACACAGTCGATGAAAGGCCCGGTGTCTACATGTGCCTTCAAGTCGGCCCTCCCTCATCTCTTCTTTGGTGCATTTTGCCAAGGGATGTTAGGACTTTAACTTTTTGCTAACTAATGGGTTTTCCATGAAACCACTAAAAGTTCAACTTTTAGCAGGGTAGCAGAAAGCAACCGAGCTTGTCAAACAGCAGCAATCCTATAGACATCGGCGCTCACTGGAAGCAGAAGAAACCCTGGCGGAAGCGTCCCTACGACCTACACTAGGACTAGGCTTGAGCACTCGCGGCGCTGATAGTTTAACGAGCGCAGACAACATGTGTCAGTTATTGCCTTGCTTTGCTTTGTTGCTTTTGTTCAAAACAATCAAAAACCATGTGTTTTGTTTGCTTGTTTGTTTGTTTGTTTGTTTGTTTGTTTGTTTGTTTGTTTGTTTGTTTGTTTGTGTGTTTGTGTGTTTGGTTGTTTGTTTGTTTGTTTGTTTGTTTGTTTGTTTGTTTGTTTGTTTGTTTGTTTGTTTGCTTGTAGGTGACTCATATTGAGCTACACGCCACGTTCACGTAGGTCCGTGTGTCTTTGGGGTCTGAAACAAGAAGCCGAACTCTAGGACTCGCCGCTGGATTTAGGGGGAAAGCCTTGGTCACCCCTCCCCCCAACCACAATCCAGGCAAGGACACCGGGGTGAAAGTACCTGGAGTCTCCTTCTGACCCTTACAAAAAGGAGTCATCACCCAAAATAAAGGGGTCATGACCCCATGTTTAAAGGGTCAAAAGGAGACTCCAGGTAGATGGCACACTTCCCTTTCTGGAGGGGGGGGAGGGTTGGATTGGGGGACGGATTGTGGGGGGGGGGGGGCTTGGTTTTGGTGGGGGGTGGGGCGGGGTAGGGGGGATGGGTTTGGGGGCGCAAGTGATCGCCCAAGGTGCGTGTCGGCTTCCTGGTGGTGCCACCCCTCTTCAATCCTCCAAAGCCGCCGTCCGATGGATCGGACAGCGATGAGGCGGGCTGCTCGACGTTGCACGCGGAGTTGGGGTACCTGAGTGCAACAGGGGTCTCCATCCACCCTCCCACCAACTAACATGGGTTTGTGCAAAAAGGCCCTTTCCAAAAGAGGAAAGTAGTCTTTCTACGTCTGTGCATACATTTTTTTGTGTGGTAAACAGCACCTTTTGCAACCCCAGGTAAGAGTCCTTTGGTAGGCGGTGGTGTTTTAAAAGAAACTACAAGGAGCCCTCTTAAAGTGGGGGCAGATGAGAACGTCTCAAGCTGGAGCAGTTTCCTGTTACACTTCTGGGTCCCTCAGTAGCGCCCTGTTGCCCTTTGGTGGGGGAGGGTTCCCCTACTAAACAAGACTACAGAAAAACACCGGGTACCCTATTCTAACCTCTCTACTGGAGGACCCAGACTTCCATCAGGGTGATTTCAGGATGTCACTTACGTTTCCTCAGAAGGAAGGCCATGGGCCAAGCTTTCGAGGGAGACCATGCCACGTACGGGACGCTACCCCCCACTCAGTCGGTACTGTGTGTTGTCTCTACTTTGGTGCATTTTGCTTGGAGGTTAGGGCTTTAACTTTTGCCAACTAATGGGTTTTCCATTGAACCACTAAAAGTGAAAAGACTCTTAGCAGGGGAGCAGAAAGCGACCGAGTCTATGTTCTGGGGTGTGCGTCCATATGCGTCAAAAGGAGACCTCCAAACCAGCGTGTCCTGTGGTTTTCAACCAATCTGAAGGGAGCACCCTCGGACCAATCTGCATGGCGAAACGGTTTGGGCTACCGTGGCCATGGGACATCGTGCCGGTTTCTTCCGTAAGAAACATAATATCAGGGAAACCAACTAGTAGGGATACAGGGGGAACCAGAGATACGGGAGCATTCCCCCGTTTGATGTACCTTGACTTTGTTTGATGTGGGAAATGGCGCCAAGGGAATCCCCCATATCGGGACCCGCTCCCTCCGTATCCCCGCGGAAGTTCGTTTGCCTTTGGGTGAAGTGTTCTTTTCTTGAGAGAAGTGTGGGGAAGTCTCGGCCTAAACCCGTTTGGCCCCGTGCTGAGTCCTGGCCATTATTGATTTTTAATTTTCCGTGGGGCAAGGCAATCTCAGGTAATTGGTGCTTTGGGATTTGAACCCTGGTTCCTTGAGGGTAGATGGGAAGCCCCTCCGTTTCATCATCAAAGCACCGGGCTCCAAACCACCAACCAAGAGGAGCCAGCCTTTCGGCTCCCTCGGGCGTCTCCCGGCTTCCGACAGGAGTCCTTGCACTCTGAGACAGAGGAAGCAGAGGCGCCGGCGGGTGCGCACGAATTCGTGAGCTCGCCACTTTTGAGCGACTTTTCGGCCCAGTAGATCCAGATACTCCTAGGCAACCCGGGAAGTACTGGGAACAAGATCCACTGGGGCAGTGGTGGTCACCTTCGTTTGGGCTCCCGCTTTAGCGGGGTTCAACCCCGAAGTCACTGGTTCCCTTTTTCTTTCGGGGTCACTGCGCAGGCTGAGACAGGGTGAAATAAGGCTACTTGAAGGTTCATTACTTCCTTGGAAGGGGCGGGGGGGGGGGGGTGGGGTGTCATGTTTGAGGCACTTGACGGTTCCATTCTCGTATTCGGGCATGGCTGGGTGGAGGGGGTTGTCCTGGGAAAGGGCGTGAGGAGAAGTTGAATGGCAGGGGCAGGGTTGCCCCGTTTTCGTTGCACGCCGACATGTGCTCCTCAGTTTTGAAACGGATCTTGTGGGCAAGCGATGGAAATCGGCTGAGCTGCCAGCTGTGCCTAGTACCGGCAGAATGTTAGAACAGTGGGTGGCAAGCTCACACTCCCCGTAAGTCCCACATGCAACCAATCGTTTCGGGCCCCGTCGTGGTTGGATTCATCTATAATTAAACTAGTAGATCCAAAACAAGTCCCTGCTTTGAGACAAACCCACACTACTGTAAACGTCGGAGGAATCTGCTGGACTATATTCTGAGGAATCCCCGAAATTCCTGTATCGCGGCAACTTTGAAATGTGAGAGAAAAGCGCCTTAAATAAGCCCCGACCCCTCTCGAAAAGCGGGCTAACCCGGGCTCCACCTTTTGACTGCAGACTTCAACCCAGACAGTTCCCTTTTGGTCTAGCTGGAGTCTCTGAGTCTGACCCTCACCAAAAGGTTGGTCATGACGCAACAAATATTTCGGGGTTATGACCAACCATTTTTCAAGGGTTTTCAAGGAGACTCCAGGTACCGAGTCCAAACCAGAAAGCTCCCCCCCCCCCCCCGTTCCACTTAAAATCCGCCGCTCCTGGGTTGAAGTCTACCGACTACCTGGAGTCTCCTTCTGACCCTTTAAACATGGGGTCATGACCCCGAAATGTCTTGGGTGCCCAACCATTTTCTGAGGGTCAGAAGGAGACTCCAGGTACTTTCACCCTGGTATCCTTGCCTGGATTGTGGTTGAGGGGCCAAGACTTCAGCTAGAGACGCGGACCTACCTGAACGTATCAAGCAAACCCCCCCAAAAGCCCAAAGCCCAAAGCCCCGTTTTTCTCACGGATTCGGATTTGAGGGCCCCAGCCTGGTGCGGATCTCGGCGCAAGTGGCGGAGCCCAAGCTGTGGCTGGAGAAGAACTGGTGCCTGGCGGTGAAGGACCGAAATGTCGAGCCCTTCATGTTGGTTTGACTTTTGGGGGTTGTACAAGTCAGAAACTGAAATGGTTTCCCTTTTTACCCACCACATTTGGTAACAAAATGGTTCCGCATCGAGAAGCTGCGAATTCGAATTCTTGCGCAAAGCGAATCGACCGGATCGGAGTTTGGGTTTCCTTGTTTGGTCCACTTTTAGTAAAGGTCCCCAAAGGCCAACCTTTTAAGGAGGTACCCAATGACCCTTTTTGCTGGGGTCATTATTTTGGCTCCGGGGGTTGTCCAGTCAGAAACTGGGGGCGAACTGGGGTGGGTTCCCTTTGACCTACCACTCAACGCGTTCAGGGTGCCTTTGAGGGTATTGTAATGGGCCCAGTTTTAACCACCACGACATCCTTACCGAGGGATTTGTGACCCATGGAAGACGGCTGGGATATGGTAGACACAACAAAAGAGTCGGTTTCTGTGTCAAAAATATGGTTCTGGACTTTCCGTTTTTTTTGGCTTGGGCTGTTTTCCTTTTGTCCCATCTTGCACAGATCTGAGAAACTTGCACCCTGAAACACGTACACCTGTTTTCGGTGTCCATGTTCTGTGATAGCCCTTGAAAGTGACTGCAAGTAGGCGATGGCCTAGGGGCAGTGGCAGTGGGTATGTCTCAAAATCGGTTGGACCCGCTACCCTCAACACGGGGAAAAAACAAAACAAGCACACAGAGAAAGCATGCGCGAGTCTGATTCCAGCATGGCGGAAGCTTGCTTGCTCACCGAACATGGCCGGACTGAGCTGTCTCTGTGAGTTTTGCTTTGTTTGCTGCTTTGCCTTTCCCAGTGCTTCCAGTCCCCATTCTACCAGGTAATCAAGCCATATGGCTGTGGGTCAAAACCGATGGTACATTTTGGGGTAAGTGCACCACTCATTTTAGAACCTTTTAGTGGGGATTGGGATGTTCACTGACGATTTGGGCTTTGACCCACGGCCATATTGGCTTACCAGGCGTTGCTTTGAGCTTTTCTCGTTCCGCCTGGGCGAAGGGGCGCCTTGCCTAGGGGTTGATTCCTGTTCCATTCTTTTCAGCCATCGTTCTTTTCCAAAACCAGCCATGTTCCAGGGTGTTTGGTGGTTTTCTAGAAAGACTCGGATCCCTGGGTTCAGAATGGGGAAGTTACCCCCACTTGGGGTTCCTTCCAGGAGACGCTCCAGCCCTTGCAGCCTTCGCCCGCGCACACAGCGCCGAAGTTGGCACAGATCGAAGAGCCCCAAAGCATCTCACAGGCCGGGACTCGCTCCGACGCCGACTTCGAGTCAAACCGTCACCAGTTTGATTTGCTCCAACACGCGGGTTCCCGACCTACAGCGGGTGCGCGTCCTTCCAGTCAAACAAGCTCGTTTGATGGGTTCCAACTCGATGAACAAAGGGTGAAGGGCCAGCGAAGGGGGACAAATTTGAGCCTTTATGGCTATAGCGTTTTTAACGTCTCTGTGTCGCATCCTAACCAGGTACCGGCTTTGAGACGAGAATTCAGAGCCAACGGTTAGCAGCTGTTTACATGTTTGCCACAAACTAATATGGAGCTGACACAATATATTTAAATCTTAGGTTGAAGGTTCAACGCCGATCAAGAAAATGGTTCAATCCTGAAAACATACTTTCAAGTACTTGTTCTCTTTTTTTTGCATAACAAACAATACTACCGTGAAGAGCACCTTTCATGTATAGTGTTTTTGGCTTAGGCAAAACAAGAAACCAACCTATCCGGGGGGGGGGATGGTTCAAGCATAGCAAGGCCTTGGCCTGGAAACGTACCTGAGCCACGTGCTCAAAACCGATTCGGGTAGATGATCCGCCAGTCAGGGGCAGTCCCAGCCAGAAATAGTTGCGGAAACCGCCTTATTTTTTTTTACCTGGTTCTGGGATTACGACCATTTTACTACCGGGTGGAAAGCGTAGGTGTCCTTTTTGGTGGTTTTGCTCGAACAATCGATGGCGATCCCTGGTTTACTTGGTGGACCATTTTAACACAAAAAGGGTTTTGATGGTGGCTCCTTGGGGCCCTGAGGCGGTGTGCTGCTTCAGCGGTCTCACGGTGAGCCTTGGCGCCTTCGAGTTCCGCGTGGGGCCCGTGCGCGCGGAGTGGCGCGAGAGACGCCACGAGATCGAGGAGGCCGGCGAAAATTTGACTCGCCTGGGGCGTTCCTAGACTCACTGGCCCAAAGCGAATCGACCTGAACTGACCCTTTTGGTTTCCCCCTGTTTGGCAACCATTTTTAGTCATGGCCCCAAAAGGTGATCACCTTTGTATTTCCAGACCCTTTGGGCAACTGAGTAGAGTCTCCTTCTGACCCTTAAGAAATGGTTGGTCATCGCCTAACATATTTCGGGGTCATCACCAACCACTTTTAAAGGGTCATGGAGACTCCAGGTTGTTTTTTTCTAGCATGTCTTGGCTGTTCCCAGCCATGCCCCTTGACGTGCCCAAAGCGAATCGACCTGAACTGACCCTTGGGTTTCTTTCCCCTTGTTGGTCCATGATTTAGTCATGGCCCCAAAAGATTCACCTTTTATAGTTGGGTCCTTTGGGCAACCGAGTTCGGGGTTGAAGAACACAAAACATGTGGTTCCCGCCTTCGCGGAGGGGATTCCCGTTGGTTTTTCGGGGTTTCCCTTGTTTAACAACTCTCTTGGGAGCTCCTTTTCTTCTAGCAACTTTTTTTGGGGAGGGCTCCCTTACTAACATAGACTACGGAAAAAGGGGTTCCCTTATTCTAACCTCTCAACTCTGGAGGACCTAGTTTTGGTGTACAAACCACACAACATGGCATGGGGTGATTCCCTTTCCAAAAAAGACACACCCACTTGGCCGGCGCAATCCCATCCCTTGGTACCTCCTCACCAAGGGACCCTTTGGGTTGTTTAAGTTTGACGAATCTTGGGTGTGTCTTCCTTAGAAGGGCGGGCTGCCAAAATGGTGGTGTTTCTTTCTGTTTCCCTTGAACCCCATGACATACGTAGAATAATTTGGCGTTGTTGTTGCTTGGGGCAGTTCGTAGGAGTTTTTGGCGAGTCGGTCGCTTCTGGGGACATCTCGTCGTTTGTCCAACAAACAGGTGTGTTGACTATGCTCGTGTTCAAACAACAATTACAAGTTTTCGGGATTTGCGTGCGGGCAAAATCAGGCAAGGACAACTGCAGCATCACTGGCGGGCGCCTCCCTCACAATGCCTTGGAAGCAGTAGCACATGGCCTTTGTATGGCAGGCAGCTGCTTTGCTTTCAAGCACCCAAAATTCATCTGTTGCGAGCAAGCCATGCAACCCGAGCATTTTGGTTGTTCATGAAGAAAACACGTCAAATGCAGTCAAAAGATAAATCTACACATAACTTAACTCTTTGCTGTTTGAGGGTCCAGGCAGCTAAGAAAGGATACCCTCCAAAATTCACATATGAGATATTGTTATTGGTGTACCCTGAAACAAGTTGGAGGTTCGCAATATAGTGGCTTCCATTCAAACTAAAAGGGTTC
The DNA here is from genome assembly GCA_963377175.1 of Effrenium voratum. Taxonomy (NCBI): domain Eukaryota; class Dinophyceae; order Suessiales; family Symbiodiniaceae; genus Effrenium; species Effrenium voratum. The sequence goes on along the minus strand of CAUJNA010003250.1, from coordinate 1,316,704 downwards.
AGTGCAGAAAAGGGTGGGGTTTGGAGTTGGTACTCGGCGGTTGTTAAAGTGAAACCAAAAAAAGTAACCGGTGGTACTGGACTAAAAACATCCACTTCCAGCCAGTTTTCTAGTTTTCTGGACTCACTCCCCAGTTCCTGGATTTGGGAATATATTCATGGTAAGCTAAATCAATACACGTACTTTTCGGGCCAATCCGTGATTCTAGGGAAGATCAGTTTAGTGGCAACCAAGTACACAGAGTGAGGTGAACCGGCTTTTGGCTGGTGATTAACTATAGCTCTTGAGAGGTCAGGGATGGTTGGGAAACGGACTTTTTATGGTGAAACCTGAAGTTGCCATCTCCATAATAATTAGTCAGAGTCTGGGTGCCAAGCAATCAATGATTGCAGGTTTCTCAAGGAAGCCACTTGTGAGGACCATCATATCTTTGAATGTTTCCAGCTTTCCATTGGTCACCCACTACTTGTTTCCCTGTCGTTTTGTGGTTGGTGATGAAGCTGACAAGCGCACAAGGGAAGGGCCGACTTGTCTTTGAGTCGGCATAATGTCATTTGGTTTGGGCTTTGGTTTTGTGACCTTTGCTAAAGGGAAACTGTAAGCGCCCTTTCATGTTGAAGGGCCCTTATTTGGGCATGTAGGGAGTTGGGCAAAGCGTGACCCTGTTTAGGGGACTCCCTTGCGAGGGCGCGGCAAATGGCAACAGGGGCTCATGCTACCGTTGAACTTCCCCAGAATTAGCTTCCCTTTTGTTTTGTTTTTTGCTTTTTTAGGGGTTCCCTTTGTTTTCCACTAACCAGGCAAAAAAGATGTTTCTTTTTGTTGGGGTCCTAATTCCAGCCTAGTGAAGAGTGGCAAGAGTTGGAGGTCTGCTGATGGGTTGGTCGGTTTCCTTTGTGCAACTGTCCCCAAACAGCCCCTGGATATCACATCCGGCCATTTGAAATGGTATGGGTCAAAACCCATGGGTTGGCAGGTGAATTCACCACCCAACATGGGTCTATTTTGTAGGCGCACCACCCATTTTGGTCGAGATTTTAGTGGTTGGATTGAATCGGATGTTCACTGGTAGGATTTGGATTTTGACCCATGGCCATTTCTTGACAGGATTGCTCTTTTTGTTTAAACGCCAGGCGCGATTAGCGGCAGAGCTGCGGGAGACTACAGTGTTCATCTCCAGCGCGCTCCCGCAGCTCGGCGGGGGGGATATGCAGTTCTCAAGGCGGATCCCCTTTTGGATGTCTACCATTGATTAACTCACTTGCCCAAAGCCGACCTTTTGACCTTTTGGTTTCCCATGTTTGGTCCATGTTTAGTAAAGGTCCTAAAAGGTTAACCTTTTATTTCTGGGTCCTTTGGGCAACTGAGTTAATGGCTTCCATTTGCTTTCAGAATATGTTCTATTTCCCCCTGGTGCTTCTCAAGGTAAGCTGTCACTCCTGAAGTATCTTTTCCAGGGGCTTAAGCAAATGGAACATGTCTACCATTGAATGGGTGTGCGTGTGGCGTTTGAGGGTAACTGGTTCCCTTTTGGCTGGTTCTGGGTTCACCTTCTTAGGGTTCGGATGGGGTGAGTAACCTTGGGATAAAGGTTCCTTCAACTGGGTCGGTGCTTTTTTTTGGGGTACACTCCCTCAAGCGATTCCATGGAAGCTCCTCTGTAAATGGAACCACGTCTTCCGAAATCCGTGCGGGAGCGTCCATGGAATCGCCAGGGGGAGGATACCTGTTTTGGTAGAGGGGAAACACATGTTTTGCTTTTATTTTTTAAGGAGCCCGGTTGTATCTTCCCCATTCCAGGAGTCCTTTTTCTATTCAGCTTCCGGAAACCAACAGAAACGGCTGGCTATTGAAAAGGGCGGCTGGTGCAAAAGAATGGGAAATCAAGCCCTAGAATGCATCTCGGAGCCTCTGCCCAGTATTTACTGAAGGAAACAGAAGGAAACACAAGAATATTAGGGGTAGTTTCCCTTTGGAAACTCAAGCCCCTTTTTTGGGGTGCCATCAGAGACACACCCATATTGCAAGTAGGACAACAACCAGAAATCATGGTAAATCAAAGGAGGATTGCTTCCTGGTTCCCTTGCACTATTTAGGCAACTGCCCCCTAGAGATTTGTTTTGCTTAGACAAGCATTCGAACAACCTGGGAAACGGCCGAGAGCCGTGGGCGAGCAACAGAATTAAAACTAGCGATTTGCACATGAGATGAGATACCTCCATTTGCTTTGGAAACTCTGAAATCCAATAGTGATACATTCCCTTTAAGACCAACAGGGGAAATAAAATAAATTCTTAAGCAACCGGAAGAAACGTGTTCTCGAACATGCAACACAACAACTCAGACTAACATGCTCTGTCTACCAATGATTCCCGCAGCGTCCAAGCTTTTGTTGGATCCGGGATGGGCAAATGAAATGAGGCTTGCCGGTTTGCAAAGGATCATTGTCTCAAAGGGTTGGGTTACAGGAACATCTACAGGAAATTGCCTCAAACCAGGCTGAAAAAGCCGTTTTCCTGTAGATTTTCCTGTAACCCAACCATTTAATTGTCTTACCTGTTTGTGTTGCTTCCCTAACACAACAACTTCGTTCGATTTGCAGGCTTGCACAGGACATTTTGCCCATTTGAAACATGGCTCTTTCCACAAACAAATCGGGGGACACCACCATTGACAAGGCAACGTTCAGGTGTATCATGCATCCGGATCCCTGTACAACTCGAATTCTGCACACCCACTTCCATCCGCCGTAACCCCCCCCCCCCTTTTCCCAGCTTCCCCCAGGGCCTGGCTGAGGCACTTGGCAACAGCGGAGGCGTTGCCAGCGGACGCGGCGGTGGCCCAGGCCACCGTCTCCAGCCTCTCCCTCCGAGGTGGGAGCCGTAAGCGACGCGAGGGCGCTGGGGTTTTGGCCAGAAGCAGCGCCTTCTTATGTCATATATGGCCGTGGTTCAAACACCAGTGGTACCATTTTGGGATAGGTGCACCAACCATTTTAGTCTATATTAGTGGGTCTAGAGGTCTATATGTCTGTATGTCAACCAGGTCCCCCAGCCCCTTTTTTGGGGGAGGGTTCCCCTACGAAAATAGGCTACAGACAAAAAATAGGGTATCCTTATTCCAACCTCTCTACTGGAGGACCTAGGCAAAATGACTCACTTGGGTGTTTTGTTTCTTTTAGCAACATGTCTTGCAAAGCAGTTGGGTTTTAGGATGTTTTTTTTCGGCAATTCCCCTTGAAACATCACTCACTTGCCCAAAGCGAACCGACCTTTTGACCTGGTGTTCCCCTTAAAAGGCAACCGTTTTCAGCGGCTCGAAATGGTGATCACCATTTGCTTCTGGGTCCTTTAGGCAGCTGAGATAAATATTTATATATATATAGACGTACCAGCACCCGGGGGTGCACAGCAACCACTGCTTTTGGGACAGTACCAAGGGGGTTTTGGACATGGGAAAAGGCGGTTGTTGGGGGGTACTGGTATTGGTTGTTTTGTTTTGTTTTGTTTTGTTTCTTTTGTTGAAGGCGTTTTGAAAGAAGGACTCCAAGAGTGTAATGTGGTTTACCAGCCGAGAAGTAGACATAGAACCTGAATGGAGGCCCCAGACAAAAACACATCTTGGAGGCGCCCTCTTGTTAAGTTCATGTTAGTTGGCAAAAGGCAGGTAAGTTTTATTTTTGAGAAATACCAGCTTCAACAGTATGTTTGGGTAGAGTCAAATTAAAAGGGAGTCAAACAATACTACTTTTTGTGCACCCTAGACGTGGGCCAAGCTTAGAGGTATGCGTCAAAGCATCGGAGCCCTCGGTGTCTTTTTGATGTCCTACACCACCCGCAAATGGCAGCATCAAAAACACGCGTTGTCCTTTTCAAAAGAGTTTGTCTCAAAGCAACTCCCAGAATTGAACTTGGGAAGGTTTCATGGCTGTGTCTGCCCACACAGCACATTGCGGCAGTCCGCGTGCGGTTTTGAGCACTCGAGGCTTTGACTTCTTTGGGAGCATGAAGATGCACTTGAGTCGCCTGAGTCTTGAATCTGAACGTGATGGCAGTTCCCTTCGACGATTGCATATCCCTGTTGCTGCATATTCTTCTGAGTTGTTCAAAGACAATCCGATAAATCCTTGTACCGTGTGGTTCGTTCGTTATAGTGGATTCGTACAGATTGCGGATTAGGACTAGGGATTTAATCCATTGTGAACAACCTTGTTAATGATTGGTCATTGTGACCCCGGATTGATATATCCCTGTTCGAAAAATACGGGGGTGTTCACCTCCCAAAGTGGTCTGAATCCCCACGAAAACCAGCACCCCCCATATGAATAACAGAAACCAATGTCCCCAGCCCTGCGTTCGTGCAAGAACTGAAAGCCAGGTGTTACTTGGTTTTCACGAGGTTTTCGTAGGGGAACTTAATAAAACAAGGGGTTTATAACTTCATCCGGGGCCTTTTCGGACCCGAGCGAAGCGATCGCCGTTTGCCAGGGCGATCGCCAGACACAGAGGCGCGGCCATAAAGGATTCGTCGCTGGGACTTGATTTGACAAAATCCTTGGTCCTGGTTTTTGGTTGCGGGGTCCCGTTTCCAGTCATTTTCCCATAGCGGTTATGGAAAGTCGGATTGGCCAGCCCTCCATTTTGAGCAAAGAACTTGTGCTAATACGCGTGTGTTTATTGTTCTACTGGCTTCTGCAAGGGGAACCAACGTGTGGGTGATCATTTCGATTCGGCTCATTTTGGAGAACCAATAGATGCCGATTCTTTCTGGTCAACCAATGCTGGGTTGCCATTGTGATGATGCAGATGTTTGCGGGAAGAAACACATCTTCACAATTTGTGCCAATATGTGTTTTGCTCTGCGCGACAAAAAGTGAGGCTCAAAGCATGCGTGCACATATGTGCAGGTTTCCAAGGGATGATAAAACCTGGTTGTCTCGTTCGAAGTGGAGAAACAGCACGTATGTATGTACCTTGGAAAAGCTATTGTGGGAGATCTACATCATCATTCCTACACGTGTTGGTTGTAATGGCTTCCAGCAGGCTCGAGGGCAATGTGACCAGCTGAGACATAGCAACGCTGACTCTAATTGACAATCAGGCAGGTGCCTTCTTGCGCAGCAGGCTATGCTACGGTCTCATCTTGGAACGCTCCCTTGCGTGAGCCACAGTGGTCAGTTTATGTGTGATCTAAGCACATATTATCCTCTTTAAGTCTTATGAGTGCGGTGCAGGGTTGTGGGGAATGGGGTAAGGGTCATGCACCGAGTCAAGAATCTAGGTCGCTGCTCTGGCGGATGTTTTGACCCCCTCCTTGGCTTCGGGTTTTCGGCTAGGTCCCCCAGTAGTGCCCTTTTACCTGTTTTTTTTTGGGGGGGAGGCTTCCCCTACTAAAATATACGACCGAAAAAGAATCGAGTACCCTTATTCTAACCTCTCTACTGAAAGACCAAGTCGGGTTTTTTGGCTCGGATCGATCCGAAGCAGGGGTGTGGGATCACTCGGGGTTTATCCAACCACTTCTGTGATACTGGGAATCTGCTCCTGTGGGGGGATGAACGTTGGGGTTAGGCCCGCCCTGATCCGAAGCGAGCGGAAAGCGGGAAGCGCCAGGGCGTCAGCTTGGCCTTGCAGGGCCTCACCCTGGCGGCCACCTTCCCCTGCCAAGACCGGGAGGGCGAGTGCGAGTCAATCGAACACGCCTATGGGCTGGGCTGGGCTGGGGGGGGGGTTCGGAGTTGTTTGTTTTTATTTTTCGGGCTGGGCACTCTGGGGACGCAAAATGCTGAAGAATCTTGGGGCTCAAGGCAAAGCAAAAGCGGACACCGACCTTTTTGTCCCCTTTTTCTGGAAGCCCTGGTTCTTGAGAAAGCCTCAATTTGTGCAAGGGAGCCAAAAGAAGCTTTGAGTAGTTCAACCTGGCAAGCAAATGTCGGCGATGCTACAGGTGCTTTTCTTGGACCAGTGCGCAGCTTGGTACAAGGGATGAGAGCTCGATCTTGCCTGTACCCCTGAGTCCCTTTCAGCACAGCTGACTGTCTCACATGCACAAGTCTTACCGAAAGGAAAGAACCTGTTTTTTCTTTATTGCCGATTGAAGTATGAACCTTTGCCTAGATCATGCGTGTGTCCTGGACCCACTGGCAAGAGCTTTCCGCACAGTGTTGTTTTCGACACCACGGGGTGTGCCTCGAATTCGTGAAACATAGGGAGTCGAACATTGAACCCCTGTGACCCATTCCAGAATTCATTTATCCTGGCCTTTTCTTTTGCTTCAGAATGGGCCCACTCATTTTGGCCACTTTGCACAGATCGCTCGTTGGGCCAGCCAGTGTGTGAGGCTCCTTTGGGCACGTGACGGAAAACAAGGAGAGATGCTGTACTTGGAAATATGTGATTGCCTTGTTTGTTGTTGTTGTGTTTTTCCTCGGAGGCTTTTAAATTCCGAAAGCGCGTAGCGTCAGTTCAAAAATGGTACATGTGCTGGTTCCCAAAAAACAACTCGCAAACGCGTTGACCCGGGTTAAGAGCTCCGCCTTGGGATGGCACATCAGTTCTTTTTGAAAGGGGCCACTGAGTCGGAGGTAAGAAACGAGATCGCTGATTCGGGGTCCTTGCCCAGCCCCAAGACTAGGAAACATGGCAATTGCAACCGCAATGATTGACAAGAGGTCCTGTTCCTCCTTGGTGGTTTTGAACATCACCTGCTTGACACATTGAAGGTGAGTTTTTCTTGGTAGGGCTGATGTTTTGAGAGTAGGTTGTGATGTTTATGCTGGTTCTGGCATTGCATATCTGGCTTATCAGTCATGATTTTATCCTGTTATTGTGTCTGACGTGATTGGGGCATGTGTGAAGCTCCGATGTCAGGACGGGCAAGCTGTGACGCACGGCGAGGCCGGAATTTCGCTTGACCTACGAGTGTTGCTTGAAGCTCGCATGCGAGGTTCTTAAAATGGTGGACCCCCTTTTGGAATCCACCCGGAAATCCACCATTTTCGAGAAACCCCTCATTGTGAGAGAAAACCCAACCCACATGTGACATGTGCGCTATCACTTGCGGATGACGCAACACACCCACACACACACACACACTCACAACCCCCGATGTGTTTGAGCCCCCTTCATCTGGCCAAGCTGCTGGTAACATGGGTATGTGTGGTTTTCTGTTTGTCACATGTTGACCTCATATTAATCAACCCGAGTTTGTTCGTAGGGTTGCTTCTCTCAGGGTTTAATTAGTGGGGAATCAGACCACTTTTGCAAGGGCCCCCACCCCCCAATCAATAAGCTGGGGTTGATTCAAACGGGGTCAACAGCAAGCCAAGGTAAAACAAGCCTTAAGAGGTTTTCGGAGTTCCTGCTCCCCAGTTCGCCCCATCGCCGGTCTGGGGCACGGATTTGCAAGCGGCTGCAATTTAGTTCAAGGGGTTGCTTAATACCGCGGGGTCAACGTTGAACATCCCCTTGAGCCGCACAGAGGGGTTCACCCCTTTCCCTAATCCGTTGAACGAATCCAACTTGGTTAAAAACATTCAGGGGCCCCCACCCATCAATAAACTGGGATTGATTACAGGGGCTTTCACGGTGGACGTGAAACGTCACGCGCGAAACCGTTCGTCGCTAGGTCCAGCTGTGCCAGCTGCACTTGCGCCTGGCGCCACAGCCGCTGCGCCTGCTGCGGCAGGTGCTCACAGGCGGCGACCGGGCGAGCCATGGGCGGCGAGGGAGACTTTGGCGCATTTTGCCAAGGGATGTTAGGACGTTAACTTGGATGTTAGGACGTGAACACTTTTTGCCAACTAATGGGGTTTCCGTATTAAACCACAAAAAGTTAGACTGTTAGCAGGGGAGCAGAAAGCAACCGAGCAGCGGTTTTGCCATTCAGGTCCTGATTTCATGACTTGAGTCACTTTTTGGCCGTTTGGTTGCCAAGATTAAAGCGGTAAATGCAGAAGAAAAAACACGTTTGACCACTTTTTCTGGACTATCCATTCAGGAAGTGAGTCCAAGCCGGCTGCTCCAAGCCGGGGTGTTTGAGCAGTTGTTACACACATGGTGTCCATGATGAGGTAATGTTGGGTTGAATATTCCCCACGGCCCCGTCTAATGATTTCGGCCCTTAAAAAGCAATCGTAAGCTGCAGCGCGGGAAAAAAACAAAGCGTCAAGGATGGTCACGGACCCCAAGATGTAGACAACCACGAGGATCCCTTTTGCAGCCATGACTATGGCCTGAAGGAGTTTGGAGTTTGGCCTTGGCACGTGGCAAATCACCAAATTTATGTTTCGGGAGGCAACAGGCGATGGTATGGAGTAGCGCATCAAAGTTGGGGGCGGTTCAAATCCCCCCAGGTCCCACTGGTAATGCGCCGTGGAGACCACAACAAGTCTGGCTATATCATGGTTGTTGTTGGGAAACATTTTACATTTTTGCTTATTGTGGTTTAGTGGAAAATCCTTCCTTAGCTGTGGTTTAGTGGAAAATCCTTCCTTAGCTGCTAAAGTTGAAAACAATGCTTCCCTTCCAACGTCAACCAAGATATAGGGAGGCGACAGGAAAACGTCAGGTTCCAAAGTTAGTTTTTGCCCAAGCGAAGAAAGTCACTGTTGTGAAGGACACTTTGACATTTGTACGCCACGAAGGGACTCTCGCTGCGTAATCCTGATTTACTTGCCCTGGAAAGCAAAGTGGGCGTCTAAGAGTCTAAGTGCAGCTCGCCGTTTGCCCGCATCTTGCCTGAGCTGGATGTGTTTTGATTGATGTTTGATGATTTTTGCATGTTTACGCCACAAAATATATTATACTTTGAACCAGAATCAGCATGTTGGTTTGAGTTCGGGGCAAAAGCTGAGGTTTTAAGGTTTTCTTACACGGCGGTAACCCTTGATACTCCTCTTGTATCGTTTTTCCCAGGTCTCTTGCTGTGTCCCTGGAGTCTCCATGAATGACCCTTTAAACATGGGGTCATGACCCCTTTCAAGTTACTCTCTTGGAGACTCCAGGTCCTGTAAATGTTACTCTTGGCAAGTTTGTTGGCCTTTAGCTTTTGTCAGTCTTTTCACGCGAAACATTTCCGACCATGCGGCCACAGGCGAGGAGAGTGAAGGCCGGGCATCGAGTTGGGTCGTTCGGAGTCTCTGCGGGGACGCGTTTCCGGGCTCGAAACATTGCAACAAACGACGAGCAATTTAGCCTCTGTGAAGAGCCAAGCGATACTCATGTTTAGTCAAGAACCCGACAGATACTTCAATTGGGACTCCTTTCGTCGCGTCAAAAAACAATTACAACAACAAGGCAGACAACTCCGGACGGGTCAACCATCGAGCAAATGCCAACAACCGAGGAAGAAGGGGAATGATGTCGGTGCAAAAATGCCGCTCAGCCAAGGGTTTGGGTGGGCATGATGGGGGACTCACAAAGGTCATCCGAACAAAAACGGGTCCTCCCATTCAAAAACAGGCTGCAGAGTGGCAACACGTGCTGCTCGTGGACTGCATGTGGTCCCTTCGCAATGTACCAAGGACAACCATCATAATCTCTTGTTGTGCATGCGCGTACCATTCGCGGAGCGTGTGTGTGTGTGGTTTGTATTCGCAGAGCCTCAGGGCAACCTGAGCGAAGCTCATGTTGCCAAAGAAATAGCATCCGGTGAATTCTCCCAAGGAAGACATTTTTACCTGGCGGTTGGGGAAGGCTACTTCGGGGTATTCAATTGTATTCAACACATGGAAGGGCAAGCCTTTCGCCCCTAAAGCTCCCGCTGAAAATGTCCCCAAAGTGCATGAGCCATGCGGATGCCATGACCAACAGGAAACCCCATTTTGGCTGGGTCTTGTTCTTACCAAGGAACCAGCTAGGACAACTCTGCGACTTGTTGAAGTGGCTGGCGAGTTTGTGATGAAGAGAAAAGTGGGCCAAAAGTGGGCCATCGCTGGCCTTGCTGGAAAACCCACTACCCAGCCATTGTTTCCGGGAGGAAAAAGCTCACGGTATCCCAGTATATCCCATGGAAGGGACTTGGGGATGCGGTGGTTGCACCCTTGTGATAAGTCGGGATTCTCATATCGAAAGCACATGTTTGCTTTGAATCACAAGCGGCATGCCACTTACTATGTATCGCTGAACTGTTCTCATGAAGTGCCAAACACAGAAATCAAGTTCACAAAGTCCTCCAGTAGAGAGGTTAGAATAAGGGTACCCATTTTTCTGTAGTCTATTTTAGCAGGGGAACCCTCCCCCCAAAAAGGGTGAGAAAGGGCACTGCTGGGGGACCTGATTGTCCAACAGCCCCCCGACGGGTGACGTTGAGTTAGTGGCGGCCCAACTCAAGTGGCCCGTTCTATGTTTTCAGCTCGGCCGAAGACCACCGCAAAATCTGCGGGCTTGTCTCGTTTTCTTGGGTGACCCCAAGGTACACTCCCTCCTAACACGGAAGCTCCCAGAAGGCCTCTACAAATGGAACCAAGTCTTCCCAAGGGGTCCTGCGAGCTTCCATGTGGTGAGGGTAGCAAGTGGGTGCCAGGGTGTTACGCACGATCAGGTGCAAGCCGGAACCCCATTTTCAAAGTACTCTGCGTTCTAATCTCACTTCTTGAGTTCCTGGACTGCAAACTTTTAGGGAAGACCGTGTTAGTGGCAAACAACACAGACCTTTTTTTTTTTGTCCATCCACTTGGGAAGAGAGTCATTTTGGCCCTCGTACATCCTCGTACCCCGAAATCTCTGCACGGCAAAAAACCACCGCGCTTCAGCTTGGAACATGGCATCCGTTCTCCTCGCGAGGCGTGACGGCCGAATTCCGCGGACCCGCGCTGCGTTTGGAGGCGAAGTGCGAGAACTTTGGAGTCCCTGCCAAGTGGAACCCACTGTCTTATTTGTTTTTCTTGTTTCTTTTTCTTTTTTCCCGGGGGGGGGGGGAGATTCTTGTTTCTTTTTCTTTTTTCCCGGGGGGGGGGGGGGAGAGATTCTTTCGACTTACTTGAGTAGACATAGCAGGCGCTGAGTGTCATGAGTTACTCATGTGTTTCCAGTAAATAGATAAGAATCTGCTGGATGAACATTGGGCGCAACTTCCCACGTGGATCCTTGCAATTGGAGACCTGTAGATCATGGGATTGTGAATCCTGGGTTGCTGGGTGTTAACCCGGAACGCTAGCACCCAAAGCATGCAAAAGGAGATTCCTCTCTACAAGTTCGGTGATTTGCTTGTAGCCCATACTTTCTGGGGAGAGTTCCTTAGGAGTCAAAGGCGTCAGGGAATTCAGGCCCTTTCTTAAGGCGTAGCTCAAGGCTTTGCAGGCCAGGTAGAAGAGTACAAAAGGAATCGCATATCGCCGTATCTGAGGACCACACATTTGACAGTGTGTTTTTGTTTTTTGTGGCAGTGTCGCTCTGCAATTTGTGGAAGTGCTTTACTCTACGGGCGTGTTGGAGTCCCTTTGCATCGACTTGGTTTAGGGTTCCTGGCCACTAAAGTAATGGCAAGGACCGAATTTGGATAATCCTTGGGTAAACCATGTTGGTTAAAAGTAACCGCCATTCGTTTCATAGCGGCCTGCAACTGAACCCCAGGGATAGTTGTGTTTTTTCTCTTTTTGTTTCCGCTTTTTGCCGTGGACTCGGACCTGGAACGAGGAAGGTAAGACCATATTCTGAAGGCTGGCCACAAGCAATGAGGACCACCTTCAGCAGTTGCCTTGCGAGGCTTTTGCCAAAAACATGCCCCGAGCTTTTGGGACCTGACATGAGTTCCTCTTTTTTTTGCCATGGAAATCCACTGCGCTTCTCTTTGTTCGGATCCATCCAGGTTGTTGCATGGAGCATAATATATATATAATATATATATACATATATATATATATTATGTATAAATGTAGGTGCACATAAGGTGTACCAGGCTTCCTTCCTTTCAACTCAACCAGCCGCCCTTCCCTGATTTCCCTGGGCTAGCCTTTGAAGGCTCAAAGGGACGTTGCTCCTGGGCGTTGCTGGCTGATACGTGTCTGGAGGGGGAGGTCACTTTTGGTGTATGGACACCAAGCGGCAACCAACCGGTTTGTGCGGCCATGAATGTTCGGTGTGAGACAAATCCCACTCTTTGGCAGCACAAAAAGTGACAGGACAGCAGCCAGGAACCAAAACGAAGGTACCAGGTTACCAGGTTCGACTTTTAGCGACAAACAACTTCTGTTGGGAGTGGCTTCACACAGAGACTTGATCATCATCAGTCCTCGGTGCTTGGAATCCCTGATCCGGGAAATCTGAAATATTCTGGTCTCGTGTTGTTTTCATTCTTTTCTTTTCTTTCGGGAGAGGATTGCAACCAAACTTCAGGGAACCCTTTCCTGGTGGCTTGGATTCGTGGTTAGGATTTGGATTTGCACCCCTTAGTTGTTGTAGAAGGTAAATGGGAAAGTCCCCTAAACCACCAACATCACTAATCCAAACCACAAATTAGAGGATAGCGGAGCCAAGTACCACGACAATTACACGACTATAACAATCCAAATCACCAATCCAAACCTAAAAACACACACACACACATGAGAGGATAGCTGAACCGAATTCAGGAGAAATACCCACGAAAACACGACAATCACATCGTGTCTTGGAGGGCAAAGCAGGGCGCCATGCCTGGGCTCTGCGGTCATGGCCGAGTTGCCCAGCAGCTGGCCCCGCGAGGGCCCAGTGCTGATGCTTTTGATGGCCAGGGGAACCTTGCTGCGAAGTGGACTTGTTTTTCTTCTTTTCTTTTTTCAGATTGGGCTTGCTTGAACATATTCAAAAAGCAAAGTCATACATATAAATAATATGTATACATGTACGTTGCTTTCGGGCAGTGTGAAGCTATTTGCAGACGCCCCCAGGACTTCGTGCAAGCTGAGGACTGGAAGATGTGGCCTTGCGCGCCCTGCAAGGCTGCATCCAAAAGGCTTATCGACCTCTTGATCCAGCTTCCCGCCAAGAAACTTTGTGCCTGTTTGTGTGTGTTGTGTGTTGTTGAGTGCTTGTTTTGTGGTTTTGTGTGTTTCTTTTCTTTCACCCGGTAATTTTGAGTGTTTTTCAAACTTCTTGGCCTGGATGGGTTTGGCAGAAAGAGGATTGAGAGCACGCGCCTTGATTGATTGATTGATGGTTCAAGTCAGGCTAGCTGCAGGGCGCACATTTTCTTGGGTATGAAACGGCATTTTCATGGACACGGCCATGGCCCTGCGCTTGTGCCCTCCTTGACAGTGCCTGCAGAGGCAATACCCTTGACAGTGCCTGCAGAGCCTGACTTTTCGCAGTTCTTCCAATCTGGCGTTCATTGTGCAGTGATCGAGCGCATGCGCCGTTCTGGGTTGATGTGCGATGCAGACATTGCTGGCCTGCGACCGGATGAGCTGGTGACAGCCATGTCTGGCTTTATTGACGATGAGGAAGCTGGATGGTACATCGAGCTTGCCCGTGGCGCTTTGGCATTCCTTGCCAGGCGTGCCAGTGGAGCCCCGCAGTGCGCTCGCCCTGTTGAAGGCCTCCCTGTGCCTGCTGTCAAACGGTGCAGGCTTGTGGGTAGCATTGCGCCGGGCGCCTTTCAGTGGTCGCAGAATGCTCTGACTGCCCTGAGGCCAGTTCACCAGCACTCTGAGATGGTCCATGCTTGCTGGGAGATCTATGCCGCCCTTGGCACGCATGGCGAGTTGTGGTCACCGTTGCTTGAGGAGCACCAGGCCATTGCTCGCGAAGGCCTGGCGAGTCGGCTGCAGATCTTTGAGCGGCGCACTCTGCAGGCGCAACTCAGCGCCCTGAGGCGGTGGGCCAATTATGTGTTGCAGTTTGGCAAAGGGCCTGCAGAAGTTCTGTTGCCTCCGGTTGCCCTGCTTTTTTCCTTCCTTAAGCAAGCGTCTGACGGAGGGCCAACTGCAGCGCAAGGACTTTTCCAGAAGCTGTTATGGTGGCGTCGGCATGTCGGCATACCATTCCCGCTGGGCGACCCCATGGTTGCAACGTGGAACCGAGTGGCCGAGGGACACTCTATCCAGCCTCGTGTGCCTTTGAGCTTTCGTGCTTTTCAGGCGCTCTGCAAGCTGGCCCTGGGTGGTTCCACGAACGTTGCTACGTTCGCATCTTTAGCCCTTATCCCATTAGTGGCTTGCCTGAGGTTCGCCCACGCGCAGCGATCAGCTGATTGGACGCTGTCCCACGACTTTGCTCGCGCGGTTTGCTTGAAGGGCAAGTCGCGCAAACATGGCACGCGGCCGTCGTTCGAATGGGCTGCTCCGATGCATGTTGGCAAGTGGAAGCATGTTTTGGGCTTAGCGTCAAGGGTCATCATTGACTTGCGCAGCCAGGTGCCTGACTTGTCCTTTTGTATCCCAGATGTTGCCTGTGGGCCCTCCGGTTGCCTGGACGAGCGTGCGCATTGGCGAGCAGCCCCGATGCCAATGGCGCGCTTTGTGAAGCTGTTGCACTCAGTGTTACGTAGCGAAGGTTTGCCTGATGCAGAAGTAGGCCTTATCAGCACTTACTCTTTGCGACGTTTTTTGCCAAGTGTAGCAGAGGTCTTGCGAACGCCAGTGGAAGTTGCCCAACACTTGGGAAACTGGACGGAGTCAGTTACGACCAAGCATGCCCAGCCAATGCCAGTGCAGATGAGCCAGCACTATGCTCATGACAGAGTGCTCTCCGCTGGGCACACTAAAGCTTTGTTGTGCGCAGCAGTTCAGGAGTTGCTCGAGACAGAATCCGGGCCGCTCGATTGGCAGTCTTTCCGCACAAAAGGGCTCAGCTGGCAGCAGATTTTAAATCGACATTCTGCTTTGGCTCCTCCAGCAGACAAACCAGTAAATTGCCAGGGAAGTGACAGCGAAGCAAGCAGTGACGAGACTTCGTCCTCTTCCGACGGTGGCTCAAGTCACGAAGGGTTGCCGCATGACTTAGAGTGGTTTCGTTTTGCCCGTGGGGTTTCTCATATCGCACGTGAGCGCTCCCAATCCCAACCTGTTCCTTGGTGCCGTGGCACTCCGTTTGCGGGAATTCCCTTGGAGTGGGGCATCGGAATAGAGCCAGGCTTGCAGATTTGTGCCAAATGCCAAGCCTGCGTTCCACCGCACATTTAACGAGCAATCGACTCCTGCAAATAGACAGTGAAAGAATTCTGCGGCTGTGCGTAATAGGTCAGTGTGTTTGCCACTAAATTTCCTGACAACACAAGACACGCGGGTTTCAGGGCTTCGGGGGCCTTACACTCATGTTTTGTGGCCCTTCGGCCCTCGGCCTACATTTATGTCTTGTTGGCCCCCCTGTTTCTTTGCAAGCTTCAGCTTTGGCAAAGGCTTCTTGTTGCGGGGTTGTGCCTACTCTTATTTGATTTGTTTTCCTTTCACACGGCAGGCTTTTCCCCGAGTGGCGTGAGGCATGTCCAGTTTCAGGGCTTCGGGGGCTTCGCGCAGCCTTTTGGGTGCGTGGCCCTTCGGCTCTAATTGTTGTTTGTTTGTTGGCCCCCCTCTCTTGCAGATGCGGGTTTGTGCCAACTCCTTTTTTTTTAAAAAAAAAAGATTTGATTGGCAAGTTCATCCAAAGTGACGTGAGACATGTCCAGTTTCAGGGCTTCTGGGGTTTCGCTGGCCCCCCTTCTCTTGCAAACTTTCGGCTTTTGCTGGGGTTTCTGCTGTTGCAGGGTTGCGCCCCCTTTGTTTTGACGGGCAGCTTTTCCCGAGTCACCATGACATGTCCAGTTCTAGGGCTTTGAGGGCTTCGCGCAGCCTTTTCGGTGCGCGGCCCTTCGGCCATTGACCTACGCTTGTTTTTGTTGTCGTAGGGATGCATCCACTCTTTGCTTGGCCAGGCTAGTCTTTTACTGATCTGGGACGAAGGTTTACGGGGATTTGTGTGTTTGCCAACTTTCAAATTCCCTCAGTCACGCGAGACATGTCGGGTTTCAGGGCTTCAGGGGCTTCGCGCAGCCCTTGTGGTTGCGTGGCTCTTCGGCCCTCGGCCTTAATTTATGTAGTGTTGGCTCCACCCTTTTTGTGGCAAGCTTTCAGCTTTTGTGCACTGGTTTTTACCTTGCTAGTCTGTTGTTGGGAATGATGCTTTACACGTGCATTTACACGACCTGCCGAGCTTCAACCATTGTGTTTGACTTTCCGTCGCTCGCTGCAGTCGCGGCCCATGTGTAGAATGCAGTTCCAACCCTAGCCATGCCAGCTCCTGGCACTAAGCCTGTTGCCAAAGATAAGGAGGCATTGCTGCAATTGTTTCGGCAACACCGCCTTGCAGACCCTTTGATTGAATGTCCCCCATCTTCTGGTTGGGCGCGATCTCATTTGGTACATTGACAATCAAGCAGCTTGCCAAATTCTCACCAAGGGTGCCAGTAGTGCAGGGGATTTGTGCTTCATCGCATCACTAGCGCATCTCCTGTACGCAAAGCTGAGTTGCAGGGTGTACTTCGAATACATCGAGTCGAATGCAAACCCTGCAGATGGTCTCTCCCGTGATGGCCTTGATGATGCGTGGACCTTTTCCCAAGGTTGGTCCTTGCTGCCGGCAATTGTGCCTGATTTAGTTCGCATTGCAGCGTCTTCGCTTGCAGCAGCTTTGACGGCATTGTAGCATTGGGGGGAACTTTGGGGTGGCTTGATTACACACACACACACACTTCAGAGCGCCCTGTGGCTTTCACCTGCACTTTGTGCTGTGCGCCCTCTTGGCCTCTGTGTGTGTGTGCAAGCTTTGACTAACCCAATGACACTCCCTTCTTCAGCTTGCAGACATCGGCATTATCTCACACTGCATGCGAAAAAAAGAGTGCGCCTTCTGCAGCAAGTTGCCGAGCTTTCATTCAAACTTTCTTGGCCTGGATGGGTTTGGCAGAAAGAGGATTGAGAGCACGCGCCTTGATTGATTGATTGATGGTTCAAGTCAGGCTAGCTGCAGGGCGCACATTTTCTTGCCCGCCCACCACGCCCTGGCATTGCCAAGAGTCTTGGCCTGCCTGTGATTTCTTCTGCCAAGCTTGAAGTGGGGTGGCTTGATTACACACACACACACACTTCAGAGCGCCCTGTGGCTTTCACCTGCACTTTGTGCTGTGCGCCCTCTTGGCCTCTGTGTGTGTGTGCAAGCTTTGACTAACCCAATGACACTCCCTTCTTCAGCTTGCAGACATCGGCATTATCTCACACTGCATGCGAAAAAAAGAGTGCGCCTTCTGCAGCAAGTTGCCGAGCTTTCATGTGTGTGTGTGTGTGCAGGTGTGTTTGTGTCTTTCACCCGGTAACTTGTTTGTTTGTATTTCACCCGGTACATATACCGTATACCTTGTAAGTGGGCGGATCTGATTCTTGGAACATGTGCGTGGGACTGCAGTCGCGGGAGGTTTTCGCACGTGCCAGTATATATGTTCAACTAAGTCCCCCAGTAGTGCGCCCTTTTACATATATATTTTTGGGGGGGGTCCCTACTAAAATAGACGACAGCAAGAAGGGTACCCTTATTCAAACCTCTCTACTGGAGGACCTAGTCAAGCGACCAGTGCAACAGAAGCCCAGAGTCAACAGGACTGCGGCAACAGAGAAAGTAATCAAAACATGACCGCGGAAGCCCGCGGAAGCAGTTTAAACGGAAACTGGCTCGCGGAAGGAATGGTCGCCGCGGAAGCTGACTCTTTCCATCAAATAAGATAATAAAGAACTTCCCCCGAATTAGTTTCCCTTTGTATTTTTTATGATTTTTTTGGGTTCCCATTGTTTTCCACTAACCAGGCATTTGTTTTTTTTTGCTTTCTGGGGTCCTAATTCCAGCCAGGAGAAGACAGCGCAGATGTGAGCAGCGAAAGCCATTGACCATTTTAGTGGTTGGTTCTAGCTGGTGTCAGGTGGCTGTGGCTCAAACATTAAAGTACTAGGGGTACGCAGGTTTTGGTCTTCGGTTCTGTTTACCAAGGTGCCATTTTGGTACATTTATTTGAGCCACACCCAGGTGATGAACCATGTTGGAATCAGAGGTCAATGTTTCGGTTTCGGTGCTGCTCAAGGAGAAGTGGCTGACGGACAGTCCTATGTATTGACAAGGGGCCCGTAACTTTCAGGAGGGGATACAGAACATCAGGGAGAACCATGAATTTGAAACCAGGGGAAATGCCTCCAGTGATGAATCCCATTAAGCAGCCAGGGTGATTATATTAATCCAAGTCCTACTGTGGATGGTTGCGAAATTATTTCGCACCGCACCATGAAATGAATCCATTGAACCCAGAACGTTTGTTGGCATTCACAGGGGGATCATCAATCCAAGGTTTCTTCGGCGGTGCAGAATTTTGTCCATCCACAGAGGGTTTGAACAAAACGTGGGGTGTTCTTTGTTGGGGCACCATGTTTGAAATTGTGTTGAAAGGAAGCCAATTCGAAATGCCCACTGTGAACAGGGGCCCTCTTTGGAGATAGCCCTGTGCCCGAAAGAACATTAGCATTTCCCGAACGACGGAACCTTTTTCATGCTGGACATAGTGCCATAAGATGGCCATAGGGATGGCCTATGTTGGCCTTTTTCTAACCATCCACCAGGAGGGGTTCCTAGATTTGAAATCGCACCTACACGGAGGCTGTGGATTTGTACAGCCAGTGCTAGTGATCAAATTATCTCGCCCGGACCCCTAGTCTTCAGGATCATTATTCCTCTCTTTTTCTGACAAGCTTGAGATCCTGACAAATCCTCGTCTATCACTCATGTGGAAAGCAAGTGGATGGGGCTGAGGGTTGTTGGCTTGCTTGGACCCACAAAGGGAGCTTGCGACCTTCTTTATGACGGCTTCTCTCATACCGAGTTTTTAGTTATTAGTTTGGTCTGGCGAGTTATGAGAATTCGCCTGTATTCTTTCAGTGGCACTACTTGCGCTTGATGCACGTGTCCTGCCAATTCGAAGGCCATTCAAGCCAGCTGTGAGCCGCTTGCCCCTTTGGGTGCCCCTTGACATAAGCTCCGTACTTGTAGCGTTCTGCAAAAGGGATATCTTCTGTTGGGACCGAGGCGCACATTCATCAAGACTCCTGCCAAGAGAGGCTTGGCTCAAGCTGATTTTGTGGGTGGCCAGGCTTTAAGTTGGTTTCGGTGGTGTGGTGTTTCCTAGATATTGCCCAGAGGAAACCTGGGACGCGGTAGGAAGAATTCTGGGGGCTGGAAGTGCCTTGCCTAAACAAAGTTGACTAGCGTTTGATTTGCGACTTGCTTCAGCACTTTTCTCCAGATCCTTCTTAGCCTGTCACAGCGTCAAGACCCACAGATCTGATCTGAGCGGCGTCCAAAACCCTTCGTGTACATGTTTAGTAAGGGTCATGTCATATCGACCAGCGCGTAAGGAAAAACTCCACGCGCGTAAGGTGGCGTAAGCTGGTGGCGTAAGCTGGTGGCGTAAGCTGGTGGCGTAAGCTGGTGGCGTAGGCAAAACCTCCAAATGCGTCGCGTCAGCAAAACCTCCACGCGCGTACGGTGGCGTGAGCTGGTGGTGTAAGCAGAATGATACGACGTGGCAAATCACGACACGTTTAGGACATGGCGCATCTGGCTGTGGCTCAAAAAGCCGGTACCAAAATGGGTTACCCTGGCAAGTGGAAACATGGACCAAAACCTGCGGTTTGCCCCTCCTGCTTCATTTTGAGCCACACCCTGCTTTCGGCATGACGCCGTACCATTTGGCACATTGGCGGCGGGAGTTTGACTCGGTTCGCGCAGGCCACCGAAAGGAGAGCCTCCGGCACCAATTGGGACCCACTTGAACAGCTGATTGCTGCCCAGGCCAGGTGCCCGTTCTTGTCTGTAGTTCTTGGGGTTTGCACCGCGAACAGGCAGTTCTGAGATTTGAAGGGTGTGCTTTGTTGGGGAACCTCCCCAATTTTGAGTTGGCCTTGAGGGGACGCCAAAGGTGGACTTTTGCACTTTCGCTTGGGCAGCCTAGACGTTTGACTTGGCTTTCAGGGGACGCCAAAGGGAAAGCCACCTATCTGGTTGAATTATAACGACCTCACACGGCCTCACCCCAAAATGGTGGTTTATGTGGGGAATGGCCCCCCCAAGCACCTTATTTCAGGCTGATGAACTATGATGATTCACCCTGGCTGTTTGGGTTTGGACCATTTTAAATGGCAGCCAGACAGTTTGGTGACCTTTTTCTGGGCCAATCCACTCAGGCGGTTTGGTGAACGTCGGGTTTCGCAGAGCTCCCAGCTTTCGCTCGAGGAGCGGCAGCTGTCCCCGCGCGCATCGGAGCGTGCTCTCGCGGCTTGGTCGTTGGTCATGGCGTCCCAGGCACACTAGATAAAGGGGCAGGGTACTTCTTGACTGCTCTTGGGCTGGATTTTTTAGACTTCAACTTTTTTGGGAACTCAAGGGGGTTTTCCACTAAACTCGCAAAAAGTTGAACTTTTTGCAGGGGGGTCAACAGCAACCAAGACTTGGTGGTTAGCAAGCCTGGTTATGACCCACTCAGAAGACTTGTAGCCCATGGTAAGTACCCTGCCCCTTTAAGTAGGGTTTGCCTTGCATTTAGGGACCTCAACATGGCTGGTTTGCTTTTGGCGAAGCGAGTTGCCGCCAACCAAACGGGGGCTCGCCAAGAAAGACACGCACCAAGAACCGTTGGTTGGGAGAGACTAGATGTGGCGTACTTTGGCCAATCCACGCGCCGGCTCGGCACATTCCTCAGAGTCACCAGGTGACATCTTCTTGGGTGGTCGGCCAAGTTTGTAAGCTGGTCCGTTGGTGGTAGCCTAGGTTCTAACCCACTTGTTGTGGGGTTAACCCAGTCATTGGTGGGTTATGACCCAGGTGGCTGACCACTTTCTAATCTGGCGAATCGAACATCCAAGTAATCAGCTCAATTGTGCAAGGTCCTTGTGTTGCATTTCCTCCCACATGTTTTTTTTGAGGGTGAGGCTCTGCGCAATCTGGAGTCGAGGCATTTCACTTCTTTGCGCATGAGCATGTATATACATCATGAAACAAACGAGGCACATGATATGAGGTCGCTGTGCATTTCTCCGGGAAAAATACCAAGCATCCCCATTTCAAAGTGTGCTTTACATTGGTTTGGGTGCACCATCTGAAACGCGCGCAGATGTTTGGGCCTTTGGGTTGTTTGTCACGAACACTTTGATTCTTACGCTTCCACTTGCTGACGAATATCTGTTTTCACCTGTTGGTCTTAAAAGGGATCTATCAGTACTTGTTGCGTGTTTTCCGGGGGACTTAAGCAAATGCAAGTATGCCATGTTCCGGCCTTGAACAGTTTGCTCCGACTCTGCAGGAGTTGGCCTTCGGCTTTGATTCGCCAAAGCCTTTGCGCATTGCCCATCGACATGACGTTTTGGGAGGGCCATGTTAGCAGCAAAAGCTGGAACCTTCGTGCCCAATCCACTCAGGAAGTGTGAATTGAAAGATCCCACTTGTGTTACGGATGCAGCAACTTTGCAGCATAGTATGTCTTTGCTCGTTGAATGTTTTTATCACCCAAATACAGACAGCTTTACACATTTGGAAGGATTGTCTAATGTGGGGAGTGTTCCTCCGGGCTTGGTAGCAAGTTGTCATTGGCGACCAATTTCAACCTGTAAACATGATATGTGCAAGGGCTTCACCCTGTTGTGTCAGTTGCTTTTATTCCGAATTGGAGCGGGTTTTTGTTGGGCCAGTCGGCGTCGGCACTTGCATCGTTTGGGGCTTAGCTAGATGTTTAGTGTAGCGTTGGAACCACTTCATGCCCGGAGCATCCAAATTCCTCTTTGATTTGCACGTCTAGTCTTTTGACAAGCTGCTCGAGCTGTTATATCAAGCTCGACCATCGGCCCAGGGTAGTGCTACCGGAAGTGAGCGACCAGCACCTAGCAGCTCTTGCAGCGACAGAGGCTGGCTAGAAAATGTTGGGAGGCCACTGAGGCCACCTGAGATCCATGGCATGTTCAGTTCCGGTTTGTGGCGGTATGGAGGCCAAATTGGCCACCGACCTAGGGGGGTAGACGTTTGGCGGTGAGGCTATATTTACAACCCGCATGGGTTTTTTGGCTCCGTCAGGAGCTTCTCTTTGGTGTCTATACGCATTCATACCTTCAATACCCTCAGCACCCGCCTTCAAAAGGAGCATTGGAGATGATTCACTGACCCAGAAAATCAGCATGCTTTTGGACTTTCCTTTCAGTCAAATCCAAAACGGGGCTATATGTTTGTAACTTGGCGCAGATGATTACAGTACTTGAAGGGGCGACTGGGTGTCAGGTAAGTGGTTAGGAAGGCTGGTGAAATAGCCCACAAAAGCCATGGTTATAAGTCTCCGTTCAGAAGGGTTGTTTCTTACCAGGCTTAACCACTTGCGTCTTTTTTGGGGGGAGGGTTCCCCTACTAAATTAGACGACAGAAAACAATCGGGTACCCTTACTCTATCCTCTCTACTGGAGGACCTAGGATATGCATTTTTTCTGTGTCTTGGACTCTCGCTTCTCTGAAGCCTGCGGGCTTCTGGACCGAAGCACGAGCGGCTCTCCGGGCTCAAGCATCTCGAAGAATTTTTGGGTGCTGGTGTTTGCGTCTTTCGAAGGTACCCCTTGTAAGGTTGACTCAAATGCAAGCCAAGCCGAAAACAATGCAAGCCAAAAGGCACACCATATTGTAAGGTTGACACCCAGGATTTTGCCCAGATCATTTGGGGCTAAAACATATTATGAGCCGAAGAAGATAACCCGTTGTATGTGTCAATGCAAGGCATGATCCCAGTTGTTTTGGACCTATCAAATCAGCTGCACCGCCGCTTGTAATTTGAAGGGAGTGTGTTGCAGGAGCGACCGCGCAAGTCAAACATGGGGCTGCGCAAGTAAAGCGCAAGTGAAGCGCAAGTGAAGCGCAAGTGACGCAGTGATGATTCATCATCATCATCGTCATTATTCCCATGGCCCAAAGATGAACAAGTTTTCGCGCAAGTCCCGCGCAAGTCACGCGCAGCCCACAGATGCCCCCAAACCTGCTTGGAGCAGGAGTGGCCCATTTCTGTACTTTGCATGTTCTCTTTTCCGCAGATCCCAGCAATTTTTGCTGAGTGAATTTGTTAGCAGAAAATTTGCAGCTGTATATACACATGAGACCTCATACATTTAAAGGAGCATGCTATCGGGGGACCTCCTGCTTATGAAGACCGCCGCTTGGATTTGCAATGTAAACAACTTGGGATAACAGTTTTAATACGTGTTTTTTTCCAGCTCACAAGGCAAGCCATGTGGACCCATCCTGGACTCCTCACACGGGTACGTGCCGCCTTTGATGAGTGACGATACCAAAGAGAGTGCACAGCTTTTGTAGAGAATCTGACGATTTGTTTCGTGGAAACCGAACATTTGAGCACTGCATTTTCTGATTTTAAAAAAGAAAAACAAGTGAGGGCTAAGAAGATATTCGTGGTTCCCAGCCACCCGGCGAAGGTTTTTCGAGGTTTGCAGTTGGTTTGGTGGTCATTTCCAGCCGGTTCCTTAGGTTTTTTCGAGGAACCATTACAAGTGTTCGACGTTTAGCAGAGGATCAGTTTGGACAGGGTTTAGTGATAATTTCCAGAAGCATGAACAGTTGTTTCGACTTTTAGAGGATCAGTTTGGACAGACCAGGTTTCGGGAAGGAACTGTTTGGGATTTCTCAAGAAAGCCACCAGTTGGATGGCTCACTTCGGGGTGAACGCTCACATCGGAAGTTCATTTGTGACCAGCACCTGGGTCCCAACCACTGCTTTTTGGCCAGGAACCCAGGGGTTTTTTGACATGGAGGTTAGCCCTGGAAAGTCGCACTATTTTGACAACCCATTCACCAATCGCCCACGCACTCTACGATGGAAGCCAATTGACCAATCGCCCCCGCACCCTACGATGGAAGGCTCCTGTTGCGGAGGTTGAGATTCGTGCTGCCCTGGTTGATCGCACATTTCTGGGTCGACTGGCAGGGTGGCATCGCATTCAAGTTTGAGCAGTTCGACCAAGAAACTGGGAGCGGAGGGTCGATTTGTTCATCAACACCACTATAGAATGCACGCTGCATCAGGTTTGCTCTCGCATGGGTCTGGTAAGTCTCCCGGGGACAAGCGCTTCATGCCCTTCCCAAAAAGCAGATTGTCAAATTGATTCCTTTTAGGTATACCAAACTGGTCCAAACGGGTATGGGTCAAAGTTAAACCACCAACCAGGTGTTGGGGAAATATTTTCCACTTACCAGGGCAACCCATTTACTAATATGTTTGACCAGCCAAACATATTGTCTCCCAAAAAGCCCTTCCCAAAAAGCAGATGGTCAAATTGATCCCTTTTATTTATGCCGAACTCGTCCAAAGAACAGCAAGCTGCTCCTTGTTTTGTTTGGCTTGCAGGCGGACGATGCCTGGCCCTGTGCGTCACCGGTGGGCGAGGAAGGCACGGCACTTTTGGGCGAAGATGTGCAGCGCGGCCAGTGGCATCGGGTTTTCTGTGCAAAAGCTCCGTGGTGGGTTGGGGGTGTGGGTGTGGGTGGGGGTGGGGGTGGGT
Organism: Effrenium voratum; assembly: GCA_963377175.1. Lineage (NCBI taxonomy): Eukaryota > Dinophyceae > Suessiales > Symbiodiniaceae > Effrenium > Effrenium voratum. The sequence continues at coordinate 1,292,178 of CAUJNA010003250.1, read as the reverse complement.
GCTGGGGGGGTGGGGGGGTGGGCTGGTGGTGGGGGGTGGGGGCATGTTGTTTACATTGTTTAATGTTGACCCAGGGGTAGCCATTATTAGGTCCAAAAGGTCCAAAAGTGATGAATCCCCACTAAAAGGAGACACCCTTGTATTAATCAAGCAGGGGTTTATGAATCCGGGGTTATCACATGAGACGCTGGATTGTTTTTAACCTGCTACCAAGCGAATCCCAACTAGGCAAGAATTGTCTAGACATCCAGGTGTGTCTCGCTTTCTTAGAGCAGCTTGTAGTGCAATCCAAGGGGGGTAAACAGATGGCCAAACAAGCCTAGTCTGTTGCTTCAATTTGGCAAATGAGCAACCGTGCATATACTGTACAGGGGATGACATGGAATTCTGATTGACCATTGACTCCTTTGAAGTTGCACTCAAATCAAGCTCAAACATGGTACTCCCAATTGGGCATGTCTCAAAATCGGGAGTCCCGTTGGATGAAGAAAGAGAACAACAATCACAGAGTGTCCCCCATGTTTGACGCACGCCCAACTGCAACCTGGCACTTTAGAACTTCTCTACGCGATCCCGTGATCCAAACTATGTGATATCAAGGGAATCCCATGTCAAATGATAGAACTGAAGAAGTCACACCTCTTATCCTTGCCAGACTCAGATTAGCACACGTTTGTGTTTGTTTGCCCTTCAAGTTGTTCTTATTAATTTCCTTCACCGAACAGCTCGCTTGTTGGCAGGGGGAAGTCTGGCCAAGAAAAGCGCGGTCCATTATTCGGGGGCCGCATGCCGACCCCATGGCCGGGTTTCCGTTGGCTTCCAACCAACCCCAAAAAGGGTACCGCCAAACAAGCGCCCAAGATCTGGTGTCTCCTCCAAATATACATTATATATATATATATGAATGTATCCATGTATTACGGAAGTGTCGTAATTAAACTTCCTTTGCTAAAGCAGAGTCCCCAACAAACAAGAATCTCTGCGTACAGACCAATCAGGGGCCAAGAAAAAAGTCGAAAGCGTCTCAGGCCATGTAGACAAGTTGGCTGGATCCGGACTCCCACCGTTTTCGGTTTTCGACCGGATGGCGCTTCCACCCGTCTTGCCCCGTGGCCCGTCCGCTCGGCGGTTGCAGGCGAGGCCTTCGTAGGGAAGGCCCTGCTGCGGTTGGACGCCTTCGGGCGCCAGCAGCGGCGGCAGCTGCTGCGCCTGGCGATGAGCTCGGGCCTCTTTCAGGCGCGCGGATGGACGCAGAAAGACCTGCCATGGGGGGTGAGCTTTTCGGGGGAACGGGCGACTTCGCCAGGGTAAGGATCCTTGCGGATTTTTTTTCCAGGTTTTGGACATGTTCTAAACAAATTTGAATAGAATTGGCCTCCATTGGATTTGCGTTCTTGGGCTCTTGGCTGCAAAATCTACTGCGCTACGGCACCAAGATATACCTGGAGACCCGTTTGGAGATACTAGCCTCGGTTCAAAGCACGGTGGTACAGTTCTTGCGTTTTTTGCTCAACATTATGTTGCAAAGACTACGGGTGGTTTCTCCAGCCAAATCTGGCCACGTTGCAAGAAATGCAGCCAGAGCCCAAAATCGGAACCGCAGCCATGTTTGCGGAGGTAACACATCAAGCAATCAGGGAAAGAATTGACCTGGATCAATACACACCCTGGTTGCTTGGGGTCCTGTCAAGAGGGGATCCTTCACTCTTGGGAGAGACCCCTTCGAAAATGGTGGCTTGCTGTCAGGGAAGGTAAAATCCACTCGTACAATCAAGACCTGAGATGAAGGGATACGGAACAGTCCCAAACAGAAATGGGTCATTTGTTGACGTCCTAAATTTGACTGGCTCTTTTGTTTAGGCAGCAGTTGGTATACCCCTATAGTATACATCGCTACATAATATCAACCCAGTTGCGGCCCCTTTTCTGGTTCTCATTTGATTACCACATGGTTGTTTGAAGTCTAGACCCACCAATTCGTCTTTGTTCTATTTGAGACCTGTCGTTTGGGATGTCTGTGACAATTTGAGTGAATCCACCGGGGCATCCACGTCGGTCTTTTGCGCCACAGCCTTGTGACCAGCAACACCAAAGCACAGGGGAGAGTTTTGTATCCCAGGTTCGGATCAAAACGCAGCGGGTAGCCGAAATATCCCCTGCAGAAAAGACTGTACAATAGTATGGTGATACTTTTCACCCCATAAATATCAGCTCGGGCACTTTGAAAGTGGGGTTCCCTAGAATTCATCACTTAAGGCACCCGGGAACGCCTGGTTCGCCTGGTTCGCCTGGTTCGCCGCGAACTTTTTTGCGGCTCCGCCGGTTTCCTCGTTTTGTGGCCTCCGGGCCTTCGCCGGGAGGGTGCCTTGGCATTCGTGGCGGCCAAAGACGTTGAGAGCAGCGGCGCCCGAGTGGGGCGAGGCCTCGGGACCCATGGGTTCCGCGGGATCCGTTTTCCGGCACGCCAAAATGGGGCGCCAAAATGGGGGCGGTTCTCGGGTTTTCGGTTGGTTGCTCTTTTAGCACATTGGTTTTTTGTTGCTTCGTTCTGTTTGTTAATTTAATCAAATTAAGCATGGTAATGTTGACCCTTTATGAATGAGCTAGAATAAACTGTTCCCCTCCAAAAGTGCTCTGATTCCCCACTAAACCCAGAAATGGACAGCCCCTATCAATAAACTGGTACACCAAGACGTGGTACCCCCAAAGAAAGACACCCAGGTGGTTGATCCTTGAACGTGTCCCCTACACGGGTGAGGGTCACCTTCCCACAAAGCGTTCTTTTGTTGTAGCGAATGGCTGGTCACGCCTCGCTCCAAGAGAAGTTGCCGTGATCCCGCCTACTGTGAGTTTGATACCACACATGACGTGCCACGTGTCAGAAGCCTCATTCCCCAACAGCTGAAAGCGATAAGGGGATCTTTGGGGCGGAGCCGCTTTTGGGGTTCTGTCGGGGATATCGCTTGGCCTTTGCAGTTGAATCACCTTTTTGGGGGATTGGACCCCAAATGGGGTATGCGGGGTATGTTGTTTTGCGATTAGAAAACCGTGAAACTCTAGGAGTACCTTCCATTTCCATTCTTTCCAGGGATCCGAATCGTTTCAGGAAACCATCACAAACCCGGGCGAAACAGATCCGGTTTTTGAAAAGAACGATGGTTGACAAGAATGGGGAATCGCCCCCTAGAGAAACCTGAGTAAGGCTCGATGCCTCACGAGAGCATGTTGAGTTCTCGTATTGATTTTGGAGTTTTCAGGATGTCTTGCTTAGACAAGGTCCCATGTGATACCCACCCAACCATCTCCCCCCCCCCCCCCCAAAGAAGCAAACAACTAAAAACGAAAGAGTAGAATAGGCCATTTTGGGGCTGGTCCAAACGGCAAAGTTCTATGAGTGATGGCTAAGGTCACCCGGATCCAATACATCCAAACGAGGTTCGTGGAACCCGTGGCGTAGGTGCCTTCCACAAAGAGGAATTAGTTCTCCCGCGCCACTTTTTTGGGGTGGAAGCCTATCTTGTCTAGCTTTCAGGGGAAATCAAAAGGACAACCCACCATTTCCTGGGTTCACCAAACTTAAGACAAGCAAGTGTCATGCTCAAAGAAGATTTGTTGTTTGGGATTACCAATGTCCATGCACGAGTAGTAAAGTCCCCTGATTGAAGGCTTCCCCTTTTCCCTGCCAGATTCTCAGCAATATTAAAGTAAAGGGCAAAAAAGGTTCGCCCGACAAATCATACCCTTATTTTGGGCCTTCTCAAGCCGCCGGACAAAATGACTTGTATTTCCAAGAGGACTTGGACACTTGGGTGGCCTTAAAAGTTGTTCTTGCGGGAAACTTGGGTTATCGCTCCCGGTGCCCTCCAAACAACTGCAGACTGCCAATCATACGTAGTGTCATGCCTTGTACCTGTTTTCTTTGTCTAAAGCCCTGGCAACGGGTTTATGCCCAGTTTGTGGTTGATGGTAGGCGGTTTTTTTCCCAGTGTTTAGGGCTTCATCTATTCCTGAGTGGTGTTGAGTGGTCCACATGGGGTCTTTGCCAATAGCCCGAAGGCAGCTTCCGGAAGGATTGATTCCGGGGACGGGAAAGACCCGGCCGGAATTTCCCATGTGGCTTGTGTGTTCCTTCAAGGGCACCAGCATGAAACCAAGCGTCCCAGTGGACCCACCACACGCCACTTACCATAAACCTATCAGAAGCCACCTATAATGTAAACCCTATAGAAAGCCCGAGAAACCTACGGGATCCTAACAACTGGCAATAGAAACCCTATGAAAATCCAGTTAAGCTAAGGAACCCTATCAACTGGTTGCCAGTTGAGCTCTCCGGAACCCTATTCGACCCAAGTGCCCAGTCGCTGCGTCAGGTGCTGAGACCCAGTTCCAGGGCAGTCTGGCGCAAGTGGAGGCGTCGAATCGATTCGGTACGTCAGGGAAGTTAAGCCTTGCGAGACACAAACGCCCTATATACCCCTACCCGCAACCCCCCTTTTGTTGACTACTTAACGGGGCAATCAGGTATGGTTTGTAAGCTTTGTTATATCCCACTGAATGGATCTTAAAAGCATGGCGTTTGCGGGTTATAACCAGGCTTGAGAACCAAGTACCCTGCCCCTTTACGTAGGGTGGCTCGTCTTGTTGGGTACGTCAGGTAGGTGGTTCGTAGTTAGTAAGCCTGGTGAACGAACCCACTGAACGGCGACTTACTTCACTATGGCTTTTGTGGGTTGCCAGGCTTATGAACCACTTACTATACAATGCCCAAAAGGGTTTTCCTCTCTGGCAGTACGCCCGTGGAGGGTCTGAAGGCAAGGAAGATGACGACCAACCACATAGCCACCTCCTACCCCGATATCGCCGTGGGGACGCTCATCGAAATCGAGTGACAGACTACTTGAACTCGGCGAAGAAGAACCTCAAAGACGGCGAGGGCGACAAAACGGAAACCGAGTACTCGTGGTCATGATGGTCACCCTCCGCGTGTCCCTGCAGTTGGCCTTGCCGGAGGCGATGAAGATGGAGGCTTTGACTGCCTTGATTCACCACCACGCCGACCTCGTCGCCCTCAAGAAGAAGAACGGCACGAACCCCGAGATCCGTGCGGAGTTGAACTACATGACGACCTCTGTGAAGGGCGACTACTCGACTCTTTGACGGGGGGAAGGAATTCAGTGCCAAGACCAAGTGGCTTGGGGACACGATCCACATGGCTGATTCCTACAGGTCGATAGACCGTATGCTGAAGAAGATCCTCGACTTTGTCAACGCGAAGGTTGGCATGAACGCTGTCTTGATCAGGTCGGAGGACACCCCGCCTCCCCAAGATGTTCGTCAGGCTTTGAAGACCGACACCCACAACCGCATTCACTCCATCCTAAACAGCAAGAAGACCAGAGCTGTCACTTGACGAAATGTTTCCCATAAGTGTTCCCTCAACCCGCACTGTGACCATAGACCGTTCCAATTTTCTTGCTCGACGGTTTGTTGCCCGAGATCTCCTCAACACCGGCGCGGCTCCTCAAATAATCTGAACTGTTGCATTAAAGGACATGTGTTTGCCAAACAAACAGACCACAACGCTTTTACAGGGCTCCGCCCACACCGCCAAGCGTACTGGGCGCAGGGTCAAGGTGAGAACAGAACGGGGTACCACCAAGTGTTTTTAGCCCCCTAAGTCTAAGACCCTTGGTGGCAGAATTCAACGAATTCATGACCTGAAATCGAGACGTGCGCCGCCTCCTCGAAACACCGGGGGCCATTTTGGCCCCCCAATCGGAGGATAGGTCAGAGCCCGACGTAGGCTCTACCGTAAATGGCGAAGGCTGTGCAACAACACCATGGGTTCGGGGCGGGCTCCCGTTCCCCACCTCCCCTCCCGCCCCAAAAAAGCCACTCCCAACAGGGCAAAGTGGTTCCGACTCCGACAGTCAGTGTTATGGCAGCTCCGTTATCGCAGACAACAGAAACGGGAAATCATTTCCTACCCAGCCACTCCGCGCCTTCCGTACTCCACTAAGCTCAGGGTTGGGACGCTAAATGTTAGAGGGTTTGCTGAGACCCTTAAGCTGAAGGCGTCCATTCAAATTATGAAATAAAACCGTTTGGATGTTTTACTCCTGACAGAAACCAAGAGTACTTCTTACTATTCTTATATTTCTGAGCAGCACTTGGTCGTACTTTCAGGTGACCACGGGGATAGGCATGCAGGGGTGGGGGCAATTGTTGCACCTCAACTGCGACCTTACCAGTTAACAACCGCATCATTCACTTGACTTCACAAAAAGGAGGGGGAGCAGTCCACGTTGTAGGAGCATATGCCACACATTTCGGCAGGTACTTGGAGCAGGACTGGCAACCTTTTGGGGAGCAACTGGAAGAGCATGCATGTGGGCAGAATCCCTCAACCAGAGCCCGTTTATGTGCCAAAAGACCTCAATGCCAGCCCAACATAAACATGATCTGGGGGTTGTCGGCCCCTTTGCCTATCCTTTTCCTATGGCAAGGGGGCTCGACATGTTGACCGCACCGCCAGCTCGAACAGAATCTCTGTGTCAAAGCCATGCAGTCTTTGCAAATAGAAGCTGCCTCGTACATCACCCCCAACCCGGTGCTCCAAAATGGTTGGAATTTGTTTCGGACCCCATCATCATGCAGCAGCTGTACGATGTCTTTCAACAAAAGTTTCCGACCAATGGTCCAGAAGTTGCAGGGCAAGGTCTTTCCTTCTATTGGGTGAGCCATTGCCGCCGGAGCGGCAGGACCCGCGCCCGGACCCCACCAGGATTTCAAAGGCTTAGCGCGGCAACTTCTTGTAGGTCCAAGCTCCATACTGGCTTCCCTTCAGACCATTACCTGCTAGTAACAGAGGTTCAGGTGAAACTGGCCGCTAGGCAGAAAAAAAACATGAAGGCGAAGAAACTCAACCTCGCGCAAGTAGATGCTGCGACGCGGCTTTTGTACAACGAGAGGCTCAGAGCAGTCTTAGACAGATCCAGCAGAACCTCCTGCCCTGACTTGCCGACTGAACACGCTGCGCGTCGGATATTCTACACAGATGGTTCGGGGACAGGAGGCAGATGCAGCGCCGCAACTCCTGCAGGCTGGGGCTGGTGCACGCAGCACCAAAGAGAATGGACTGATGCCAAACGGCCAGCAGTCACCAACTCCGACCACCTTTTGGGGTGCCAACGTTGGGTCAAACAACACGGGGGAACTCACAGCCATAGCAGAGGCATTGCTGTACGCTCACGAACACGAATTCCAGAACATCGCAATCTACTTACTTGGACAGCAGGTGGGCCCTCAACGTGCTCACGGCAATGGCGTCCGAAAACGCGCCTCAAACTTACTCACCACATCCGCTGGCTCATGTGGGCAACAAGCGTGCCGACCGTTCGGCTAACAAAGGCCGCTGGCTCATGCAGGCCGGGGGAGGCCGGCAGCACAAAAGAAAGACCTCCCATCCATCAACCTCCCTCCTCCAACAGAAATCCCCGGAGTGCGCTCCAGCGCGCTCGCGGAAGGCCCGCGTGGCCCTTATAAAAATGTGTTCGGTGTGTTTATTCGGGATTATTTGGAGCAATTTCCCTAGGGGGTGTAATTAATCCCAGGGTGGAATAGGATCATCAATAGAGATATTTTGTTGACTTTAAACAACCCATTTGGAGGGCCGTCTTTTCAGCGCGCATTCATCTCCACAAAACCGAGCCAGCAGCCACCGAAATCAGGCGTTGGTGGCCTCGTCCCCTTGCTGGGTGGCGGCCCGCACCCTACATAGCCACTGGACGGAGTCGAGTCGGGACTTGGACTGGGTGTCAAAATGGATTCATTGCGGATTTTGGACATGGAACCAGCAGTTGGGGGGCGCTGGACAAGGGTCATTACAAGCAGCACGAATCCGGTCCTGCTTTTTGCATGACGGTTGCCCGAAATCGAGCAGCAAGGCGATTTGATGGCCGATTGAGGTTTCAGAGCCCCCAAAATCGAGCTGTTGTTCAACGGAAGCCAAACAGGGCTGCAGAACGCTTGAAAATTCAGTTCATTGTCCTCTGAATTCTCACAGTGTGAATGCGTGTTCGGAGATGCACGTCCGCAAAAGAGACCCTTGGTACAGTATTGGAACAGGGGAGGACCCCTTGTTCATGCATTTTGGCTCCGGGGGCAATTTTCAGAAAGGGCGAGTATGTTTGATGGTTGGTTTATATAAGGCTAAAAGTCGTTAGTAGCTATACTCCTATGATCGTGACTTGGCTTGGCTTGTACCCCACGCCATTCAAATCATTGGGCCTGAGGATGCGATTTGCGATTTGACCCGTTTCGCGAGTTTGAGCGAACAGCTTCTTCGTCTCGCGATTAAAACGGAACATGGACCTATAAATGTTTAGGTAGAACGAGGGGATCCCCAATCAAAGTTTTTAATTCCATGGCCCATGTCACAAAGCATACTTTCTGGCTCCTGGTGTCCAGTTCCAGCAAACATGGCAGTTTGGGCGATACGTTTTACCAGTGGCTCGCCAGCACGAGGCAAACAATAGAGCATGACCATGTACTTATTGCACAAATATACAAGCAAATTGTTGTGATGGCGTCCGACTCAGGGATTGTGGATGTCATATATCATCTTGTTCGGGATCCCCTATCCTAGCGTTTCTGAAGAGTGTCAGATACTTTAAGCCATCCCCACCCCCTTTAAAAATGGAATTGGGGGAGGGGGGTAACTTCTGGAAATTCATTTCTGGTTCCATTTTCCCTCCCCCCATACAGCAGGGGGGATTTTAAGTCACTTTAAGCAGCTGGTGTAGTGATTGCAAAGGCACTGACTTGTTCAATGCCGCAAGGATGAGGCGAACTGCTTTTCAGGGTGAGATTGCATTAACCCAGTTGCCCAAAGCCGACCCTTTGATCTTTTGGTGTTCCCATGTTATTTCCAACTCCTTTGGGCAAGTGAGTTAAGCAAGAACGGTTTGTGGGCCTGAAGGATACGTGATCGACACTAGGAGGCGAACAAGGTGATGTTTTGTGCTGCCACTCAAGGGGGTTTCGCACTGCCCTCCTACACACAAAAAGTTGATGAAAGCAAGTTCACCTAACCTTGTGGATTTTTTGGTGTGGGTCACAAGTGGGTGCCTTTGGTTCAGCAGTTAGGACGTGGGATCTCTGAATGGATTCCCAAAATGGTTAGTTTCCTTCCGACCCTTTTCCTTTGTTGGAGGCAATCCCATGGTTTTCGACGGTTCCCTTTGAAAGCTTTCAGTTTCCCTTTGGAAACCAAGACCGAACAAGGCGTCAAAGAACCAAAAACACACGTGACGTTTGCGGCGAGTGACGTCGAAGCCTTCGCGTTTTCGGGGCCCGGAGGTGAGGCGCAAGCTTTGCTGGGTCGCCCGGGATCCCGTCCTGGCAGGCGCAGAGCTCTAGCGCGAGGGAAAGGACCGGCTGGCGTGTTGAACACGATTCCATGAAGACCTTGCCGAACAGTCGCCGACATACCCGCAGATTTGATGTATCCAACATGTTTTCAACAGTTGTTGGCAACCTAAATATGGACGAGAGGGCGGCAAAGGTTCTATTTTGTGAACCCCTTGCCAAGATTCAGAGGTTCTTTTACCGAAACACTGGCTTTCTCACCCTGTGACGTGGCTCAACTTATGTTGAGTAAAATTGCCACCCAGCGGTGTCAGGCGTGAGGGCAACAGGATGTCTGGAGAGGGAGGAGAAGGGGGAGGTAGCCTCTCACCAATTAATTCGGGGAATCGGTCATGGTTTGGACCATTGTCCCTTTAAAGCGACCGGGCCGAACGTTCACGTTAATTGGTGTCAGCCCAAAGAAGCCCTACCATTTTGGGGCTTTGAGGGCTTAAGAATGAACTTGAGCTTGGGTTCAAGCAGACCTGATGTGGTTTCTCAGGCATTAGACGCCTTTGGCATGAGTCCACAGGTAGGTTTTTGAAGTTAGGCAACAATCGTGGTGCATGGTCATTGAACTTAAGTTATAGCTACCATTACTAGATGAATCTAGCAGACCTTCACATCGGCTGCTCGCAGTTTCTAGAGATTTTTCGGCGAGGATGCCACCAAGAGGCGTCTTTAATCCAAGTTAGATGGATTCCACGGATTCAAAGAGCCAAAAGGAAGCCGTTTGCCAGCAGAGTTAGCAATCACTTTCCCCTTACCTTAGGCCCCCCTCCTCTCCCCCCCTGTCTCCCCTCTCCCCCCACCTCCCCCCACCTCCCCTCCCAAGTTCAGGTCAGATTCCAATATATCATGGAAGTGCACCGAGATATTCGGACAGCACTTCCAGTGGGACAGTTTATTGAATCGTCCGATCCAAGAAGCGAAGTTCAAACAATGACAGCCGACTAAGAAATATTGGCTTTTAGCCCACAACCCCCGGTTCTAAATATGTGCGCCTTCATTAGCTTCGCCCTCAGAAACTGTCGAACTCGCAAAGTCCTTGAGCCGCTCGCTCGCTCCGTTGTCGCAGGCAGAGCTTCAGAGCCTCTTGTGTCCGGGACGGGCGGCACAAAGGCGGGGCACCTGGCACTCGGTAGATGTCGGGTGGGTCTAGGGCTGTTGAAATGAAATCCACGAAGCTGCGATACAGACAGGGCCGAAAAAAGAAACAACAAAACGAAAGACTAACCTCCGCCCCCCCCACACACACACAGGGGGAGATTCCCAAAAGTATCACAAAAGTGGAGGGATAAACCCCTGTCTCCCCACACCCGTGCCCTAGAGGAACCCCCGAAAAAGGTTCACGTCCTTCCCATAGGCGTCCTTTTTGGTTTGTTGCGATAGAAATAGATCGCACTGGTTTAGGTTGGTTTCTTTCCATTTACCAGGGCCATTTATTTTCTCACAAGGACAGCTATGTTCCTTGCTAAAAGGGAACCACCCCTAAAACCGCACGTGAGCCACAATCAACACCCGGATAGATGAAGGTTAGTAAGGGGCAGTCCCAGCCAGAAATAGTTGCGGCCGCCTTGGTAATTCTTTACAGGGAGCTGGGTAGACCATTTTAATACCGGGTTTTGATTGTGACTCACGTGAGGTCGACATTACGAAGCCCCAAACACAGAAACTTGGTTTCCTTCGGTTCCCTCCGCCACCAATGTGTTATTCTGCGGAATGGGAGCACGCACTTGATCTCGGGCCAAACCGATGTCAAGACTGGGTCCACTACAGTGGCATCCCAAGCAGTAGCCTATGAAAAAACATGCTTTCTGGATTTGGCGCGCCCCTCGAAATGTTCATCTGAGTTCATCTCAGGGACCTAGAAGCAGCCCAGATCACTAAGGGCTAGGAGCTGCCCAATGTGTGCGTCCTTGAGGGACGTCCCAACATAAATCCATCCTTTTGGCTTGGCGGCGTTCAGCAAAACAAACCAGGGCACAGTTCACCCCCTAAAACTTGCAGGAGTTGTTTTCTTGCAATAGACTGTAGGAATCCTGTGGCATTCGTTATTCCCTTGTTTGAGACAAAGCACTCAGCTTGTCGCGTCGTCGCCAGCTGTGGGGCCCCGAGGCCGAAATGAGTTGAGGTGTCCGATGCCTGATCTGCCCACAAGTGATCAGGTTCATAGCTTCATGTCGCCAGCCATGAACCACAAACCGACTTTGTTAGGCCCCCAGTAGTGCCCTTCTCTCCCCGTTTTTGGGGAGAGGGTTCCTCTAGTAAAATAGACTACAGGAAAAAGTCGGTACCCTTATTCTAACCTCTCAAATCTGGGGGACCCAGTTGTGTTTGGCGGTTTGTTTAGGGGTGGGAAATCCTCAACGAAGTCTTCATGGCGTTTGGAAATCAGCCACAAGGGAAGCCATGAAAGGCCCCGGGCCCATGGCCCCGCATTGTCACTAGCAATGGCTCCTTTTGGTTTCCCTTGTAAAAACCCATCCAAGCAGGGTGCCCTAAACAAACAGACTTTTCCAAGCAGGGTGCCCCAAGACAGCCCTACGCCGAAAAACGGGTTTCCCATGGTTTCCCGTTTTTTCGGCCATCCAAGCACCGGGGAACGTTTCCCCCCAACAGACGCCGCATATATCGAGCCCGGGGTTCTTCGCTTCGCCGAATCTCCGCCTCTCAGCGCCGAAATCGGGCGATTTCGGACTCGAGGCTTCCGGTGCCAAGACGTCATGGCCGCCATGGGCGCCGGAGCGCTCCAGGCCAACGGCGACTTGGACATCGCCCGGGCCTCGGCGCCGAGACCAGACCGCCCTCGCGGAGGTTTTTTTGCTTCTTCTTGTTATTCTGAAACTGTTTTATATGTTTTTGTTTTCCTGAAACCGTTATTTTTCTTCTTTTATTTGTTTTGTTTCTGAAAGCGGAGGTGTTAATACTTATCCATTGTTTCAGAATATGGGGCGTGGTTCCAATTTTGTTTGGGAGTTTGGGCCTTTGGTTGTTTGTTGCTAACACTCTGCGCCTTTGATTCTGATGCCTCCATTTGCTGAACAAACATGTGATTTCGCCTGTCGGCTTTGCAGGGAATCTATGTCCGGAAATATCAAACCTCCAACCTCAATATGGGTCTGTGTTTTTTCTTCAGGGAAACCACGTTTTTGTTTTGGGGGGGGGTGAAAAATGGGAAACCACTTGTTTGGCGTCCGTTTTTTAGGGCATCCTTTTTGGATTTTGTTTAAAGGCTGTGAAACCAACAGGACAACCACTATTCTGGTGGTCTCCTAAAGCAAGACGGACCTGTTTTTTGAATGTTGGTTTTAAGTGTTGCAGCTTATCATGACAAGCTAATTGTTTGGGGTGACTTAATCAAATGGAGGGAACCAAACCAGCGGGGTATCCCAACTAATCAAAGAGGAATTCCCCTTTGGTGCCCAAGTACCGGGCATTATCAGGGCTGCAAAATGTCACCTGCGCTGCTGTTGGAAAGAGAGATGGGTTGTGGGTCTAGGATTGCACCGAGCGCCTAAACGGTCATCAAAATGCTTCACTCGCGCAGTGTAAGCCTCCAAATGGCACCGGCGCTTTTCAAACTGCCTGTCTTCGTACTGTGGGTGGACAAAATATTGCACGGTTGAAACCACTGTTTGCTGGTATTTACAGGGGAATCATCGGAAACCTCATCATTCCGTTGGGCTTTCTGAACGGCGGTGCGAAATGACTTCGAGTTCCGGCAAGCTTGGTGCTTTCTGAGGCTCTCTACGACTACGAGATGGACTCCTGGCTTGCACGTAGCACGTTCGTCGCTCCGAAAACTGCGCGAACTCAGTGGCCGTGTGGTTTGCTTGCAAATGTTTGGGTTTACTACTAATTAGTGGTTCAAAGTGTTGGGGGAGAAACACAACACAGAGTCCATTCTTTTCTTAGACCCACTGCAATCCTTGGGTCAGATGTGGCTTTTCTAATCTAAGCAAAGGGTTGCCTTATTTGTTTTGAATACAAACTCTAAAGAGAGGACGACAGGAACATGTTGCCAGCTTACCGCGAATAACTAGTACGACTGCAGCTAGGGTCAAGGGGGAATCCATTTTAGTACTGGGAGGTTTGGGGTCGGGGAACAATGCTTGTTAAATGTGCTGCATTTACTAACAAGAGCAAGTGATGAGTCACTAGTCGCCGACTTGCAATCGTCCCACTTGTGGCTCTAACTCAGTATGCCCCTACAGATTTACATGAATATAACAACGACTCTCTTGTAGAGGAACTTCCTTTCGGAAAGTGTTGAGTCCGTTTTGGTTTTCGTTCCGTTGATTTGCAGAGAAGTACCCGGGAATGAAGGATTTCCTTGAGCTGAGGCCTGTAAGGATCCATCCGATATGCTTCCATGTGCTTTTATTTTCTCCTGCTGGTTGTAAAAGAGAACCTGTACCACTACTGGACATACTTTTCCAGGGGACATATTCTCAAATGTCAGGTAACTCTTGATGGGTGGTTTGGATTGGTTGGTGATTTCAACCCTGGGTTCATGTAGAGAGTAAATGGGAAACTATACCCACCCAAACCACCAAACCACCGAGCTCCAAACCACCAAATAGTAGGAGGCTGTTACACCACCACCGGACATATTTTTTAGGGGACATATTCGCAAATGCTTAAGATGCTTCATTTCCCCCTGTTGGTTGTAAAACGGAACCTACTCTACTACTGGACAAATATTTCTCCAGGGGACATATTCGCAAATGGAAGTTTCGGAGACGAAAGGAGCTGCTGGGCTTCCTTAGCGGGCCCATCTTCGCCTGTGGCATCTGGTTGGGCCCGGAATGGCGCGCAGCCCGACACGTTTATTTGTTTTTTTTTTCCGGTCAAGTCGCCGGCATCGGTGAAGCAAACCTTGATTGCCATGGTGTTGGATCTTTCTACTTTTCACTGTTTGACAGAAATCAGGTTTTTCATGGAACCAACAGAAACTATGTGGAAATCAAGGGTTTTCCATGGAACCAATAGAAAGTATGTGGAAATCAAGGGTTTTCCAATTGAACCCACAGAAAGTATGTGGAAATCAAGGGTTTCCATTGAACCCACAGAGTCAAGCTTTTTGCCGAGGGGTCAACAGCCAAGAAGTGACCCAACTCTGCCGATGTCGGGTTCAGGAAAGGGATCACTCATGGGAGTTAAGAGCATCGATTCCTTCCACCGGAGACCGGATACAAATTCACCTCTGTTTGCTGTCTGAAACCAGTGCCGCTCCGCAAGCTCTTTCCAATTCAAGCAAAAAAGCAAAAAGGAAAAAATGGGGCCAGTGCCCGCTAGCTCTTTCCAATTCAAGCAAACAAAAACAGCAAAAATAGAATGGGACGAGTCCGATCCGCAAGGGAAATGGAAATCGTCACCAGATCCTGCTCTTGGGGCGAAGGATTCGCTGTTCTCGTAGCGGTTTCCCTCTTGGTCCCCCAGCGATTGGTGCCCTTTCTCACCCGTTTCTTTTTTGGAGAAGGGAGATTTGGTTCCCCTAAAATAGACAAAACCGCAAACAGTTGGTACCAACTCATTCTAAGCTCTCAAGTCTGGAGGACCTAGTTGTGTTTGGCGGTTTGTTTAGGGGTGGGAAATCCTCAACGAAGTCTTCATGACGTTTGGGAGTCAGCCACAAGGGAAGGGATTAGTGCTTCCGGCTGAGTTCACTGGGGAAGACGGTGTAGGGCCCAGATGGTTTCGAGCAAGACCTGATCGACATCATGTTTGTTCCTCGATTTTTTGTTTTTGTTGGATCCGTCCGAAAAATGTCCCAGGGTTCCATGGTTTTCCTTGAAAGCCAGTTTTCCGGAATGGCCGAGTTTCCTCTTGGTGGGGTGATGCTTAGTCCGGAATGCTTGGAGTCCAAACTGCCCCAACCCATGATGCCCATGCGACGTGGGTCTCTCCTTTTAATTAGACACCGATAATATTATGGTTCCTTAAAGTACACACCTAAACCCACTTGCTTTACAAGTCGGATCCTTCTCCAGCTGGTGTTTGGTTTTGTTTGGGCCAAATATTGGCCTGTCCTTTTTTTTGTCAAAAAAAAGCCAACCGAAAAACCGTTGCGCCTTTCTTTCTCTTTAGGGGGTGGGAAGGGTAGCTTCAAAAGGCCAGACCCATGCACCCTGGGGTTCAAACCACCATTAAAGGAATGGTAGTTTCTAGAACCTACCATTGTCTACCTAAGGATTTTCATCATCCAAATTGGGTCCTTGTCATTCTTTCAATGGGGGTTGAACCCCAGGGTGTATGGTAGCCCCTGTCTGAGCTGCGGAACCTTCCTCCAAGGTCAACTCCCGTGGGGAGATCCAAAAAGGGCCTGAGCGCAACTTCCATGTGGTGCCCGTGGGGGACCGTCGGCGGAAAAGGTGACGGGGGGGAGGGCAGTTCTAGGGGTTGATTCCTTGTCCATTCTTTCAATCCATCGTGCTTTTCAAAAACCGGATCCGTTTCTTCCTGACTTTTGGATGGTTTCCTGAAAAGATTCGGATCCCTGGGTTCAGAATGGAAATGGAAGGTACCCCTAGAGCAGTAGATGGTTTAGGTACCTGCTGCACATGGCCCAGGGGGGAGATTGTGTCTTTTCGCGGCTGGAGGCACTTCTTAGTGACATTCTTTGGAGCGTTGGACAATTTACGGAAAGCGTTTCTCTCCCCCCCTGCCTGCCTTACAAAACGACGTTGATGTTCTTTTCTGTGAGCTCTTAAGAGTCCCTTGGCACTGGCACGGTTTTTGATTACCTCCTCTTGGATTTAAACGGAATCACTGGGAAAGGAGTATATCCACAAAAGCAATCGCATCTAAGCGTCGGGCGATGCTAAACTGGCTCCAATCTACAGGTTCCAGCTTGCACCAAAGGACAGCAACGTATGTAGCATTGTAAAACCTAGATAGACCCGAAAAGACACTTAAAATTGAACCTGGACGCCGGGGCCCTGGCCCCCTTTTTGGAAGAACATCACCATCCCTGGCAATGTGGCCGGAAGCGGGCGAAGAAAGAATGGAACAGCCTCTTTTTCTGTTTCCGGGATGTGGGGAATAATAGCAAGGCCTATTTTTATTTACTACTTCCGGGATGTGGGACATGATAGAAAAGACCTGTTTTACTATTTCCAGAGATAGAAAAGCCCTCTTTTACTATTTCCAGAGATATAAAACCCCTGCACACAGCCCAAAATCAAGCGGGGGACATCATGGGAATCAACCTCGGTTGCTCTTTGCTTCAGCCTGAGTGCAAAATGACAATTGTTTCAAACATGTGGATGGTCAAAGTCTACTTTGTTGGTATCCCCAATTGCCCAGTGGCGCACTTCTTGGGAATGGTTTCTCTTTAACCACCCAAGAAAGGATGCCCTTTTTCTTCCCACGGCCATTGGGCATCTGAGTATCCCATAGGGCTTCATATTCCCCACTGGTGCCTCTGATGCGACCTGGACAACAAGCTTCCCCCCGTGAACGTCTTTTACTGGATCCCTGGATGCCGGCCTTGCTCCCCGGAAGAAACGCCCCTGTTGTTCTTCCGGGTTTGAACATCCCAAACATACGCTGCAACCGATAGGGCAACAACGGGCCGCCCAGAAATCCCAGGCAACAGCGATCCTCTTGAAGAGGGGGAAAAAAAAAGAACCTGGACGGGTGGGAGCCAACTGAGCCAGAATCAACCCCCGGAGAAGTGAAGAAGTTAGTACGGGAAAGCCACAAGAAAAAATGGGTACAGCCAGTGCAGCCTCCCTTTTGATTCTCTGCATGAGTTTGGATAGACCACTTGAATGCCAGGTTTTGACTACGATTCACCTGGTCGCTATCTGTTGTTGCGGGCTCGCCGAGTCGGGGAAAAACTCGCGAACACCCATGATGTAACGTTCTTCACCCGTCCCGAAAACGCTTAAGCCAGCCAAAAAGAGTCCGGATTTCCATTTGACGGGTGAGTTTTTCTCTGATCTTTGCAACCATTCCTCATGATTTTCAAAACACCGTTGTTTCCCTCTGGGGGTTTTGGATGGTTTCTCCTGAAAAAGAATGATCTTTTCGGATTCTTGTCCAACTTGTTCTCTCTCTTTTTTCCACAAAGAGCCGTTCTTTGGGCTGTTGACCACGGCTGCACGCGCCTCCCCGCGAAGAAAAAAAAAGGGCGTTCTTTCATCCTGGGCTGTTGACCACGGCTGCACGCGTCTCCTCGCGAAAAAAAGCAAGCAAAGCGCCGCAGGACCGGCGCGGCTACCTGCCCTTCGACGTGCGGAACCTGCCGCGGCTGCGGCCCTCCACAGCTTTGGCGCTGCTGAACTTGGCGAAGCCCCGCCGCCCGGAGAAGACTCCGGGGCGGGGCATCCAAAACTGGGGGCGCAACAATAAAGAGGTAGGCGTACGGTAGGCTTACGCAGGTTTCAGTCTTTGGTTCCATTTCCCAGGGCAACCCTTTTTGGGTACCCATTTTTCGACCAGCTAACTGGCTGGCGCGACTTGTAGGGAATCTTCCATTTTGGTGAAATGAATGTGTGTTTTTGCTCCTTGTTGGTTTTACAGGGCCTCTATGCTCCAGTATTTGAGTACCGCAGGGTCCAGGGGAGACTGAAAATTCACAAAAATGAACAGGGAGCTTGACAGGGAGCTTGACAGAGGTGAAATCTACGTAAGCAGCTTAAGTGACTTTAACCCAGGAGTTCATTCCCTAGGGATAATTGTGGGTTTCGGCTTCCGCAGTTTGGCTGCCCCACAGAAGACTTTCTCCCAGGGGTGGTTCATTCCCCAGAAAGAAGAACCCCTGAATTTAGCCCTGCTCAGGATTTTTTTAACGATGGGTAGTTGCGGGACCGATCGATTTGGTATGTCAGGTAAGTGCTTTTGACTGGTTATAGCCCACTGAACGGAAACGTACCATGGCTTTTGACCAGGCTTATATACTAACCACTAAGTAATTACCTTGGCCCTTCAAAATGGCAGTTTCCTTTTGGTCTCCCGTTGAACCGACAAAAAGTAGGGTACCCTCAGAAAAAGAGGCCCATAGCTGATCTGAGTTTCCCAAGGGAGCTGTTTTTGTTTCTTTCCAGACGCCAAATTTAGCCCCCAGAGTCTCAGCTTGGTTTGTGTCAAAATAGGGGAACCTCCCCCCCAAAAAAAATATTTAAGAAAAAACAAAACAATACTGAAAGAACAAGAAACAGCACAAACGATGTTCCTTTGGGGTTTCCTTAGCACGAAGCTGACAAAGGAATCGAACAGCGCACACCCAAATAGGGTCTTTTCTGAAATCAGTTTATGTTTCATGGTAGACGAAATATGAAACATGATCTGAACCAGGGTAACCCTGGGTTTCAGTCTACCCTGGGGTGGAACCCTGATCTGAACATATTCTTTCTGTCACATCGATGTAGGCCAAGTTAAGGGCTGCTTGCCCTTGCAAGCAATACCTTCAAACAACCCGGTCAGGTAGGTGTCTGCTTCAACCTGAACCTGGGTTCCGCCCGTGGTTTCTCGTGAGATCAATGCTGTTAAAACATTGGTTTGTTCTTTTGTTTTTTTCTTACCAGTACCCTCAGATTGATTATCCGCCCCTTGGATTTCTTGGGAAACAAGAAGAAGTACCCGCAACACAAACACAAACAAGGGCTTTGCTGGTTGACCATGTCTCAGGTGTTCATCGACCAAGGCCTTTGGTCGGTATTAGGCATGTCTGCAACCTTAGCCTTGAATTTCACGATTTGGTCAAAGGAGCGCACGTTCTTTTCCGAAGTCGAGATGTTAGCCTTTATTTTTCTGGTCCTGTGGGCTCGTGAGCAGCGTTGGTTTCTTGTTTTGTCCGGCTTGGCTTGTTGCAACCATAGGATCTAGAGAGAACATAATAAGACGAGCTGAACAAGTACCCACATCTCGCCCTATGATCATAACTGAATAAAGTTGGTGTCCAAGTCCAAGTACTCCACAAACCAGTTTGATGTGTTCAGGCCGTGTTATATCTAGTTCTCCGATGTGTTTCGTGGTCGTTCCTTTGAGGAACCGGTGAGCGTTTGCTGGATCCTTTTGGAGGCGTGGGCGCGCGTTTCTTGAAATGTCAGCCTCGCTTGGCAGTTTTGTTGGATGGGGTTTCCAATGGCACTCTGTTGCCCAGTGGGTTGCGTCCTTTTTTTTTTTAACTTTCTTTGGGTAAGGGTTTCCGTTTCAACTCAACCCACCAAAAAAGGCTGCCCCCCTTTTTTTCCCATGGCCACTGAGGGCACGTTTTTGTTGGTGCCCAAAACAGCCAACCCGCAAAAGGTTCCCGTTTTCATCCAGAACCACTGGGGAGCCAAAAGGGAACCCAGCCACTGTAAGGGCCCGTAGAATTGTGAGGCAATCGAGGCGTAACTTCTAAAAATTGACCAAAACTACCATGGGGTCGGTTGACTTCGGGCAAACCAGGGGATCCCCCAATGATGTTTTCTGACTAATGTGTATATATACATATATATATATATATATATACATACAGACGGATCCCCCAATTTTGTTTTCTGACTTGTTTTTTGGTGTGCAAAGGATGGTAGCCAGTGAAGAGCCGACGAATCATGTCAATCCAACATGGGCCTTTCGTTGCGGACGATTTCCGCCAAAGTCGAATGCAAACACCCGCGCAAAGTCAGCCTGGATGCTTCCTGTGGGATGGGTGCATCGGATTCTACCTCCCCAGTTAAAGGTGATTTTACCATTATGTCCTTTGTTTTGTTCTCATTAAGCATGGAACATGGAAATTCGTCTCCTGGTATGTGTCCAAGCAAGTTGGCCCATTTCAAGGCGTCTATGAAGGGGAACTCATACACCCGTAACGATGTTTACCAAGAAACCAACGAAAGCAAGCCATTCCCATTTCAGCCCAGGCTGAAAGCAAACCGGCGTGTTTCGACAGGTTCTCATGATTCTCATGGTTGTTGTTGGGACGCATGTTGCATGTTTGCTTAAAGTGGTTTAGTGGGAACTCCCACCACTGAACGGCTAAAACATAAATTGTTGCTCCTCCCACGTCAAGTTGTTAATACATGGCTGGCATATTTCGGGCTGACAAGTTGGTTCCTTTCCTGGGTGCTAACAATCTTATGTTTTTCAATATTTCTAGATGGGAATGTGTCAAAAAAATCCCGGGGGGGGAGGGGGACGTCAAAATGATGAGTTTCCTTTTGGTCCCTCCATTTGAGCCAGAGCAAGGGGACTATACTTACCCTTAAAAAAGCCTCCCGTCTCAAGCACGCAGAGGAGGCTCAGTTCTCAGACAGCGCCAGGCGTGGGCACCATCGCGGTGGAAGCGGCATGCCGCTTCCCGGGGTTGATCTGCATCTCCTCGGACAAGGACCCAGCCATCCGGTTCCTTAGGTTGTTCCGCTCTTTATTTGGTTTAGTTTAGGGGTGTCCTAACATCCTGTTAGGTGGTTCGGTTTTTTATTTCCCGGCTTAGTTTAGGGGTTTCCTAATCCACCGAAAGATTTTAAGACTTTTTGGGTTTTAGGTTCTTAGGGTTTTTAGGTCCCAGTCCCCTTAGGTTGTTAGGTTCTTAGGGTTTCGTGGGGATTTCCAGTTCACCCACCAAAAGTTCCAGCAGAGGATCTCAAAAAAAAACAGGTCCCCAGCCCCCCGGTTAGGCGATCCCCTTTCCCAGCCATCCGGTTCCTTAGGTTCTGCTTTTATATATATATATATATATACATATTCCGTTTAGTTTAGGGGTGTCCTAATCCGCCAAAAGTAAAACACATGTTTGTTGGGTGTTTTGGCCTCTTAGGGTTGAGCGGGGATTTCCATTTAACCCAGTAGAGGTTAAGCTTTTAACTGAGGATCTGAGGACGGCCTAGGAATGCGCTGACCGATTTCGTCGGACAGACTTTCAAGGTTGCTTTGGACCATTGGATGCAGCGGATGCAATCAGACAATGGACGAAACATCTGGGTCTGTCTTGTAAGGTACGTCCCTTTTTGGGGTTGGTTTAAGGGAAACCAAAGGGACCACAGCCATTGGTTGTTGGTTGGGGGGGTCCCCAAAAACAAGACACACCCACGAGTGAGATGACAGGGAGGCGCCTGGAGTCGAAACCAACCATCCTTTCCGGAATCCTGATGAAAATCATATTGTTGTTCTTTCCAATAGTAGTGCTTGTTTAATATGGCTGAATTAGGATTGGGCGCCCAATTCTGAACAGCCCAGGCCAGGCGTATTTTAAAGTCACCCGACTCAGAGAGTGTTACAGTACTCCCAACTCCAACCCCCCATATTTTTTCCGGATACTCCCAACCCCCCGTAGGTATTTTTTTTCTTTCTCCTTTTTCAGATGCTCGCCACTTTTTCGGAGGACGCAACCGCCTGCCACACCGCTGCCGCGCATTGTCAGCTCGCCAAGAAGTTGGGAGCCCTGCAGATAGGCAGCGATCGAGTTCGATGCAAGTTGCTTGCTGCGAAATCGGCAGGGAATGAGAGAATTAAAAAAAGTGGGGATCCCCGAATAAGGAAACCATGCGAGATGGTTGAACAAGGGGTCATTCCAATGAGAGAATGAATTTGGAGATCCCCGAATAAAGGAAACCATGGGAGATGGTGTATAGGGGTCATTCCAACTCATTCCCTGAGCACCAGCAAGTTTGGACCGGTTGCGATGTGTGGAAGGCCGGGGCACCATGGATGTGTTTGTGTTGTTTTTAAAGGAATCGGAGCCCCAACATGGCAGCGAACAGTTTTGGTTTCCCTTTCTCCCCAAGAAAGGGGATACCAACTCCACAAAAGAGACGAAAGGGTACCAGCCGTTGTTTGGGGTGACAGACGACGACCCGAAACTGGTCATGATGTTTTGAGCAAGTCACACATTTTAAGTTGCAATGTCCGAAGGACTCTTCTTGACATCCAGCCCAGGCCCATTGACTAAAATAGCCACCCCTGAAAGGCAACCAAAATAGCCACCCTTTAAAGACCAAAAGGACAAATGCTGGTTACCTGCGATATGGGTAACTGGGATCCACTGGGCAGGTCATGGTTCGCATTTATGCTGGCGTTGAATTGCTTGCAAACATCGGTTTAGTGTCGGTTGAGGTAGTATTAGTTTAGTATTGGTATTGGTTCAATCATGGCGGGACATTGCTGCTTTAAACATAATTCATAATACTGAATGTTAGTAATGGTACAGGGGAATGATCAGTCTATTGCGAATTTGAGGAAGATATAGGGTCCGCCGAGATTTCCGACAAACACCAGAGGTTTGGGGCCACGTACTTTTCCACTGCCCACTTTGGGAAGTATCGCAATCTTGCCCGGAGTCCATGCGTATGTGTCAACAAAGAGGCGGTTTTCCAAAATCCTGAAACAAAGGGTACCCTCCAAAACAACTACATCCCCCAAAAACCTTATTGTTCAACCCCCATTAAAAAGATGGCAAGGACCCAATTTGGATGACAATCCTTCCGTAAGCAAGGGTGGTGATATGAAATTCATGGTTTTAATGGTGGTTCTAGGAACCCCAAGGCTGGTTTCTCTTGGGGTCAGACTACTCATTCCCTGAACCCCATGCTTTGTACTGGGTGGCCTGCCTGAGTTTCAGGGAGAGTGTTTTTGCAAGGACACAATTTTGGAGGTGGTTATATGAACCCCGCAGGTTTTAATGGTGGTTTGAACCTTTTTCTTGGGGTCAAGAACCTACTCATTCCCTGAACCCCGTGGTTTTTAAAAGGAAGGATTGAATTTCAGGGAAAAGGGCACCAGCTCCTTCCGCCTTTTGCTTTGTCTGCGAGGGTCCTCATTGGAACATCGGCGCTGGGATGCCCGCAAGCTCAAGCTGGACACTTTCAGTCGGGAGGGAGGGAGGGTGGGTTTGTTGTTGGGAAACATTTGGGTATGGGTCAAAATTAAACCACCAGGAATTGGACCGCAGGTTTTAGTCCTTCTTTCCATGGGCTCCATTTGTGGTACCTATTTTTGACCCACAGCCATTTTACATTTTCGCTTGTTGTGGTTTAGTGGCTGAAGCCCAACCACTTGACTGCTAAAAACACGTTTTTGCCTCCCCTTCCAACGTCAACCAAGGGGGCCTGGAACCTCAAGCATCCCCCTTGAAATATATCCAGACTTGGACCAATGTGTAGGGGTAGCTTGAGGGTCCGGGTACTGTTTTCACCAAACATCCACTTGGGCTTGGGCAAGTTGTAGGGATTGTTTGAGGGTCCAGGTGCTGTAGCAACCAAATATCCACTTGGGCAACCAATTTGTAAGGGTAGTTTCAGGGTCCAGATGCAAATTGTCACCTGAAAAAGGAGACCAAAACAAGAAGCCAACACCGGTTTGTGGGCCGTGATCCCTTAGTCCAAGTCAAGGAACAGAATGGCGAGGCGGATGTAGGATTTTCGGGGCAGAGCGGACACAGGAAACAAGTAGACGTACTGCAAAAAGGAAACGGATTTTGCAACTTGCTGCCTGAACCAACCGTGTGCGGCAAGTTATGCGCTTATGCTTTGTTCTGAAAGCATATCTTCCCAGCGGATCTTAGTTACCACTGATTAAGACACCAGCCATCATTTGTTGTGTTGTGATGAAACAGGGGTTTTCTTGGTTGCAGGGAAATGGAATCAGTGGGATCCGAATGTCCGAGGAAGACAACTCAGTGAACCTCATTGTCAGCGACTTGCCTTTCCTCAACCGCTGCGACTTTGATTTCGACGGATCGCAAGGCTTGGACATATCGCTCGGCGCGGCATTGAACCGCACCATCCAAAGAGGAAACCACCCACAGCCACAGCCACAGCCACAGCCACAGCCACAGCCACAGCCACAGCCACAGCCACACCATAGCCACAGCGACCCTCAGCCACACCCACTGTGTAAAAACCCCCACAGCCTCACCAGCGAGCCTCTCGGGCGCCGAGAACGCTTTCGCCAGGGGCGCGCCAGGGGCTTGCTGCGGTCCTGCGGGAGATGGCGCGGGTGCTGGCAGGTGGGGCTCTGAATGATCCGGGGTGGTTTTACCTGGTCGCGTTTGGGTCTGTCCCTTCTTGTGGGGTACCCCCTTTTTGGTGGTTTCAAACGGAAACCAAAACTAGGTCCCCCAGTAGCGCCCTTTTACCCTTTTGTGGGGCGAGGGTTCCCCTACTAAAATAGACGATCGAAAAAGAATCGAGTACCCTTATTCTAACCTCTCTACTGGAGGACCTAGAAAAGGAACGTAGTCTTATTTGGGGGTCCCCTAAAAAAAGATACACCCATTTTGGTGGGGTGCCCAGCTAGCCGCTAGAAAAGTGAAGGAGCCTCTAAATGGGACACACTGCAAGCAAAAGGGTTTATGAATCCAACGATCTTATCGAGAAACAGGGCCGAAGCTGGTGTGCTTATTGAGATGACCTTCATTGACCGTTGTAGCATTGTGTAGCCTTTCGGAAAACTGCGGCTTCCCCACTAACTGCCACGTAGATATTCCACTAACTGCCACGTAGATATTTGTCTTGCACAAAATGATACAGACCAAACCAGCGTCATGTCCGTTGAGTCGGAAATTAATGTCACTTTCCCCCGAAGAACCCACGATTGGGTCGCTGACCAGACTTTTTGCGGCGCTGCATGAAGCTCTTTGGAGATGCTCGGAGACTCGGAGGCAAATGTCAACCACGGGGAGCCATGTGAGGGGGGGTCCGGGACCCAATTCCATTTATCAAGTCTTCAAGGGAGAATGGAACCAATGAACTCCTAGATCCTCCAGTAGAGACGTTAGAATAAGGGTACCCTTTTTGTTTGTAGTCTATTTTAGTACTCCCCCCCCCAAAAAAAAAAAATGGTAAAAGGGCACTACTGAGGAACCTAGACTCTGAGGGTCACGGGCACTATGGTTCACCATGGTTCACTCATCCAACCCCAGGCTTCTTCCCCGCTTTAGGCCTAGGGGGGATGCTCCGATTGATTCTTTTTGTGGGGATCCTTGCGGGGTGCAATCGCCACGGACGCCCAGCCTAAAACTCCCAAGGTGCCCAGGTTTCCCAGTTTGGCGAAACGCCATTCTTCCTGTTTCGGAGGGTTTTCGACTGAAAATGTCGGCGAACCCCAAAAAGGGGTCCACTTCCCTTTTCCAGCCCTCCCTACGGATTTGGCAGGAGTGGTCGCAGGTTTTAGGGCCTAGAAGTGAAGCTGATTTCGCTCCGAAAGTGGACATCCATGGCTCGCATCGTGTCCGAGAAGCCTGAAGGGACCTCTAAAAGAGCGATGTCCCGCAGGTTCCAACTGGGGACAAGATATCCAAACACCAGCAAGCAGCACCTCGTTTTGACAGTCCTTGTTAGACTGGCCTTACAGAAACCGTATATGGGGCTAAGGTTTTCGAATGGAGATTTGACCCAGAGGCTCCACCTTGATGGTTCTTGAAGAGTGAAAAGGGCTTAAGTACATTCCGACGTACTTGGACCGTGGACCCTTAAGTCACCCTGAGACGATTCTTTGTTGAGTTCTTATTCTGCCCCGATATCGCCATTTGGGTATAAGATTAACCCACCAGACAGCAGATTTTCGTCCCTGGTTTCTCAGGGAAGCCCATTTTGGGGTTACCCTATTTTTGACTACCACCGCCATCCATCTTAAATTTCGGTTTCGACCAACGCAAAGCGTCCGCCCTTGGCGTCGCCCGTCGCTTGGCGTTGCGCTAGGCTCCGGGCGAGCCGTGCTGTTGGTGCAATCCAGGCGCGGGGACCTGTGGAGTCTGCGCAGTTTTTTCTTGGGCTGGTGCGATAGGTAGGGAATGAGAAATGGAATGAACCCAGGCTTTGGCGCCCTTAAAGGAAACCACCACTTGGATGGTTGGGATGGTTGATAGGGTTGATTTCATTTCTTATTCCGTGAGAACCAGAATGGTGTTCGACATGTTTTTGGGGAAGGGTTCCCCTTTAGACTCACCCAACTAAATCAGGATGCCTGTTGTTTCCCATGGATGAAGCTAAGTGTAAACGACCTGCAAAATGGACATGTGCACCCAGTTGCGGCTGGCAAGATGTGGTGCAACAGCACAAGAAGAGCCGAGTTCACCTGAAGCTGCACCACCAGACCTACATGAAGGGTGAGAGCTGGGATTGGAAGGCAGACTGCCATAGCCAGTGGCAAGAATATGATGCCACTGGTTGGCAGGAGCCCCAGATTTGCCCTTTCTCACCCTTTTTTGGGGAGGGCTCAGAACAAGTTGGTACCCTTATTCTAACCTCTCCACTGGAGGACCTAGGGGATAATTAGGTTAACATGGTTGTCGTTGGAAAACATTTTACATGTTTGCTTATTGTGGTTTAGTGGGAAATCCCCACTTAACTGCTAACATTTAAATGTTAGCTCCCCTTCCAACGTCAACCAAGAATCGGGCGTAGCGATGAAGCTTTTCCCACCAGGCCAAACGAAGTCACCATGTACAATGCAGGTCAACTCCGGATACATCCATTGACCCTAGTCAAAGGAACCCCCCCCCAAAAAAAAAACAGATATGGGTATGGGTTAAAATGAAACCACCAGAAATTGGACCGCAGGATTTTTCGTCCTTGGTTTCATTTGCCAGGGGAACCCATTTTGGGGTTGCCCTGTGTTTTACCCACAACCATCTCGTGTTCCTAAAAAAAACAACAAAGAAACACCCCTAAGAATTGTACGGTGCTCCAGATTGATTCGAAGTTGACAGTAAGATACTCCAGGCCCTGGGTTGAGTTGAGAAGTCTCCTAGGGCTCAACCCCCATTAAAAGAATGGTTGACCCAAGTTGGATTATGAAGTTCCTTAGGTGAATCATGGTGGTTTTCTGGACCCCCATTGTTTTAATGGTGGTTCCCCAGATTTCTGCCTGCGAGGCACATGCTGGAGGATGCCTTGCGCTACAGCGCTGGTTGTGGATTGGAGCTGCAGGAGAGCTGCCAGGCATCGAAAGCGCCACCTGCTGAAAGTCGTTTCGGGGAGATGAAGGTGAGCAAGCAACCAGACACCCAGTGACTTGTTTTTAGGAGGGTTTGTGAAATTAAAGTCCAAGTACCAAGGACTGGAGGTTTGGGTATGCGACAGTGTTGGCCAAATAGTTCATGGAGTTTCAAAAACAACTGGGTGTTCATTGGGACTCACTTGGTGGGTCCCTGGCAAACCAGGATTCCAAATGCTTCTTCAAGGGGTTCATTGGGGACACGCATGATGACTCCCATTTGGATGGTGCTCGATTAACCACAGTGTTTCGGGGGTCACCAATTCAGGAAATATTCAAATAGGCTCCCTACGGTATCCTTTCCAAATCAGGCACCTGCGGAATTCCCCGTGTTGGCAAAGTTCCGGGTTTTGGATGTCAATCTGATTTCAAGGCGAAGTAGGTGCGAGTTGCCGGGTTGGGCATCAGAAGGAAGCCCTCCATTTTGGTGCCCAGAAAAGCACATGTGTGAATAGCTTGAACGGCATCACCCGAGTCTTGGGGGTGAGTGGGTTGGAGGTTCCAATCGAGGTATGGCTAATGTTCGCAAATCGGGCACCTAGACTCTACATGGAACCTGAGGGTCCTGGTTTCGGCCATTTTCCAAAGGGAGCCTCAGGTGGGTTCCATGTGAGTGAGCAAAAGGGCCTTCCATCATCACCAGATCTAAGGATTTGTCTATTACACCTGGCATTACACCCTAGGGAAACTACCGAACATAACTAAATAAACAAAAACAATCAGGTCTTATCTGGAAATAGCCTAGAATTGGGTGATTCCCCAGAGCGCGTAATCCCAGGGTGTAGTAACTAGAGCTTTGCAACTCTCGAGTCTGGGAAGAGTATTGGCCAGCCGTCGAATCCCGAATGCTTCGGCAGGGAGGGAGGTTAGCGCCGAAGGAGAGTCGATTTTGCGGGGCACGGTATCCGAAGGTCTGAGAACATGTCAACTCAGGTCAGATTTCAGGTATATTAGCGGTGGGCATTACAAGAGGGCGGTCGTTTGCATGGGCAAAGCAGCCGGAAAGGTTAGTTTCTCATGACCAGTCAAACTTACCCTTGCCCCGAACTGGGGCGCGACAGAGAGAGAGAGAGTGAGAGAGAGACAGACAGACAGACAGACAGAGAGTCTCGCTTGATGTTTGGTGCCACAAAAGGAAGATTTGGATCGATGGCTTAAAGATGCTTGTAAGAAGCAGACAGACAAAAGCAGAACCTTCTTTGGTGAATTCGGGTCATCCTTTGAGCACAAGCACACCTTTGAGTAGTCTTGGCCCATCCGTGTCCTTTCTCGCCTATCCCCACGTCTGGAAAAGCGCTTGCCCCCCCTCTCATAAAATCCCAATTCAGAGCAGGTCCTGGTCCAAGGATCCTGCCCTTTGACATTCCAGGCCGTTTTTTCCTCCCAGCACCCCAATTCAGAACTAGTCCCGGGCTCTGTTCCCGGCCTTGTTTAGTTCTGTTTTCAGGTCAATACAGCATGTCTTTTTGCTTTTTCTCAGCTTGCTAGCGCTTCTGTTTGCCTCTCTCGGGCTGCACTCAATTTGAAGTGAAGGCCACGCCCCTTTCTCAGGCAGCTCCAAACAACTCTCCCACGCGTGTGGAAATCATGAAACCGCGCAAGGCTGTTGCTCGGTTAACGTCACCAAGCCGTGTTGGATAAGTACAAAGTGCTCCGAAGAAAAGCGTTTTTTGTTGAACATGGAACCCCCCATGTGTTAGGGGCATCTCCTAAAGCAGGGGTGTTCCCCTGTTTTGAGGTTCCAATCATGTCACTTTGCAGGGATGGAGAATCGGCCCCTAGCTCTGTGCCAAAGCATCCCAGAACCATGGGTGGCCATAACGACCCATGGTGCTCAACAGACTGGGCAATCATCACGAGTTTTGGGGACAATCCAAAACCACAAGCATCTTGCTTGCCCAAAAGCGGCGATGGTGCAACTGGAGTCCCTCCAATTTCCCATTCTTCGACCTTCAAAACTGGCGATCGTTTCAATGGACACCACCAGTAAATCACAACTTGCTAAAGGGACATTTGCTGAGTGCAATTGGAGGGTGGTAAGGGAACAGTCCCAGCCACAAATGGGTGACTTTGCCGCCTTTGTAATTCTTTACATGGCTTTGGGTATCGACGAATTTAACTGTTTTGATCATGACTGTACCTGGAGTCTCCTTCTGACCAATAAAAACTGGTTGGTCATGACGCAAAAAGGGGTCATGACCCCATGTTTGATTCGGGTCAGAAGGAGACTTCAGGCATCAGAAGTCCTACCACTACCCCCCCCAACCCCCCTTCACAAAACCTTCGGGTATTGAGGATACCAGGTCTTGAGTCTCCCTCTGACCCTTTGAAAATTGGTTGGTCATTACCCAACATATTTCGGGGTCATGACCAACCATTTTAGATTTGGGTCAGACTCGGAGACTCCAGGTAGTGACCCCTGAGACCGGGGACTGAGCCGTTTGTGGCCCGATCCAGCCGCTTGCAGGGTCAACGGAACCCCCGGGCTGTGCTGATCGGCGGCGCGGCGTGTTGGGTCTTCCTGCTGCATCAGGCGATTTCGATTCAGCCGAAGTCGAAGGGCGGGGCTCGGTTTCGGCTCGGTTTCGGCTCGGTTTCGGCACGCGGAACGGAGTAACCTCCATGACGTTGTTGCCCAGTGCCCGTTGTTCAAGTTCTTTTTGGGTAAGGGTTCCCCTTTAACCTCAACCAACCCAAAAAAAGGTGCTCTTTTTCTTCCCATGGCCACTGGGCATCTTCAAAAATAGGTACCTGGAGTCTCCTTCTGACCCGAATCAACAATGGTTGGTCATGACCCCGAAATATTTTGGGTAATGACCAACCATTTTTTAAGGGACTCCAGGTAGCCAAAATGGGCTTCCCTGGTAAATAGAATGAAGGACTCAAATCTGCGGTCCCCTGGTGGTCTAATTTTGACCCATACCCATTTGGTAACGGATCTTTGGTTACTGCAACTGTTGGCTTGAAGCTTTGTGGGTTGTCCAGAGGCTCCACAAAAAGTTTTAGCTCGCTTTTTTCAGAGGGGTCGTTGCGGCAACCAAGGTTCGGACTTGGGGGGGGGTGAAGCCTTTGCACGTGGAAACAAATGGGAAGGTACTCCTTCAACGGCCAAACCACCTATCCAAGTCCGAATTAGAGGGAAGCTGAGGAAGAACAGTATCAGAAGAGCCAACTAATTTGCAGGAATGTGACAGGATATGGGGAAGCAGGGATGTGTTTTTTTGTCCTGAAATGCTACCCCGCAGAAAGTGTATTCGGCATTCGGCGTTTCTTTGTGAATCACATTAGCTGTTTTTGTTTGGGGTTTCCTCATTTTGTGTGAGCAACTGATGATTCCACACAAGACATCACTCCGGTTCTATGCACCTCCGGCGTTCTTTTTGATTTCCCATTTCTTGAAAGCACCTTCTCCGAGCCCCGTTTTTTTTTGTTTCTTCTTCTTCTTCTTTTTTCCGAATTCTCGCCCGGGCTCGGCACTCAGCGCTCGGCGCTCGGGCCTGGCGTTGCTTTTTTGGATGCCCGCCTGCCGGAAACAAGGCTTTCTCGAGGGCCTCTTTGGTTGAATGTTTTCAAAAGAGCTTCTGCGAGCGCCCAGTTGAAATCCAGCCAAAACACCCTGAAATCTGCGACAATTGTTTCGACAATTGTTTCGCAAAACCCTGTGGCCCAAACAATTGTTGCAACAATTGTTGACAAAACCCTGGGGGCCAAAGAATTGTTGCAACAATTGTTTTGACAAAACCCTGGGGGCCAAACAATTGTCGCAACAATTGTTTTGACAAAGCCTTGGGGCCCAAACAATTGTTGCCACAATTGTTTTGACAAAACCCTGGGTCCCAAACAATTGTTGCAACAATTGTTTTGTCAAAACCCTGGGGCCCAAACAATTGTTGCACCAGTTGAACCTGGCAAAACATAGGCATGCAGACAGAACTGCTGCAACCAGTTGTGCAACTCACAGACGCAGCATTTCTTGAAACGTTTTGGTGCTGCAGCAGTTGTTGGACAACTTTGGTGTTGGGCCGGCATGCGATTTCAGTCAGCCGTGTTGCAACTGTTTGGTGCCGCCGTTTGTCAGGCGTCAAGCCTTGCGACTCTTGTAACT
This sequence comes from Effrenium voratum, assembly GCA_963377175.1. NCBI lineage: Eukaryota > Dinophyceae > Suessiales > Symbiodiniaceae > Effrenium > Effrenium voratum. Next base: position 1,260,734 of record CAUJNA010003250.1, on the reverse strand, counting down.
TGTAGTTGTAGCCGCCTGGCCTTTTGCAAGCCCCCAGGCGCCTTGAGTGGCCATGGGCCATGGCTTCTTTGATGGACATGGCCCGCATTGCGGCGGCAGCTGCTCAGGCCCCAGCAGCCTTGCGAGCTCCAAGAGCTCGGCTGGGCAAATGGGGAAAACGCATGCGCCGCACAGCGCGAATGCATCAGCTGCGGCGGCATCTGAAGCACAAGGCTGACAGTTTGAGACGTCAGGCCGTAGCTAACAACGCCGGCGGGCGGAGCAGAACCATTGACCACCTGCTGCCCGTCGCAGAAGATGGCCGCAGGGCCAAGCCGTCTGGCAAGGGAGGCTGGAAGAAGTGGACGCCTGAGGCGCTGTTGAGGGCAGCTTTTGCCAGCGAGAATGCGGCGCTTCGCCAAGTTGCGCAAGAAGTTGATGGAGCCAGCGCAGCGCATGCGCGGAGAGCCAGGCTTTTTGTTGCTCAGCTAATCGAGCAAACGCAGCGGGAAGGCATGGACCGTGAGTGCCGCCAGATGGCGCACGCTGCCACTGAGGCTGGACAGGGCCCTCTCTTCCACATTCTAAACATCATGTTCGACGAGACAGAGCTAGATGTCGCCCTGCACGGCCTTGGGCCTGGTACATGGTCCATTTTGGCATCCCACGCGCAGATCAGCGTGCGCGCAGCCGACCAGACCCGAGACTACGACATCGTCCGCCCCCCTCAGGCCTTGCCAAACAAGACTGCGCCCTGCATGTTTGGCGCGCTCTGTCAGAACCTGGGCGGCCTTTGGCCAAGTGAGTTTGCCCAAGCTGCTCGCTTCCCAGTAGTTTTGGTGACTTGTGACCAGTTTAGTGCCAACATACGGCTACTGAAGCACTTGCATGCGTCTTTGCCAGAACATTGTTACCTGCTTCCGAACTTATGCGCCCAACATAGGAATGGCAATGTCGTCGAGAGGGTGACAAAAGCTCTCGGCGTGCTCCCTGGTGCTTTCTGCGTTGCGAAAACTTTGAGCCGAGGGCAGAAAATGAGGAGCCTGATTGCAGCCGTCAAGACAGCCTTGCAAGGAACGCTCATTGTCCTGCCGCAGGAGCCCCCAGGCTTGCAAGCCGAGTGGTTAGCCGGCAGGCAGCACGCTGCCCAGTTTTTGGAGCTCGCCTTTGGCGCAGTTACTGAGAACAAGCGCCGGGCACGGCGGGCCCAGGAGTTCTTGGCCTTCTTCGCCGGGCCCTGGTCAGGACTGACCTGTGGGGGGTGTGTGCATGCAAACGGTCGGGGGTGGTTGGGGGGGGCATGTTCAGGCACACAACTTGCAGTGCAACTAACATGGAAAAGGGGAAATCTCATGGAGAACCTACTGCTGCACTGAAAGTTTCCAGGGCCTGGCTTGTCATTTTTATTCCAGGCCCTGGCCTCATATCTGAACCTTGAGTTTTACACCGGCTCCTGTTATCTGAAATGATTTCCAGGGCCTGGCTTGCTGATTCATGGCTGGCCCTTCTGCATGTTTATTCCAGGCCCTGGCCTCTGATCTAAACCTTGAGTTTTACACTGGGTCCTGGTTTACCTCTGACATGATTTCCAGGGCCTGTAGTTGCTGCTTGCGGTTGTGCCCTTGGTTCATTTCTGCAAGACCAGACAAGACATGAAAGTGGCCTGTGGCCGAGTTGTGATATGGCCTGTGGCCGAGTCTTCGTCGGGAACGCAGGCTGCGCTTGTCCACGGCTTTGCGTGACCGCTTGTTGTTCGTCAGCAGCCGTTTTGCTCAAGTTCACGCGCTAGCCCTGGCGACTCTCAGCCTTGGGTTGCCAGCAATGGCTGACAGTCGCTTCGTGGAGGCCTCCACGTTCGGGCTGGGCAAGTGCTTCCTGCCTGGTGACTTGAGGAGCAGCCAGCTCCGCGGCCTCTGGCCTAGTCCTGAAATGGGTGAGACCGGCTTTGCCGAAGGTCTTGGCATTTTGAAGGACTACTTGGTCACTGACGCGTATGGCGGTGTCAGCGCAGTGCGCTACGCACGAGACGAGTACAACCGGAGGCATGGTCGCTCAAAGAGCGGCAAAGTAGTTCAAGCATGATCGGCTTACCCAGGGCACAAAGGCCAAAGGCCAAAGGCTACCGGGTAGGGAAGGGGGTCAAAGTACTGTTAGGTCGAAGCCCCCAGCCTGAGCCTGACTGCTTTTGTAAGCCCAAGAACGAAGTGATGTTTGCTTGCTCCATGTTCTCTGTAAACCTTTCAGGAGCCCAATGCACGTCATGCTGGACATCCCAGGGGGCGGCAAGCTGTGGCTTGGAGGACAGGCAGCGCTGACGCCCAATAGCCTCATGCAGAACGAGATCAGTGTTGTCTGGCCTGCTTGCAGGGCGGTTGTAGGTGAGGAGGAGACCTGCTGCGCGCGCTTTTTGGAGCCCGTGGACGGCACGGCCGTTGTCCACAATGACGTGCCCCTGGCCCAGTTGCTCGAGCTTGTGGACGAAGTCATCCGCCTCTTGGTCGTGGAAAAGCGCTCCGTGCTTTCGGTGTGCAGGAACGGTGCCCACAGGTCTGCGACCTTGTTGTGTCTTACTCTTATGAGGCTTTTCGGGTGGACGGCGCAGGAGTGCGAGCGTCACGTGACGCAGCTTCGCAACATCGTCGACATGCGCAGCAGGGCGCCCCCAAGCGCAAGGCGTGTGAACACGGTGCGTCCTGTGGACTGGTTGGCTGAGGTCTCTGACCAAGTTCGGCAAGACCGCCCGGTCTATGATGTTGCCGTGAACCAGATGTGCACCCCTCTTCAGCTGACCCAGAAAGCGCTGAGTCTTGGCTTTGTCAATAGGTGCTTTGTGAGGAAGGTGCGAAAGTTGGAGGCGCCTATGTCAGGCCCAAAGCCTGGCGAGGGCCGCGAGGGTGACGTCACCGAGTCAGACGCTGGAAGCACGGTCCTTGTGGGCAGGAAGGAGCGCTCGTCCAGCGGTGATGGCGCGGACACCTCTGAGGCTCCTGCGTCTGATGCTGAGTGCTCCTGGGTGATGGCCGGCGGTGGCAGTCCACAGTCCACGCCTCGTGGATCTACTTGCAGCGTGGACTCCGACATGGCCGCTGAGCTCCGCCAGCGCAAGTTGAACAAGCTGGTGGCAAACCTGAGGCAGTTGGACCAGAAGGTGCTGGCCCTGACAACAGCGCCTGAGGGCTCGGCCAGTGTCAAGGGGCAAGATGGCGAGGCTCAGGGCTCGGCCCCAGTCCAAGAGATGGAGAACCAGAAGGATGCAGCGGCCACGGACGCCAACACCGCCGAGAGGAAGCTGGAGGGGCAAGGCCTGACAGTCTAAACAGTCCAAACTAAACGTTCAAACCCTTATTTGCAGGTTTAAGTCACAGTCTGACTGTTGCATAGACTACGCAGTTTGGTAGTTAAGGCCATTCAGTACAGGAAAATCCAGGAAAACCAATGCACGTGCTCATCTGAGCGCGTCGCCCCTTGCAGGCTTGCTGCCGGTGAAGGAGGAGGCTGACTGGGATGACGACAACAGTGCCGAGCAGCAGCAGCCCCAGGAGAAGGAGGAGGAGCGGCAGCAGCGTCAGGCAAGCGACCCTGTGTCAGGTAAGGTCTTGGACCAAGTCCTGAGGTTGCTGGAGACCCAGCAGCTTTCGCAGCAGGCCTTAATCGACAGGCTTGAACAGGAGAAGGTCTCTAAGACATGGGCCAGGGACGCCTTCCAGCACCTGATCACTGGATCGGTCTTGGACTTTGTTGCCCACCTGAGCAGTGTGCCTGACAGGATGCTCCTCGACGCTAGGGACAGCAATGGTTTGACTTTGCTGCACCATGCAGCCCGCATGGGCGTCACCTTGGCAGTGGACACTTGCTTGCAGAAGTGCCCCTTGCTCGCAGACGCCGTCACCAACATGAACGGCAAGCCCGCCAATTGGACAGCTCTCATGGCCTTGATCGACGCCCGGCCGAACAGTTTCCCGGGTGGCAATGACACGCTCTGCCACTTGGCCAGCGTCCTGTGCAACCACATGACGGCCGGCGGTCTTCAGGTGCGATCCCCGTCTGGGGCAACTGCCTTCTCAATGGCAGCCTCCAGGGGCCAGCTGCGGGTTGTCAAGGCCCTTTGCTGGGCCTTGTACCACAAGCTGGGCGACTCTGAGCTGGTGTGGTCGCAGGTCCGGCGCGTGATCAATACCCCGTCGGGGCCTCGAGGGGCTGGCTGCGTGGACCAGGCGTTGTCCACCTCGACCAACCTGGCCATGTACTTGAAGAACCAGTGGGGCGGGACAGAGTTGTTGCCCCCGCCAACCACCCCAAAGCGCAGCTGGGGTTGGGGATCGTCTTGGTCCTCCTGGCAGGAAGGGAGGTGGTGAAAGGCGGCTTTCAGCCAAGTCTGTGGCTGCATGGCCTTTTGGCCTTCAACCGCCCTCTGGGCGTTGGCCTGAGGCCTTGTCTCCGGCTCAGCTTGCGCAGCTCACTTTCGCTTGGCCTTCGGCCCAGTCACGCCCCAGCTCCGGGCGCCCAAAACGCAAACCGCAAAACCGACGGAACGCCATTTTGATTTTGTGCTTTTGGTTTATCACTCACGTTGTGTTGTTGGCCCTTCTCTGGTTTAGTCTTGGAGCTGGGGTGTGGCACTCTGGCTGCTTTTCCTGTTTTGCTGGCCCTGCCGACTCAGCTTTGCAGGGTCGCCGCTCGCAAAAATGCTGCAGCCTAGCCACATGTTCTTTGTGTTCAGGCAGCCCTAATTGGCTTTGTAACAGCCATGTCCAGCAAGGGTACCTTGTTTCTCCAGACTACTTGTTGGAGCTGTTCGGATTGTTTGGTGGGCTTGGAATCTTGAGGGGCTAATCGGGTTTGCTACATGACATGTGGATCGTCTGTGCGTTTGGGGAACACGGGGGCTGGCGTTTGTTACAACTTGCCGCCTTGCCCTGCAGGACCGCCGACGCACGTGTGCCGCGGCTGCTGCAGCGACAGGGACGAGAGCGTGGAGAAGGGCATGCGCGTTCTACAAGAGACATTGCTGACTCCAGTTCTGGTTCCCGCCATGAACAAGTGGACGAAAGTGGCCCCGTGCATCTGCCATATTTCTGCAATGCAGCATTTTTGCGGGCTTCTTCCAGCCGCCTTCCAGGCCATGGCTGGCCAGGCCCGGACTCAGCCCGACGAGGCCGACTCGTCAGACGACGAAGGGGCTGCGCTGGGTGTTCCGGTGAATGAGACCCGTTCTTGGCGCCGGCTTGCGCGCCAGCGGCTGGCCAAGGCGTGCCACTTCATGGTGGACAGCGAGTGCCAGTTCAGCGCAGCACTGTGGGGCGTGCTGACAGGCCCTGTCATGGTGATCCACTATTCCTTGTTCAAGCACGCTACCTGGCTTTCAGAGCGCGGCCTTCCTGACGAAACAGATGATGAAGATGACGCTGGGGACATGGCAGGGGCGCCCTTGACAGCTGCAAGCTTTTGCAACGCGGAGGAAAACCCGGCCACCAAGGCGCTGCTGTCTCTGACAAAACTCTGGCGTGACGCCCAGTCCTCGGCCTGGGGCCCAGTTGTGGCGATCTACGGGCCTTTGGCCTCGTGGCATCAGAAGCGCCTTCGAATCACGCGACGGTGTTTCTGCATAGTTGTCGGCCAGCTCTGGCGAAAGTTAGTTTTTCCGTGGCAGCAGTACCCTTGGAAGCTGGCCGCCGTTTGCGACTGCTCGCTCTCATTGGAAGCCAGGCGAGCTCAGGCAGCCGCCTACTGGACAGCCAGCCCTTGCTGTTTGGATGGGTTCAGTAAAAAGCTGCGGGCTTCCTTGGACAGCGCTGACCAGCTTCTGGAAGACAGCACGCAAGTGTTTCTCGCATCGCTCTTCGAGCGGGTTGTGCCAACGTCTACTTATGTAGAGCGCATGTTTGCAAGGTTCACTCAGTGGCTCAGCAAGACCAGAGGGCCCAAGCCAGCATTGCCTTTTTTGGCTGCCAAACACTACACCAACAGCTTTGCCCGCCACGTCCAACTTTGGAGAATGAAGGCCGGCCACGTCAAGGACCCTCGGGAAGGACTGAAGAGGCCTGAGTGGATTCACTCTTCAACCCGAAACAAGGGGCTCAACGGTTGGCACCTTTTCAGCAGAATGATGGCCAGGCAAGGCGGTGGCATGAGCAGGGCGGATCGTTTGGCGGAAGCCACACGCGCCTGGCGCCAACTATCGCCCGAAGACAAGCGTTCCTGGGGCAGAAGGGCACATGCTGACAATGTGTTGGCCAAGACCATCAAGAGCGCTGCCGCTGCGCACGACGACGCGAACTTGACCGGAGGCCCATGGAACACAGCAGCGGTCTGTGGCCATTCATTGTCCAGACACGTCGTGTCCAGCAACATGAGCAAGCAAGCTGACCTGGTGGCAATGTTTGAGCGAGCAACGCGGTCATTGCAAGATGCGAATGACGGTGCGTTTGAGGGAGCGCCTGAAGAGCCATGCCCCTTATTCAGCTTGTGTGCCGACAATGGCTGCGCAAGCACCCTGACGCAAGAGCAGCAGCTGTCAATGCAATCCTTGCAGCAGCGGTTCTGGACACTTGTGAAAAGCAAGGCGCCAACACCCAAGCAAGTTGCAGCTGAGCCCCTGCTGCTTGCCCTGCGCTCTGCCGCCACGGGGCTAGACCGCTATGTGTGCGTCGCCTTTCACACCCGCAGGCACCCCTGGCAAGCTGCTCTCATTGTTTTGCACCGTGCTGCGCAGCCAGTCGTGGCCAACGCAGAGGTTCTGTACTCCCTTGACTGCTTGCCAGGGAATGCAGACTCAGCTGCGCGCGTTGAAGGAGATGGCCTCTTCTTCGCCAACAGAGCAAAAGAAGCCAGTGACTGGAAGCTAAGTGTCCTGCGCCCAGCCCCAATTGCTGAACTCAGTAGGTTCGACATTGGGGCAGAGGAGGAAGTTGAAGATGGCCACTTGCTGTCCCAGCTCAAAAGCACACAAGACTCGGTGTCAGCATTGCAAGCTTTCCGGGCTCTCGGCCCCAAGCAGCCTAACAAGCGCAGGCAAAGGCAACCGGATGACAAGCGTAGGCCTTCGGCCGGGTCAAAGCGCAAACGGCAGGACCGGCAAGAGGGTCGGGATCCAGATGAAAGCGAGAGCGATGTGTCCTTTAGCACCTGTGAAAGTGTGGCTTCCAGCCAAGCCGAGCCTTTTGTGTTGTTGGAGCCAGCAGCCTGGGCTTTCCCCACAGACCAGTCGGAGTCAGCAGCATCTAGCTCCGACCATCCTTTGGGACCTGAGGCCGCGTCCCTGACAAGCAGGGTGCGCCAAAAACGCGCTGTGCGATGGCACAGCTTTCAGCTCGCGCCGCTATATGGCGCTGGCAAGCACATTGGCTGGTCAGCGGTGTGCGGGCGACACACAGACCACGCAGACGGAGCGTACGCATCGTGCCGGAAGTCCATGACTAAGGGCCACCTCAGCGACCTGGAGTGCCAGCTCCGCCTCAAGAGGTGGATTGTCGCTGGCTTCACCGACCAAGCTTGGGACAAATCCATCGCCCGATCCTTTCACCTTTCAATGGGCGGCCTCAGGCTTGGTCATTTCAGCGAAGGCCATTCCGCTGAAGAGTTGGAGCGGCGGGCTGAGCGCATTCAACATCTTTAGGCCCTAGGCCACGTAGCACTTGCTTTGCAGACTGTGTCTTTCGGCCTAAGGCCGGTAGACGACCCTGCGCGCTGGACCCATGGCAGGAGAAAGAGGCACAGACTGCGCTGCAGGGTTTCTGACAAACGCCACAGGCCACGGGCCACAGGCTGTCAGCCAAAGAGTTGCGGTCAAATTGTTCCGCAGCATTTGTCCGCTACATGTGCTTATTTTGTCGAAATAGTTGTGTTGAAGCCAGTCAATGTTAAACAATTGTCGCAACATTTGCCGAACCATTTGGTCAACAAATTGCCGGGAAACATCTCGACACAACTCCCTCGTTTCTCGACATAACTCCTTCGTTTCTCGACATAACTCCTTCGTTTCTCGACACAACTCTTGTGACAACTTACATAAAAGTTTCATGTGACAATTGTTTTCGGGAATGTTGCAATTGTTCACAACAATTGTTTGAACAAGAAACAATTGTTTCGTTTTGTAACGCATGTTTCTCTACGCAAAACCGTGGTTTCTCTACACAAGCCCCGGCTTTCTCTACGCAATCTGTGTTTTTCTCGACGCATCTTTCGGGGCAGTTCTTTCGGGGCAAGTCTTCGGGCGATTTTGTGCAGCCAGCAAACTTTCGGAACCTGGCCCCTTGGGACTTGTGGGGTGAGGACGGCGGGCAGCCCGGGCGGAGTTTTTCAGCGATTTGCCCTAAGTCGGGGAAACCGCTCACATGCGAGTTTTGCTGACGGCGTGTCCCCGCAGAACCTTGGCCCAGGATAGGCCGGTTTCCTGCTACCGGGCCCCCCTCTGTCGCCATGTTGGACGCAGGGGAGGAGGAAGCCCAGGATGTTGTGCCAGTCGGCCATGATGAGGGGCCAGCCCCCTCAGAGCATTCGGCCATCACAAGCAAGGGCCTCCCCGTCGTGTTCACCATGTCCAGAGCTTGCACCTGCTGCCTGTGCAATGCGAAGTCCACCGATAAGTCGCCTTTGGCGGTGTCATTGGATGACTTGAGTGAAGCGTCTGAGATGGAGGTCAAGCGGCCTTGGGCCAAGTACCGAAAGACTTCAGGGGACATGGGCCCTTGCCGAGTCCCTGAAGGGAAGCTTTGCCTCCCTTGCTTCAACGTGTTTAGGGCCCTAGGCTGGGCGGGTCCATTTTCTCGTGTGTTGTTCCATCTTGCTTTGGGGTTTGCGCGGCCCATGTCAAACTGCAAACCACCCCTTGAAGCGTACGAGTACGAGTTGGCCATTTGAGTTTGAGTTTGAAGCCCTGCGCCCTGTGCCCCTTTTTTCCGATTGAAATCGTGATCGGCTGGGTTGCTGGGCTGCCTTCCTCTGCTCGGCAGGCCTCAACGCCAAATGGCCGTCTTACAGCGCTTACTTCAAGCACGTGTCCCAGAAGCAGCACCAACAAGAACACAAGCAGTTTCTTGGTTCCCTCAAGGAATGGATCAAGCAGCATAACGAAGATCCAGGGAAAGTTCGACTGAAGCGAAAGAGCGACCTCTTGGCGGCCCAGAAGGAGCTTGCTGTGGAGCGCACCGACGGGGGGCGATTTATCGCCCCCAAGAAGAAATTCGTTTTGAGCAGCCACTGGAGCACCAAGCGTTGGGGAGCTTGGGACCAGTCCAAGGAGGTCACTGAAGTCATCAAAGGCCAGTTGCTGAAGGGTGTCTTTGTTTCGGTGGGCCCTGAGGGCGAGTTCGATTTCGAAGACTACAGTGATGTAGCTGTCAAGGAAAGAGTTGTGGAGCATGACTCTAGCAAGCAGGATATCTTTCAGGAGGAAGCCTTTGAGTTGAAGAAGCAGGAAATGACAAAGGCAGTGCAAGCAGGAGCAAAAGCTCGCCAAGCCAGCTCTGTGCAAGGGCCGGACTTGAGCGCAAGCAGCCTTCTGGCTGCCTGCAAGTCAGCGAGCAACGGCTCCGCCTCAGGCGCTGTTCCGGCCGGCGAAGGAGAGAAGAGCGGCTCAAGTGACAGCAGTTCCAGCAGCAGCGAGAGCGAGGAGGACAGCTCTGAAGAAGCAGGTGGCTTGGCAGGTGTGGGTCTTTTGGGCCCATCCTGTACCAAAGCAGCAGCTAAGCCAAAGCCTAAGACGGACGCAGCAGTGTCAGGCACCAAGCCCGCAAAGCCTCCAAAGACTTCCAAGCCTGCGACCTCAGCCGGTCAGTCTCAGACCCCTTCAGCCCCAGGTGTCCCCCTTGCCAGCGGGCCTTCCAAGGCAAAGCCGCCAACGCATGGCAGGGAGAGCAGCCAGTCTATCCAGAGCACGAAGCAGCAGGAGGCCAGCCGCAACATGCTGGTGATAGACGGCCGCGCGACCAGGGCGCGCAAGACTTTGGAGGAGAAGCTGCAGAAAGAAGCGTCTGCCTTTGCTGAGGTCAGCTTGGTCGACCCCCCTTGTGGCCAGGAGGCTGAAAGGCTCAAGGCTTACAAGCAGGATTGCTCCAAACGATCCGCTGCGCTTGGAAAGGTCGTGCGGGGCTGTCGGGATAACATCCGGCGTGCCAACCAAAGCTCCAACAAAGACAACTTGCAGGACTTGGTTGAGGCCTTGGAAGGACTGGAAGCATCGGCCACTGCAACTCAACGGCTATTGGCCCTTGTGTGTGTGGCCAACCCAGAGCCGGACGCATACATCACAGCCTTTGACGCGTGGAACGAGGCAATGGAGGGCTTTCAGCCGTGTTTGCAGTCTTTGGGCCTCCCTGCCAGGATCCTTGGGCCTGGCTTCCACTTGGCTTGCTTGTTGGCAAGGGCCAGCCAATCTTTGCTGTACAGTGACCACGGGGCCTTCTGCCAGCAGTTGCAAGCCACGTGCCCTGAGGCACGGGCGCTGGTTGCCGCCTTGGGCAAGCAGCAAGCAGAGGAGCTGGTCACAGTTCAAGTTGAGCAGCGTGTGCTCGGCGCGTTGCGCAACATCGCATCAGAGGAGGTTGTCGCCTTTGAAGCTGACAAAGGGCGCTCTGCCCAGAAGCCAACCTTGGAGGAGGCAACTGCCTTGGTAACGGCTGTGCTGGAAGCCTGTAAGGAGCCTGACTTCTTGGCCCGCGAGCTCCAATCCGCGCTTGGGAAGGCCAAGGTATTGCTTGAACAGACCGACTTGCTGGCGTTGAAGGAGCAGCTCGAGGTGCTGGACAATGTGAAAGAAACAGGCAAGGTTCAAGACCAGCCTGCGTTGTTGAGGTTCTTTTGCCAGCACGAAATGGGCGTTAGCTTGACAGCTGTGGCAGCAAGGCGCATCTCGACCAGCGGTGAGGAGACTGCCTTTAAGGAGGCCTGTGGCCGAGTTTCGGAGCTCTTGGGCAAACTGGCAAACGCGTTGACCTTTTCTGCTGCCACCAGGACCGCCAGCCTAGGCGCAGAGTTCTTGGACGAGTTGGTCCTGCCTGCGGGCAAGGCCTTGGCTGAGGTCAAGAAATGCCCCTTTGCGGCGGACGCTTGCAGCAAGAAGAGCAAGAAGCCGGAAGCTTCCAAAGCAGCAGAGGAGCTGGCCACAATGGAGCGCCACCTGAAGGACACAGCCTCGCAGCTGGCGCGAATTGAGTTGCAGGCGCGGCTCTACGAACAGCTGTTTCTCGGCTGCAACGTAGTGGGCAGCGGCTGTGGCAAGACTACTGTTTCCCTGACTGCTGTTTCCCGGCGCCCCTTTGCCCCGTGTAATTCGGAACACGGTCCCATTTCAGACCCACTTTTGAGTTGGGTAGAGCAGGTGTGTCGAAAACATTGGGGCGTTCCCTCTGGGTGTGTTTGGATGGCTGCACACGGCTCCTTTCTCTTGCTACAAAGGGCTACTGGTTGCACGTGGGGCCTTCGGTTGTAGTTGTTCCACGCTGTTTTTGGCCCGACAAGAAAGCCCAGGGTGGATGAACAGGAAGAGGCGCACGTAGGCCACACATGGCAAGGTGACCAGGTCAACGTTGGGGTTGGCAGTGCCAAAGGGTCACGAGCCAGAAGCTACAACATGAAATCTCATTGCCATGTCACCAAACCTTACACTCACACAACACAGGCAGGCCACGATGGCTTTCCGGGCGTGGGTTTCCAAACCGCCTTCCAGGCCGGCTAGGCCCACGCAACGCATCCCACCTAAGGAACGCAGTGGCCTACGCGCTGGAGCACAACTGCCAGATCGAGTCGGATGGCGAGATGTCCATCATCAATTTGGATGACGTGGAGAACGGGCTTCGAGCCACGTCCTGTGTGGAGCATCCGGCTTGGGCGTTCGTACCAGGTGATTTGCCATGGCGGGACGAGTACCGCGCCCTTTCCAAGATTCTGGTGGAGGTGTCCCGTTTTTCCCTACACAGGCAGCCCTCGTTCCAGCATGTGCCGCCCATTGCCGTGGAGGCTCCGGCCTTGCATGCCTGGTCCACTGAGATGATGCCAAAACTGGAGAGGTGGGTCAGTGCCTCAGGGCTGTTGGAGAAAACGGAGAAGCTTCTGCTGCAGCCAGTCAGGGCAGAGCTTGCCAGTTTGTTCTCTGTTGGCTTGGAGAGCGTTGCCCCGGTGGTTTCGCAGTGTGTGCAGAGCTTACTTGGCGCTGGGCTGTCCAGCAACATGGCGGCAGAGCTCCTCAGCCGGGTCCCAAAGACCCACAAACTGCGCGACTTGGTGACGGCGTTTTTGGAGGCGGGGGACAGCCGTTCGGTCCATGCCTTTGACCGTTAGAGCTTTATTGCACATTGTTCACTTCGTCGTGAAAAAACAGTTGGTGCCTTCCGGGCGGGTGTGACTCTCTTGTTTGCGGCAACGGTCAAGTTTCATTGGCTGTAGGGGCTTTGTCGCGTTTGTTTGCTGACTCTTCTTGCGCAGGTGGCAAAGCATGGCCCGCACGGGGCTGGCCAGAAGACCAACGACGAGTTGAGAGGCTTCGCCAAGAAACTCTGCTGCTTGTCTGAGAAGCTTTGCGTTGCTGTCAAGGAAGCGGAGGACAGCGCCGCCGACCCCGCCTTCAAGCAGGACTTGGAGAAGACGAGAATTGCTTCGGAAGAGGCAATTCAGCATTTCCAGCAGCGGCTAACTTTGCACAGGGAGCTCCTCACCAAAAAGGCGCAGAGTGCCGCCAAAACCTTGAAGATCGCAAAATGCAACTTGGACAAGTTGCTGGGCAGCCTGCCAACACCAAGCCTCACTGAGGAAGCAGCCTACAGAGCCCACGGTGTGAAGCACGTAGCGGAACTGGCAAAACAGTCGACCGCCATGGAGGCCGAGCTGTCGCAGTTGCGCGTGCCGCAGGATATCTTGAAGGTCTTGGACCCTGTTGTGTTTGGCAAGCAAGCGGCGCAAGGGCCTGTGAACGTTCTGGAGCTGGAAGGCTTGCCCGTGGAATTTTCGGACAACTGCAGCCTTACAGCAAGAATTGCAGGTTTCCACGTCACCCTGATTGCAGGCCTGTGTCTGCTGCGCAACCCGATCCTTGGCACCACTTCTGACGACGGCAAGGCATTGCTCAAGGAGCTGAGGCCTGTGGCCGAGTCTTTGGAGGCCCGCCTTCTTGCTTTCGAGGCTGAAAAGGAAGGCTTCAACCAACACACGCGAGACACTACCGCCCCGTTGCTGGAGTTTGCTAAGAGCGCTGCCGCAGAAGTAGCAGCAGCTCTGCACACCCAGGACCAAGGCACCAAAGGCCCGGCAAAGAAGAAGGCCAAGACTGACGTCGCAGCCGGCTTTGAGAAGGAACCAGGCAGCAAGCAAAAGCCTGGCGGCGCATGCAGCGGCCTGCCAGCGCCTGAGGGAGCGGTCGCAGCGGCAGCTTCAGAAAAGGCAGCGGCAGAGGAGTGCAAGAACAGTGGCGACGAAAAAGCGGAGCAGAAGAATAAAAAGGAGAAGAAGGAAAAGAAGGACAAGAAGCGCAAGAAGGACGCAGACAAGGAGAAGAAGGACGCGGTCGACAAAGACAAGAAAAAAAAGAAGGACAAGGAGGAGGGCAAGACAGACAAGAAGAAACAAGCCAAGGAACGCAAAGGAGACCCGGAGGAGACAGCCGCTGACAAGGCGCCTGTGGCAGCAGCCACCGCCGGCCCCAAGTCCAAGGCAGAGGCCAAGGCCAAGGCCAAGGCAAAGGCCACGGCCAAGGCAGGTGCCGCCAGGAAGAGGAAAGCCGGCTAAGCCGTGGTCACGCCCTGTTCTACTTCTGACGCGCCCAGTAGCGTAGCCCTAGAGTTCCTGAAAGAGTGCGCAGGCAGTGCAAAACGGTAGTCGGCCGCTGCGTGCTTGGCTAGCTAGGCTTGGGTCTCAACGCAGGGTAGTGGCAGTTTTGGGGTCCCAACAACGCATACGCCCAAGGTGCGCAAGGCTTCGGGCTTTCTAGGGCTTGGGGCAGCCCAGGGTTTTGTTTGACGGTGAAACCGCTAAGGGTGAGAGGGCGTCTCCTTACGGTTGGTTTGTTGGCTTCTGCGCAAGTTTGTAACCCACGCACTTTGTTCCGCTGCTTTGCTTCAGGTGTGGCTCGCGCGTTCTCTGTAGTCTTAGTCTTCAGGCTTTGTCGGTCTAGTAGGGCGGGCCGGTAGCTTTCATGGCTGAGCTGCCTGAAGCTCAGGCACCCAAACGGGCCCGCACCTTGAAGCAGCAGAAGTCCGAGTCGTTGAACATAGACCAGCAGGCTGCGGCTTTCAGCCGGGTGTTGGATGCAGAAGGCCTGGTAGATGGCACTTTGTTGCCACAGCTGGCTCGGGAGAACCTTGCGGGCTTTGCCCAAGTCTTGCAGCAAGAGAGCGCGCCGAGGCCGGACAAGGTAACTTTGACCTGGGCATCTGCGTGCTCAGGTACTGAGGGCGCCTTTTACGTTGCGATGGCCATCAACGCTGCCCTTGGCCGTGCGCGCGCCAAGACATCGCTGCAGCATGTCTTCTCATGCGAGGCAAATAAAGACAAGCAGCGATGGATCTCTGCAGTCTTGTCAGCCGGCAAGGCAAGCTGGGCAGGGCTTGATGACTTTGAGCCAGATGCGGGTTGCTCTGACGGGGAGACGTCCCGCTCCGATGCCACCACAATGGGGCTGCCAGGCGCTGACCTGGACTCCGACCCAGATTGGTGGGCCGGTGATGCTTGCATCTTCGCAGACATCGGGCAGCTTGGTGAGGCAGCCGGGCACTGCGTGGTGCATGACAAAGACTGCCCCATTCCCCGGGTGGACATCTTTGTTGTTGGAACGTCTTGCAAGGACTTAAGCAGGGCAAACCCCTCGAAAGACAACACCAAGTTGGTCTTAGACCAAGTCAGCAGCCGAGGGGGCTCGGCCCAAACGTTTCAAGGGTTCGTGGCATATGTGAGGCAGCACGGCCCCAGCATGATCGTCTACGAGAACGTGGACTCAATCGACGACGCCATCCCGCAGTCCCAGCAGAACAACCTCCAGCACCTCATGGAGACCATGGCGAACACAGGGTATTCTGGCCAGAAGCTTCTTGTGGACTCCAACCAGTTTGGCTTGCCCGCGAGGCGCCGCCGACTCTACGTCGTGTTTGTCAAGGTCACGAACTGCGTCTTTAGTTTCAGCAGCCGGCCGCTGGAGGCTTGTTTTGACTCGCTTCGCTCCTGCGTCGCGTCGTGCGTGCGCTCAGCCCCGTGTGCAAGCAAGGTTCTCTTGCCCTGGGACGATGAGGATGTCAAGCAGTTCCTCATTGCGCGGCAAGACAAGGCCCTGAAGAGCGCGGGCCGCTCTCAGAGCAACAGTGCAGGGAGCGCGTGGATTGAGCAGCACATGCGCTACTCAGAGAGCGCTGGCGTGCGGTGGGGCCAGCCTGTTCCTGCGGACCTTGCCTGCAACGACTGGTTTGACACCCTCACAGACCGAGAAAAAGACTCATTGCTGCTGAGCAGGCATCAGGCGCCTTCGGCGGGGTTTCGGAATCTCAGCCAGTCAGTTGGCCGAGTCCACTCGCAAAGCTGGAGCCCAGATTCCGGCAAGCACGTGGCCCCAACGATGTTGCCCGGGCAGCTTTTGTTTGTGGAGCTTACCAGGCCTGCTCGGGTGCTTTTGGGCCAGGAGGCGCTTATCATGCAAGGTTTTCCAGCCCGCAGGCTTTTAGCCGAGTTGCGCCACGAGATCGACGCTTCGCATGGCCAATCGCAGCGCAAGTGGCTCACAGAAAGCCTCATGACGGACCTCGCTGGCAACGCGATGTCCCTACCAGTGCTGCTGGCCATTTGGCAGGCAGCGCTTGCAGCCTTCGTCCTTCGCGAGCCCAGCGCCCCAGTCACGCAGGCGGATGTCCATGCCACCTTGGCAGCCCTCCGCGTTGTGCAAGGAGGCAGGCCTATGCCGTGAGCCGGTCTCTGACCTAGTCGGCAACATCTACGCCACCCGACCCCGGGACAGAGATGCAGTTAGCCTCAGTTAGCCTAGCCAGGCCACAGAGCCTTGGCAGCCAACAAGTGCCTTTGGAGTCCAAAACAGCAGCTGCGGCGCGAGCTGACAAAGCGGCGTAGCTCAGCCACCCCCAACCTCAGCCCCAGCGTCGATGCTTTTTTCATGCAGCGCACTAGCGCAAGGATTGCTTACAATTGTGTTGCATGTCCGCGTCGTATAATAAAGCAATTGTCAAACAATTGCCGCAACAACTGTTTTGCATGCCCGTGTTTCAGACAATTGTTGCAGCAATTGTTTTGCACACCCGTGTTTTGTCAAACAACTGTTGCGACAATTGTTTTGCACATCCGTGTTTGTCAAACAATTGCTGCGACAACTGTTTTGCTTACCGTGTTTTGTCAAACATTTGTTGCAACAATTGTTTCGCGCGCCCGCGTTTTGTCAAACATTTGTTGCAGCAATTGTTTTGCGTGCCCGTGTATTCTCAAACAATTGTTGCGACAATTGTTTTGGTAAAAGAATCGTCGAAACAATCGTCGAAACAATCGCCGTGGATTTTGACCCCCTCGGAAATGGTCAAACCTACGAAGCCTTTTGAAAACATTCAACTCTTTGGGTTTTGGAGCCGCGATTTATTTGTGTCTGGAGACCACCGCTTTTGACTCATTTGGAGACTTGAGGAAGGGGTGGGTTGTGAAAAATGGGGGTTCCTTTTTGCGATGACATAAAAGGCGGCATAAGGCGGCAGGGTCCAAACAGGAATGCAATGGGCTGAATCCTTACAAACATTTGGTTGTGTGGTATTACAGTACCAACTTTCAGAAGCCTTTTCCTCAAACCGCAAACCCCATTTGTGCCATGATTAAAAGACGGATGGTCATCCTAAGGATCCGTGTCATGACTACAATGATTCCTATTCAGGGAACCATCGGCCAAAGAAGCGGCGTTTTCAGCATGGCACATGGGGGTTGATCAATATTCCCTTCCATGACCATGGCTAGCTATTCCCCAAGGGGTGAAAGTTTTTTTTGTTTTTTCTGCGGGGCTGCTCTTTTGCTTTGTCATCAACCATTTGTGTT
This sequence comes from Effrenium voratum, assembly GCA_963377175.1. Classification (NCBI taxonomy): domain Eukaryota; class Dinophyceae; order Suessiales; family Symbiodiniaceae; genus Effrenium; species Effrenium voratum. Next base: position 1,243,757 of record CAUJNA010003250.1, on the reverse strand, counting down.
GCTCGAAATGAAGGGCGTTCCTTGATTGCGAGTGTGTTGCTGATCGTGGACTTACACTCCCTAGACGTTTCTGCACAACACACCCATGGCCAACTTCTCCCCACGTGGTTGAAAGTAATCTTTTCTGCTTGGCTGTTCTTTGGCTCTGTCAACCTATTTTTGCTCAGTGTTTTGCTGATCCGTATAGAACCTCCCTAAAGCTTTTTGGGGCTTCCCCTCCCCCCCACCCAAACCCCCCCAAACTCTCCCCCCAAACCCCCCCGAACCCAACCAAACCCCCCCAACCAGCCCATGTAACAACCTGGAGGTGAAGCCTAGCGCCGAGCCCCGAGGCCAAGAAGGGTTGAGCACCCACCTGCGATTGCTGCGAGAGATGCAGAGATTGCAGTCTAATTCCTGGGGGAAAAACATCCAACTGGGAAAACCAAAAAAAACACATCCAATTGGTGGTTTCCTTTGAGGGAATTCCCAGAGAGATTGAGAAATGGAATCACCCCTGGACAAACCATCCAACTGCTGGTTTCCTTGAAGGGAATCCCCAGGTTCATTCTTCCATTCTCTACCTATCGCACCGGCAAGCCGGCAGGAAACCGTGGTTTCTGATTCGATTCCACCTGTAAATACCAAGAAAGGTTCTGCATGGTTTCAACCATGGTTTGAAAGGGACCCTCAATTTAAAAGGTCAGGACTTCCATTGGAAGGGTTTTCGGTCTCAAGGGCTCCAAAAAGGGCCCAATACGCCTGTGACAGGATCCCAACAGGAAAAAAGAATGGGGTAGACTAAATATATCAAAAAGGAACAGACCATATCAGGCCATATTGCTTTTGTGTTGCCTCCCACATAGAAGAACACACGGGTTCTTTGCTTTTGCCTGCCAGGAATACATCCATCTTGAGAGCCCCCAAGGTCCATCTTGGTGTCCTTACCGGTTATTTGGTGTAGAAATCGATGGGTCCCGGTTCAAGTTGGTTTCATTCCAGAAGGGCCATCTTTCTCAAGAGGACACCTATGACTCTATGACTATGTATGTTTTTTGTTTGTTTTTGTGAGGGTTGTATCTATCCAGCGTGTGTTTCTATGAATTGATAAAACATGTGAGTTTGCTTTAGAACCCTAGAGAGTTGTTTCAAGGCAATGCGGTGAATGATAACGTGTGTGTTTGTGGCAGACTAATATTTAGCTTGTTTAGCTTCGTGCAGCTGATTTCCCAACCCCACCTGGCCATGGCATTGATACCTATGGCCATGCTGATTGATTCAACGGGAATCGCATGTCAATTCAGATTGCCGAAGGCGAGGCTTGGAAAACCATGGGGCTTCAAGCATTCCCCGAAAAAGGCGAGCATGTGCATAAACAAGCTATTCCTGCCGAAGGTATCCTTTCGCTGCATATGTCACACTATGCATTTGTGGAGTTTAATTATTTACCAGGACGCCACAAAGGGATATATATATATAGATTCGTTGGTCCAATTCCTGCACCACCTAGCCTTTTTGGCTTTCTCGGAGAAATAGACATGAGTTTTCGTTGGTTGCCACAAGTGCTGTTTGCGATTTGGAAAGCTGAGCTCCACCTCATCGATTGGTTCCAAGGCCTTCGGAGCCACTTATGCCGGTGATCTACCTGGTAGGAATCCTTGGTCTCACTTGCCCAAAGCGAATCGACCTTGACCTACGCCCCGGAAGCCTTCTATTTCTGGTCCTTCGGCAAAGTTGTTGTTGGGAAACATGTTGCATTTGTGCTTGTGGTGGTTTAGTGGTTGAAATCCAACCACTTAACTGCTGATATATATATATATATTTAAAAAAAAAAAAAAAAAAAAAAAAAAAAAAACTGCTCCCCCATCCAACGTCGACCAAGTTGGGGCGAGCGACGCTGTGGGCTTTGGCAGTTCAGGGATTTCGGCTCCAGGCCCGCGGAAGGTCCGTTCGTGCCCTTCTCTCCCCTTTTTTGGTTGGGAGGGTTCCCCTACTAAAATAGTACAGAAAAAAGGGTACCCTTATTCTAGCCTCTCTACTGGAGGACCTAGAGTATGTGTTGTTTTCCCCTGTTGGTTTTGAAGGGAGTTTATCACTACAGGACATATTGTTTCTTTTTTTAAAGGGGAGTTACGCAATGGACGTTCAGGTATGTTAAACACCAGTCACCGCAATCAACGTACTCTGTCCGGCGTAGGACTCGGCGTACCTGTGCACTTATCAAGTGAGGGTCTTATCGGGAGCAGGGACTCTTAGTGAAACCATATGGCAAAGTTTAGTGGCGCACGGCACAAACGGGCTGTCGGTGAATTCGTTCTTTACGTGGCTCTTCACTTTCATTGAGACATATCTCGGGCCCTGGTAGACTTATTGGTTTACTCATTTATCAGGGCATATCAGGGCCATCTATTTTCCCAAAAGGACATCCGTGTTTCTGTCGGGATATTTGGCACGTTTGGCCATTGGTGTGCATGCACGCCTACTGAAGGGTTCCCAGCGCGCTTTCAGGATTTGGAGCTTTAACTCATTCTGCTGACTGTCTCTGTCAGTAGTGAAGCTCAGAAACTGGTAGGTGGTTCCGCTTTGCCTACCACTTAGGTGACCTTGACACTCTCACTTCCTGACCTCCTGGACCTCATACCTTTTTGTGGACCATTGGTACGTGGTACAGCAAAAGTTGGGTTACGCGTTTTGGTACGAGATATTTGGGGGAGGGGGCGGGGAACATAGCCAGCAGACCTCACCACAGCAGGTGCCTTTGTTTTTTTTCCCCACCTAGCGCGCCAGGCGTCAAACAGCCGTTTCGGAAGCGGCAGGGGGCGCCTGGTCGAAGATCACGCGAGTCGTCTTTTTGGGAGTTGGTCGCTTTTTGGGGACCTGAAAAAGTGGGTCAAAACCTAAGGTGCCTTTTTGGGGATGGTTACCACTCCACTGTTGTCTTTTTTCTAGAAGGCTTTCTGGGTGTTCACCGAAACACTAGGGTTTTGACCCATCGCCACCCAAGGAAAAGGTGGTACATGTTTTCGGACTCCTTTGGTATGGGTCAAAATTCAGCAAGGGGACCCTAGGATTTTGCCACATTTCGTCCTTGGCCCCATTAAACCTGGGCAACAAATGCTGGGGGTACCCGATTTTTGACAAAACAAATCGACGGGAAGTGAACGGAGAAGAGGTGAAGTGAAGTGATTTGAGCGCATGGCCGTTTTACATGGTTGCTGTTGCGAAACATTTTACATTTTTGCTTATTGTGGTTTAGTGGTTGAAATCCAACCACTTAACTGCTACAATTATTGCTCCCCTTCCAACGTCTACCAAGTAGTAAGGGCTACACTTCCACAACCATCTTAGAACCACATGTCTGCGTTCGGCTGAGGCTTTGGCCTTATGCAAGGTAAGAATGGAGAGCTCTCACTGATTTCTTGCTGCATGGAGCACTGGCCAACTGCAAAGTCTGATTGGGTGTCTTTCACTTAAACCACAACAGATGATGTGTGGATCGTTGTAGCTGCTCCACCCATTGAGGCCGATGAGCCACTTTCCACAGTTCCCACTATACATTTTCCTGGTCACCATTTGAAGTCTCAGGTTGGATCGACCCCTTGAACCAGATGCCCAGCTTTTGACCATGCGCTAGTTACATTCTCTTTGAGGCAAGTTATTGACACTAAGTGAAACAAGCTGCACAGCATCTCACCCAGTTACCCAGTTGCAACCAGCGGCGTGGATTCCGCCCCTTTGTTGAACTTGTTTTTTGCTGCGTGCAAGACTTGATGCCGTGATTTGTCATGGAAATTAATTTGGCATCTGAGTAGATCAAGCAAGTTGGACCCCCTATCTGCATCTGAGGAAACAAGTCTTGCTTGGGATGTTGAGGATGTTGAAGCTATGAGTTTGCTATTGTCAGGTTACCTGAATCTTGATCTTGTAGTTCAACAGAACCTGGATGAAATCTTTGGTGCGTTTCCTCCGCACACCCAAGTTGATCCGTCGTTGGCTGTAAGGCAAAGCACCCGAACTCCCTCCTTGTTCCATGCTTATATCTTAGCATAGGAACCCCCAAAATAGTTTACCTGTCCCTTTCGGCGTCAATTGAAAGCTCAAATAGGGATCCCTCAAAATCGACGAGCCACCCATGTGACCGCGGCAAAAGCTCTGGAGTAATAATCAGGCGTGCGACTTCTCTTTGTGCAGAGCTTGGCACCTAATTTTTCATCGGCTCTTCCACTGGAACTGGCCAAACTGCCCCCCGCTGTTTGTTCTCGAGCAAGGTCTGTTTGTGTGTTTCCTCCGTTCCACCGGCAGGCCCAGAAACTCCTCAATTCCCACCCGCCCTTTTTTTCCCGACTACTATTCAAGTCGAGTCTGGTCACTTGTGGGCCCAAAATGCAGCCAACATTTGGTCAACAAAACGAAACCAGTCATTTCAGGCGAGTCTTGTGACTTGGCCCAAAAAGTGGCCAACATTTGGTCAACACAAGGAAACCAGTCCCACATGGTTGTTGTTGGGAAACACTTTACATTTTTGCTTATTGTGGTTTAGTGGTTGAAATCCAACCACTAAACTGCTATTTTTGTTTTGCTCTCCTTCCAACATCAACCAGTCCCAGGCGCCGCCTGCCGGCTACGTGTGCCGCTGCTGCGAGCTGCCCGGCCACTGGCGCGACCGCTGCCCGGTGCAGAGGACGCCCGCGGCGCAGCTTGCGCGGCGGGCGCCACGGCGCGCGCGCGCGCGCGCGGGGGAGTGATTGCGTGGTCCTGTGGGCGTCCCTGATCTCATGAGCCACAGTCAAAACCCGGGTAGATGAAGCTTAGTAAGGGACAATCCCAACCATAGCTGCGGATATCCGCCTTCTTACTTCTGTACATGGTTCTGGTCGACCATTTGAATGCCGGGTTTTGATTGTGAGTCTCATTTGTTTTTGTAGGGGAGCCCCAAAAAGTGGGTGGTTTCCAGTTGTTGTCCCTTGAAACCAACGAAAAGGGTGCCAAACTCTGGGGAAAAAAAAACAACAAAGCGGAAGAACGATTTGGGAATGGTACAAGTGGCAGAACTATGAACCGCTGGGTACGGGGAACTTAAAATGAGCTTGAGAAGCTCAACATGTCCTTTGGATTTGGTTTCCTTTGAACAGCATTGACAGGGGAACTTGGCGTCACATCAAGGGACCCAGTAGGCACCCCGAGTCACCCGTTTGCTCCGTGCTGGTGGCGCGCTTTGTTGGTTTGGACCTGCTGGGTGCCTTGAAATTTGGTACAACCCATGGAAAGTAGAGTCTTTTTTAGACTCGGTTACATCAAGGCAACGAGTCTTTTAAACAAGGTACAGAAGTACATTATGAGTCTGCTCCTTTTTTGCGAGCTCACATGGGAAAACAACCAGCTCATGATAAAGGGGCTTGGCTTCAACGGGGCTCCGATTGCAACCAGTTGAAACATGATGATTTTGCCACCAAAAATACAGGGACGCCGCCATTTACAATGCAATGTTCAGGTGTATAATGTAAGGATCCCTGTTCAAGATTCCTGCATTCATTTTGGAAATGCAGACGGTTGCAGAGGCCACCATTTAGACGGACAGCGCCTACTCGCAGCCGGACGTGACTCTTCGCGGCGGGTGCCGCGCGCACCCGCGCGGGCTCCGTGAGTGAGCCGGTGACTTTTCTGTATAGCACATGCTTCATTTGGGTGTGGGTCAAAATGGGTGTGGGTCAAAATTAAACCACCAGGAAATGGACAACAGGTTTTGGTCCATGTTGCCACTTACCAGGGCAACCCATTTTGGGGTTGCCCTATTTTTGACCCACATGCTTCATTTCTGCGGGAAACCAGCTTGGTTCACTTCATTCAGACACCTGTTTATCCCCACCCACTTCAAAATGGAATTGGGGGAGGGGGGTGACCCCTGGATTTCCATTTATGGTGCCATTTTCTCTTTTGTGGGGAAGAGTAAATAAGTGGAATCGGGGAACCCACCCTCTCCCTTGAGGTAGGGGGGATACCTGTTTAGCACCCTCCTCAAGCAGAGCCTCGCCGAGGTGCTGAACCCTTTCGAGCGCCAGAGCTCGACAAGCGATCCGCGGATCGGATCCGCGGAGCGATGAGCTTGACGGGTAGGGAGCCTGGTGCTGGGTGTGGTGATTCTTTGAGGGCACCCCGAAGAAGGGTGGGTTTTTAAGGGAACCAAGACGGACACCACCATTTTGTGGGTCCCAATTGTGACAGATCCCCAGTTATTTTCCCTGGTAGCTTGTTGTTTCCCTTTTGCCTACCGCTTGGATTGTGCTCAATTGGCCAAAGAAGCCGTGAGCTGCGCTCCTAGCGCGCTCCTGCGGCAAAAATGAGGGCGATTCGTGCACCCAGATTTTCAAGCTGGGTGTTGCTTGGGTGACCTTAGAACGGGTTCTGTCAAATTGGGCGCGATGCAACACAGAGACGTTTATTGGGTTGGTCCTAGTGGGAGGGTGACTTGCCGGCGACCATTTCATCACTTCAGTACTCATTTCTGTTTGCAGATTTTGCTTATCAGCGAGCAGCTCTCACATGTTTTGACCACTTGAATGAAATTCAGTTGGGCAAGGGGTGTATATAGTCTGCTTGATTTGATGAGTTTTTATCAATTGACCCGCAAATCCCACATATGCAGCAAATGTGTTTCCCTTAGCCCTGTGGTCCCCGACCATAAAGTGATCGAGTTGAGCACATTGTCAGCCCGTGGATTTGCCCGCAGGTAGATAGAATCAACTTGACGGACCAGAGGCCCTGCACCCTGCCCTTCAAAGTGTAGACAGAACATTTCCGCAGCGGCCGGAGACGGGCGGCCGGGAGGGGGGTCCCAGGGGGGGTGGACTTCCGGAAACGGTGGTTTTGTTTTCTGTTGCTTTCCTTCTCATGTCCCTTTCGAAGAGTATGTCACCGGGCCCCAAAAAGGAGTACACTCCATTTGAAGAGAAGGCCGGCTTGTCGGCTTGTCGCAGGTTGGTGACTTGCAAGCCGCTGCGCATGTGGTTGAGTCCGAACCTGAAGAGATGGGCGGCCGATGTTGAGCCGAAATCGGAGAGACTGCCTCTGAACGACCGTGGGCCAAGGGCCCTCACTGTTCGAGTCATGATCCCTCCGTCGTGGCTGTCAATTTCCATTCTCTCCCACCAGCAAACATATCATTTCACACGTTCATATCTTGTTGGCGAAAGATAGGTGCCACATCGCCTCTTCTTGAACCTGTGTACCATAGGCTACAATGCTCTTTTTGAAGTCCAGACAAGCCATCAATGTACGCTCTCGCACTTGTGTTTACTTTTCAGCGGGCTGCGTATTCCAGTCAGATTTGAATCGCCCGCCTGAATGCGGATCACTGAGAACTACTGGTAGACTAGTGTATGGTCCAATTGATTTGGGAGGAACCAACAAAAACTCACACAATTTCCCGCTCTTGGGGAAACCTGCCTTTGCTTGATTCCGTGGCCAAATGGGGGTTGATTAAAATGTCCCTGTCTGTGGGATGACCATTGGGGAAACCAGAAAAACGATGATACTTGCCACATGGACAAAGTGTTGATGGTCAAAACTGGGGTCCCTCGAATATTGATTCACCTCCGCATATGGCTGTGGCTCAAAAAACCGGCACCAACATGGAACCCTGGTAGCGGAAGCAAAGGCCAAAACCTGCGGTTTGCTCTCCGATCGTTTAATTTTGAGCCACACCCATATGATTACTAGCTACCTTTGGATACTTCTGAAATAAGAGATGAGGGTCGCAGGACTGGGTCGAAGGCTGAGAAGCTTGGATCAAGCTCCAAATGTCACGCTGGGGTTCTAGGGAAATTAATCTTCCGTAAAACTTCTCGCTTCCATGTGCTGATCTGTTTTATGGTCTGCTGGTTTTAAAGGGACTCGACTTCACCTCTGGAAATATGTGGATGTCCTGGGGATTTATGCAAACGGAGGCTCGTCAGAGAACAGGAGCACAGAAGCCCACAAACCACACTTGGCCGGTTGTATCCCGTGGGTGGGTTTCAAAAGGGTCCCCAAAAAGGGGTCCCTGTTTCCTGCGCAGGGTCGATGTCTCCAGTTTAAACCTGCACTCTGTTTTGTTCACCTCTTTCTTTGGGTTTAGTTCCCCAGAAAATCAACGTTTCATCCATCCAGACTCAAGCTGTTCTGAGCTTTTGTCCGCCCGTGAGACGCCATCTTGCGCCATCTCGCGAGGTTTCCGCTACCAGACGCCCATGAGCGCATCGAGCCAAGCTGCTTCACCCCACGCCCGAGGCACCCGAGACATCGAAACGTAAGCACCGAGCACCGGCCTCCGTTTGGGAGAAGTCCCCCGCATCCTTAGTTGCCCAAAGCGAATCGACCTTTTGACCCTTTGGTTTTCCCAGTTTGGTCCATTTTTGGTAAAGGTACCAAAAGGTTAACCTTTTATTTCCAACTCCTTTGGGCAAGTGATCATCGCTTCAAGCATTCGCAGGCGCTAGCTCTGGGCAGTTTTGGAATCTGCACTTGGCCGAGTTTAGCTTGCTGAAAAAGAGCTGAACATACATGTCATGTGTTTGCTTATTGAGGGCCTTAACAGAAGCCGCAGTCATATATTCGCATGCATGGGAATCCAGAAGACTGTCCGCCTTATTTTGGCAGGTGTGTGTGTGTGAGCGTATGAGTGTGTGTGCACAAGCTGGGGCAGGTAGATAGCCGCTCTGCTGAAGCAGACTTGAAGATTACTGAGATATGTTCTTAGCGCGGATTGGGCAAGCTTTACATTTGATGGCCAAACAGGTTGCGAGTGCATCCCGCAGTTGATAGAGAATTGGTCACCCGATCTGAGTTTCTCGTGTGTCCAAAACCCACCTTCTAACATATGATCAATACGTTGAACACAATGGCCTCAATCAACTGTCCAATGGTCTTGACTGGTTGAAAGAAGAAACACACGTTGTCGCCGGGTTTAGCAACAACAAATGCGTCTAAGCCTTTCTTCGTGGCGACGGCATTAGTGGACCAGGTCAGTGATGCGTCTTTCCACCCAGCTTCTTTGCGCTGCCTCTAGGCCCACCCAAATCTGTGATCTAAGAGGGTTTCCACTACCCTAAAGCCACTACAAAAACAGAATGGAGGTTTAAAATCACCATGTAACCACTGTTGGAGGGTATGGCATACCCTCCAACAGTGGTTACATAGTGATTCGGGTATGCATTCAAATTTAATTTGGGGGCATGGTAAGTAATCAAGCCCCAGGATTCATATATCCCCTGGTGACGGATTGCTATTGGGATGTGCCCCATGTTTAGAAAGAACACTGCACCTTGGGAGGAAACACCCCCGCCATGAAGCAGTTTGCTTAATCTGTGGCCGAGATTCATGCTGTGATGGTGGCGTTCTTCTACCAAAGCTTGAAGACCGCATGAGGGACAACAACATAAGAAGTAGTTGATGGCAGAGATGCTTGTCCTAACAAAAGCAAGCATGGTATAGCACGAGCTTACCAGTGTTAAAATCATTTTTCCGAGTATGCAACATATATGGGAGACCCTTCGGGTGCCTCCCTACAAATATGTTTTGCTGTTTGAGGCGCAGCCCCTCGCATCAAACATGGCAGCAATTATGCAATTTTGATCTCACCCTCCCAAGGCGCACCCCCCTTTCCAGAAATAAATTAGTCCTGCAAGATGAATCTATACAATTTCCTGTACTAAGGCTCAAAGGCGTTCACGAACTTCATGCATTTCACGACCCATGTTTCAAGAATCAAGGAACCAGCACACTTTGCGCCCAGCACAGACAGGTGTTAGGTAAGTATCCTTTTGAGGGTACTCTTGTCATGTTTTTTTTTTTTTTTAAAAAAAAAAAAAAAATGCTAACGAGAAGCCAAAAGGACGTCGCCAGTCTTGGCATGGATCTGGACACATACTCCACTCTACCAACACTCCACCCCCTCCATCAGGGCCGTCCGGGGTCCACCCTGCCCTCCCCCAATCCCTCCGCCAGTGGCACGCTGGAGTCCCCGCCCTGGCTGGCGAGCAGTGACTCGGAGGCGCGGGAAGCGAGGGGTTCCAAGAAATCCCTCGTTGGACGTGGTTTTTATGGCCGAGAAAAGGATCTGTCCATTCTACTTGGCGAAGACCCATCTGAGGGTTCATTTCAACTAGGTCCCGCAGTAGTGCCCTTTCTCACCCTTTTTTGGGGGAGGGTTCCTCTAAATTAGACTACTGAAAAAAAAGGGTACCCTTATTCTATCCTCTCTACTGGAGGACCTAGCAACGGATCTTTGGACTTTGACTTGGGACACAGGCAGGATTTTCCGAATTGGACCCACAAAAAGTGAAGTCTTTTGCAGAGGGGTCAACAGCCACCAGATGAAGCAGAACGTGGCAAAGACACAGGAAGAGCTTGGGGTCAATTGGACTCTCAGCACGCTCCATTTGTGTCTCAGGCATCTACTTTGCAGGGCACTTGACACTTGACTCGCAGCACACATACTCAGCGGTGGCTTCCTTTGGTACCGGACCAGCAGAACGACCCCGGCAACTGCAATGCGATGAGAGACCCAAAAAACGCAACACACATACGTGCGACCGCTTCTTCCAGCGAAGGTTGCGTGATGATTGGTTCCTACCGCCTGGAAATTCTGAAGCCCTGCCCCTAGGTGGCTTTTTGGGCTAGCTTCGAGTTCTCCAAGTGCCTTTCCATCCGATCAGAAGATTCGGGAAGGCGACTCGCGAAACCAGGTTCGCGCATTCACTGGTCAGGTTTTCCTGGGCGTGATGGTGAGAGGAAAGCCAAAAAACAGGTGCCAGCAACTTCTAACTGCTGCTTTGTGGACACTTGGGAAGTTTGACAGGGTTGAAAAAAGCAGAGCAGTTGGGACCGCGGGAGGGGGAATGTTCGAAAGTGGAAACGCACACCAAGGTGGAGGTACAATAGGGGATCCCAAAATCGGTGGTTTTCCTTCAGTTTCCCTTTGCAACGAAGCACAACGAGCCCCTAAAGAAAAGATACGCCCAATCTTTATTGCTATGTGGCTGGATCTTTGGACTTCAACTTGTCCAAGTTGTAATTTTGAGACAGGGGTCATGAATCCCCTAGCATTGGCCTTATGAGTCACAAATAGGCCCTGTTGTCCTTACCATTGGGAAACGGCCTAAGGAAGGTTTCCAGGTTTGCTGAACCGTACCGTAATTAATTCCCTAATGCTGTGGATTTTTGCGAAATCCATTTCGCACCACTTTGAAAGCATGGTTGAAACCATTGCTTGTTGGTATTTACAGGGAATCCTCAGAAACCAGGGCTGCTTCGGTGGTGCGAGCGGATTTCGTCTATCCGCAGTAGGCCTAAATTGGGGCACTCCAAACCCAAATTGGGGACCCGAATGCAGACTTATTGATGCCTCGTTTGCGGTTGTTTCAACATATATGGGACCCCCCAACAAAGGGTAGGTTGCCTTGTATATCCAGCAGTCCCTTCAAAGAAAACACGCCCATTTGTGGTTTGAACAACCTCCCCATGGCTTTCCTGTACACGAATTGGAGCAAGACTGGTGAACCAAGATGGAAGTATCTCAAAGAGGCTCCCCAACAACGGATTCGGTTCTCCCTTTGGCTTCCCTTTTGAATCAGCCAAGCAGCCCCCGAAAAGAAACAACCAAACTCAATGTTGTTTAAACAAGCTCCCTCTGGCCTTCACCTGCACCATTACACCACTGAAAGTTAAACTCTTTTAATTAGCATGGGAGCAGACAGCAACCGAGGTGGGGCCTCCCGCCGATGCCGAAAACGTTTGGGACATCCCTCGTCCACCCAAAAACAGCCGCCTCCCCCTCTCCCCGGGCACCTCCCCCTCGCGCCTGGCTCCTCCCGACGCGACCAGCGCAGGCGGAGGAGGCCGAGGCGTCCGACAGCGGGCCGCGGCTCACGGCCGCCTCCAGTGCCACCCAGGCGGCTTCGAAGCGCTGAAACGGCCGAAGCGAGCGGGGAGTGGAAAAACAATGCTGGACCAAACTCGAGGCCGTCGTCGTTGTCGTTGTCGTACATGGGAATTTCAGGGGTGTGTTGTTGTTGTTGTTTTTTTTTGGGGGGGGCGGAGGGGAACCTCTTTTTCCTGAAAGGAAACCATGGAATCATGGGGGAAGTCATAAATTTATTCCGTTTGCTGAAATGAACATAGGCTTTAAAGGGAATCGATGTCACTGGTTTTTCCAAGTGGCTTTTAAGCAAGTGGAAGTCACCGGGCCGGTGGTTTGCGCATGCTCACTTCCTGAGCTCCACTTCAAACTTTTTGCGTTTGGACATATCTCGGGCTAAAGAAGTTTCAGGGGGGTCTTTTTGCCGGCTTTTGTGAGAAAATTGGCGCCCCCTTAAGAAATCCTTCTCGTAGTGAGGGGGTCGAACATGGTTTTGTCACTTCTTTTGGGCCATCCACTCAGGAAAATAAATACGGCCACTGAAGGAAACCTAAAAGTGTCTCGGAGATACAGCCAGGCATTTTTCTTCACAACTTGGCCCGTGATTTTGGTTCGCCTTGGCAGGACGGAGCCGCAATGTCGTGTCAAGGCCGAGAAAGGGATTTCCAAGTTCCATTTGGGGTCTTAAAATAAAGCTTCGGATCCCCAATTTATCCCATTTCATGGCTGGTCTTCTTTCTGGTTCGGTTTCAAAGCAACCAAAAAGTTGTTTTTTCTCTCTCTTTTTTCTGACAAGAAAAGACGAGGCACCCATGGGATTTGATGAAGCTGGGTCGAGCTCCTTCGATTTTGAGGGCTGGGATAGGAAATGGCCGGTCCGGATTTTGGCAAGGAACTTGCTTCGGGACTCCCCAAGGACACCAAATCGGGGATGGCTCTTTTTTGTTTTCTGGGGTGATTCCAACTCCCCTGCTGAGAACCAGCAGGAGCAGGTGTTCTCGATAGAGACCACCATAGGGGGTGGTGTTTTTGGCGGGGTCACTTCCAAATCCCCTGCTGAGAACCAGCAGGTGTTCTCGATAGAGACAGTAGAAGGTAAAGAGGGACCCTTTGAACATGTCGCTCTGTGTTTTAACGAATCCCAAGCGTTCTGACAGAAGGACCCCCTTGCTTCAGTTGCGGGCTACACACACCCTCATAACTCAGAGTTCTGCGAAGTCCTTGTGTGCAGTGCAGGGTAGGCGACAAAGACAAACAAAGTATTGAGAGATCTTCCAGTTGCCCACAGAAATAAATTACAGCGACGACCCATTTGCTTAGGAGTTTGACAGGCTCCTAGTGCAATGAATCAAGGCGGGGTTTCCAACCCTATTCTTGAGTGGCACGCCCCTTTAAAGTCACATTGTGGCATTTCTCACTCCCTGAGATCCTGGACTTACTTTTTAGTGGTTGCTGTGGTCACGCCCGGCACAATCGAAAACTTGGTGCCTTGACAAGACCATTTCCCAGTTGCAACCAGTGGGTTGCCGCCCCTTTTTTTCCAACTGTTTTTGGGTGTTGGGTTCTCTTTCAAGCAACCAAACAAATCAGGATGCCGATTCTTTTTTTCCTCTGAAACTCCACTGGGCATGTGAGATTTTAGTGGCACGAAACTCGATGGGATTTTTTGTTCGGTCAAAGCCCTGACTTTGCAAAGTGAAGGAGCCACGCAGGCCTTTTCACAACCAGGATTCGGAGAAACCTTCGAAGGCGAGATGTTTGAAGAACCAGCCCCCCCGGAACCCTTCACGGGAATACAAAAGGTTAGTTCAACAATGTCTTAAGCATGTTTAAGGAGTGGGTTGCTGAATATGTCAGATTGTCATACCTTCCAACATGGGGGGACCCTCAAAACGGGTATTCCCAAACACAACAAGCGATGACAAGCGAGGGCTTGCTTCCAGCTCCTAAGCGTAATCCAACGGCCCCCCTGAGACCCCATAGTGTCCAAAAAAGAACGATGAACACAATAGCACCCCTGCGAATCGCAAACAACCACTTGACGTTTTTGTAGTAGGAGGCCTACTTTGGACGCGTGTTGGGTGTCCCCATGCAGAGGCACAGTTCCTCTTCTCCGTGCGCCGTGTGCAGTTGGTGCACGAGGACTGCCGATCCCTTCTCAGTCACTGTAGTCCAAGAACTCGGCAACCTGCACTGGTTCAACATGCCGGGAGGGTTGAAGTGTGCTCAACAGGCATGTTGCGAGGTTCTTTGATATATGATGTCCCAGTTGTTGAAAAATGCTAAGCATCTCTTTAAGGCACCAGATACCTGTTGAGTCTGACATGTGAGGAACCTTTCCAGGGGGCTTATGACTACAGGTGTCATCATTCCCCACTTTCAGTTCCCCACTCTCGGAACAGCAAGTGGTCATTAGAGGTATGATGTACTGAAAGTCGGGTTTAAAATCATGCATCTGCTTATTAGGGGTCACTCACCTTGTTTCTTTGCATCCCATCCGATTCCTGTTTTTTGGAGCGGAATGGTTTTCCATGCACGATGTTCCGAGCTATGAAGTCTTGAAAGGGAGGTCAGTCTTGCAAAGGACGCTCTGACGACCCTTCTTTGAGTTAATTGGTAAGTTCTAGTGGCGCGTGGTGACCTTCTCCCGCAGAATGGTGATGCTTCAGGGGGCGTACCAACCAACCTGGAAGCGTACAGACGACAAGGGCTTCTCAGCTTCTCCCTGTGCATTTACCCTCTCCATTTGAAGTGACATCCTCAAAATCTACCCTCTGAACAGTGGTTCAAAAGGGACGCCGCCTCCTGAAAATAATTTTGAGAACTCAAACTGCCGCCACTTGAAGGCACCCAGATGCAGGTTTAATCCATGATTCCATTTGCCAGGGTTCCCATGTTGGGTACATATTGTTGACCCACTGCCATGTATTCTCGGGTGTGGGAGTTTATTTCTTCAGGGAAACGCGCCACGTCTCCACGACTCAGGACGTTGGCTCGGGACCTGCTCAGTGCGTGCTGGGAGGCGAGAGGGCAAGCTGTGGCTTTGAGGGTCCTAGGTCCCCCAGTGCCCTTTCTCACCCTTTTTTGGGGGGAGGGTTCCCCATACTGTATAGACTACAGAGAAAAGGGTACCCTTATTCTAACCTCTCTACTGGAGGACCTAGTCAAACTTCCCACACAACTTGGCTGAATTCCACTTTTCACCGGCAATTTGAGGGTCCAGGTTCCCTCAAACACGCAGAGCCACTTTGGGGCAAATCGACTGGCCCTGGGTTTCCAAGCCGTCGATCGAGCCTGTCTGTGCGGGGGGAACATATGGGGACGCCTTTTTTGGATGGTGTGTGTTTGACGGGAAACCAAGGGACGACTGCCATTTTGGGAGGCTCCCCTGTTTCAGCTACCCCCAGTAGTGCCCTTTCTCAAACTTTGCTGGGGGAGGGGTCCCCTCCTAAAATAGACTACTGAAAAAAGGGTACCCTTATTCTAACCGCTCTAGTGGAGGACCTAGTCAGGCAACGCAATCTTGTGACCCGCTCTCGGTTCAGCAGGAGAGCTCACATGAAGCGTACCCGCAAAACCGCGACGAGAGATGAAGTTGTCTCCCTGTTTTTGGTTGTATGAGGACCACGACAATTAGGCATTCCAGAGCTCCACTCCAAATTGACGAGGGCAACTGATCGTAGTTGTTTTCCCCAACAGCTGAAAGCTTTGGGCTCTCAGCCCAGATAGGCTGCGGGGTGGTCTGGGGCGGCCCTGAGGTAAGGTTCAACGAGGGTTCAACGAGGGTTCCACCAGGGTTCCAGGGTTCCACGAGGGTTCCACAAGGTTCTGCGAGGGCTGCTGGGTGGTGCGAGCACTAACAAGAGCACCGCATGCTGTTTGGGGATATCACCTGAGCTTATTTTTTTTTTTTTTCTACTCAATGGTGCGCCCCAGTCTCTGACAAGTCGAGCTCAACTTTTGAAGGTCGCAAGTCAGTCCCCTTGTGACGCTTAAGCCGCCGCAGGCTACGACTTGGGGCCCGTGGGTGAGGAGATCGCGCGGAGCCCCGAAACCTTCTCGAGCTGGCGTTATACATGCAACCCGCGGTTGGGGGAATTGTCTAGAAAGCGGTTTGGATGCGCCTTTTGTGGATTTCACCTGTTCTTCCCCCTTTTGGTTCTGTTTTAGTACTCTTTTAGTACTCTGTTAATATCCCACAGGGGTATATTCCACCAAAACCGGATCCAAGCGGTTTCCTAGAACTTGAGTCAACTTTTGGTTGGGATGGACCTAAGGACTTTGTGACAGTTTGGTTCACAGCATGTAACCTACGGTCAAGGGCGCAGGCCCCAAAGGACGGAAAGAAAGACCACCTGGATCCTCGAGCTACCGAGCATGGGATACTAGCTTCTAAGCTCTGGGTTGAGTGCCCATTTGTTTGCAGGGAGTTTGAGGGTTCAAGAAGCCCAAGCTGGTGCAATGAGCAATCGCGCAACCGCTCAGGAAGTCAACTTCCAAGTCAACTTCCGAAGATGGTATACTCACTTCCAGAGTTCCTGGACTTTATCTTTTGGGGAAGACCATATCAGGCTTGGACTTTTTTTGGCCAATCCACTTGGGAAGTGAGTATACATGTTCTTCCGATGCGCTGGTGCTTTATGCGCTACGTACACTGTAGAGCCAAGAACTGCTGCCCAGATTTGTACGTGTGCAGCAGCCTCCATGCTGCCCCCTATAGCATGCTGAACGTCAAGAGACAGGGCCGACTAGGATCCGGAAGAGGAAGATGGGGGCCTTTCCGTTCAGCAATGGTACGCGCCACATTCGCAAAGTGGCCGCACCGAAATCTTTTGATTTTTGTCTCCCCTATTCATGAATGCACCCCATCGGCATGATATATGTTTCCATCAACACAAATCACACAAATCCAAATGATAATTATCCAACTGAATTTAAACCATCAAGTTTCCAGCTGACCTCAACTCCAGGCTTAAGGGACATCTTAGAACCAACACTAGACCAACACTAAACCAAATCGAAACCAGCACAAATCCAAAAACTTGACTAAGACTTCTCACGGTTTAAGTCCTTGCTTGGAAATTGCAGTTTGGGGGATCCCATTTGGACGAGGACTGTAGCGGAGACCCCCTAAAGCACAAATGTACTCTATTAGTGAGTATCGCTCGGCCCCCAGGCGATTATATATATATATATATTTGGGGGGGGCATTTAATTGGAGGAGGAGCTAGAGGGGCACAACAGGGTCAGTTTGTCTAGATAGCTAACAGTGACTCCCGTGTGGGTTGGCCATCTTGCAGTGCCCCAGAAACGGCGCGTGATGCCACAGTTCTTGGTCTAAGTAGGCAAAGCGAGTGGTCAAGTTCAAAGTAATGCTCACCTGCCCAATACCAACCATTTAACCTTTCGTTTTCCCTGAGTTGGCCCATATTTAGTCAATGTTCCAAAAGGTTAACCTGTTACTGCCGGGTCCGGGCAAGCCAGAATGTCAATGTAGGATCAATCCCCCCTAAAATATTCGGCCCGCAGGACCTGATTGATTCCCTGTGTCTAGGTCTTGCAACACCCCGAGGTATTTTTGTTGCTCCCTGAATCAGAGCTGTGGACAAATCACTCAATCCCGTTGGACTCGTCAAATTTCATGGAATCGCATAGAGAATCATTGAAGGTATCCTCAAAGGATCCTGGCTTCCTGTTCAAGGCCTTCTCGAATTCTAGAATCGTTCCCAATTCACAAGTATTGCCCATACCAAAAGTAGTGTCCAATACCAAGATGGTCTTCCCCATTGTTCGGACGACTTGTTGATTTGTTTTGTGATTATTTATTATTGTTTTATTTTGGGGGCTAAAATTAGATGTTGTTCTCCTTGTTGACCTTGTCAGGGGTGTGCGGGGGGGGGGGGGTATTAAGCCGAAGCTAGCATCAAATCTTCATGGCTATTTCGTCGGATCTTTGGACCCACAAGTTCTTCACTTTTCGCAGAGGGGTCGCTACAGCAACCAAGCCTTCAAGCACCGCCTTTCCCGCGTACCCCCATGGGCCGAGTGCTACCCCCGGGGATCTGTGAGACCCGTAGGAGCAGACGCTACGGAGGATGACGCAGGCCGGGCACCGACTTGGCAAGCGCTCGTCTGAGAAGCGATGAAAAATGGAGGTGAGCCAAAATGGGTTTGTTATTAAACAAAAAAGAAGAAAAGCAACATGGGCAGGGGTTTCAGAATGCTTGCTGAATATGTTGTTTTCGGGTGGTTCCACCAACCGCTTGTGAGGTGGTTCCCTGCTAAGTTTCACAGCCATATCTTTTATTCGCGCCCAGAAGATATTTGTTCAATGTCCCCTTGTTAACGGGAATTGATTTCACTGGCCACGTGTTCCCATTAGACCCATGGAGGATTGGATTCACCAGGGAGCCTTGAAAGGGAAACCGAACATGTCTGAACAGTATCAGTATAGCTTGGTGGCTCGCAGCCATCCCCTTTGCTTTTTAGTTTTTTAGGGTTTAGTGGTAGTTTCCATTTAACACACAAAAAACAAACTTCTAGCAGGGGATCTGAGGGCTGCACAGATAGGTTGCATGATCAATCCGAGAAGAGTTTATTGCCTGCCCCCGTGCTGCCCTACCCCCTTCCATTTTGTGACACGGCAATTCTCCACCCAATTCTGTACCAGAGCCCCCGTCCCCAAATGAGACCCCAATATGGCCGTCTTAACGAATGTGGAGGAAACCATGGTAGGGAGGGTAGGTTGGCATTTGGCAAGTGCCCTGGTATCATTATTGAGGAGTGGAATGCGCCCGATTGGCAACTAGGATGTTCTTTAGTCAGGGGTCAACATGAAGCTTGTTGTTTTCCACTGTCCCTTCTTCAGGTGAAGCACGGGTCATCCAGACAAAGCAACTGAACCCTGTTGTTTCCCAGTACGTGCTTCATCCGCCGACATGTTGACAGGGATGCAGCTTATCTAGACTCAAGTACCCGCGTACCCAATTACTGGCTGGGGTTAATGGGACGGATCGCAGACGAGCAGGACATGAGTGACCATTTCCCGACTTCCCAACGAGCAAACGGTCGCACAAGCTGGAGGTTTCCAATCACCAGCCGGAAATGTTCTTCGCATAACTTGGTCTTAAAAGCGCCTTTCTTGGGTACGTGGTGCACGGGAGGGGGTGAATCATGGATGTTGCTGGGAAACATATTTACATTGTTGCGCTTATTTTGGTTTAGTGGTGGAAATCCACATTTTGTTTATTTTTTATTTGCATTTTTGCTTGACGTTTAACATTTTACATTTTATGTTTTTACTTAACTGTTTTTGTTTCTCCCCTTCCAACGTCAACCAAGGAATGCGCACACGTCATTCCCAGGCATCTTCCTCGGCAGCCTGGACCCGGCTGGTTGCCAGCCGCGAGTCGCCAGGTCTGAGGCCGGGCATGCGGTTTTTTGAAAAGCGCGGGGCCTGAGAGAACTTGCTGGCTCCCAGCCATCATTTTTGCCTTTTAGCTTTTTAGTGTTTCGTGGTAGTTTCCATTTGACCCACCAACAGTTAAACTTTTAGCGGGGGATCTGAGGGCAGCCCACAGAATTGATAGGAAATTCTCACTTCCTGAAAACCGTTTCGGACTTTGGTCCACCCCAGTTGTACTTGTTTTTTGGCTTGGTCCATTTTAGTGGCAAATGTAAGAAGTTTGGATGCTTGTTTTTGGCCAATCCACTCAGGCAGCGAGGTTTTGAGGCCATGTCTCAAACCAGGACACCTTGAGGAAGCAGGATCTCTGGTTGGAGCTCGCCTTTCGTGGATAGAACAAGAAGGACTGCTTCCATTTGCTGAAAGGAAAATGTCTTATTTTCCCTTGTTGGTTTTAAAAAGGAAGGTATCACTACTGGAAATATGTTTATTTGTTCGCGGGGTCTTAACCAAATGGAAGACTGCTTTTTCGCATGTGCCCGGGGGAGACAAAGAGCCTGCCCCGTCGGCTGTTGCGCCGAGCTTTGATCCCGAAACATAGTCACAGGGTTTTTACTCTTCAGTCCGTGCAGCACTGCGTGAGAAACGGGCGGGTGTCTCACGTCCTGACAGCCTGAGTTGCTGGACTGGATACTTTTTAGGAAGCACGCTTTCTAGGTCCCCCAGTAGTGCCCTTCTCTCCCCTTTTTTTGGGCAGGCTTCCCCTACTAAAATAGTCTACAGACCAAAAATCAGGTACCCTGATTCCAACCTCTCTACTGGAGGACCTAGTAGAGGCAGCTTTTCCTGGGGCAATCGGCTCTATCCACTCAGGAAGTAAGGGATTGAGGTGGTAGGACGTCCGTCCTGCGCGAGCCACGGATTTTGATGGGGTCCTGAAGTGTAGGATTTTGGGCAATATCGCTGCGTTTCCTGATGCTCATTTGGTGAGTGTACACTCCCAGCAATTGTCCTTTTAACGAGACCCCCTCTCCCGAAAAAGATGGAACACCTATTTCCAGTAGTGATACTTTCAATCCAACAGGGGAAAATATACAATGGAATCCCTTTTCTACAAACCGAGAGGCCAGGCCTGTTTCACCCGCCCCTCCCTCCCCCCCCAAGCCCTCCTTTCCGGCGAATGGCGCTTTCGCTTCGCCAGGAGCGTGCCAGAGGTCGCCGCACTGGTGGCGTGCCGGGGCCCAAGCCCAAACCCCCAACCAGCCAAAACGAGTTATTTCTTGTTTCTCCAATGAATGGGTGTTGATCAATATGGGTCACGTGTTCCCATATAGTGGGAAATATCATTGTTTGAGTGGTTTCCGCCAATGGCCTTATTGAGGGTTGAGTCCATATCACTTTCAGCTGGGACCACGGCTCCAGTGCTAAACAGCCCACCATAGTTCTTTCAATCGAAAACCAACACACGAATCTTCACCCAGTACCTTCTCAGGAAGCACTTGGACCCCATTCAACCGCTCCCTTCCTGAGTTCCTGGACTTTAGTTACTTTTTGGTTTTGGACCATGTTAGCGGCAAGCCAGAAGTTTGGCTACTTGTCTTTACTCGATCGGTGAGCCTATTTTGATTGACACAGGGTTAACATCTAATATTCCTGGCCCCCAAATGACCGTGGGCATGCCGCGACGGATGTGGAAGCAGATGAGACTCAGTTCGAGTGGTGCTCAGATGTTGACACAGACAGGGAGCTCACTTCGTACTATTGGTATGTGTACCTTGGCATTACGCAGATGGGCGACCGCTCGAAGATTTGGCTTCGCCCCGTGGGAGTTTCAAGTTCAGCGGGCGAGGCTCGCGTGCCTCCGCTGCGGCCAGCTTCCATTGGTTAATACTCGTTTGTTTTGTTTATATTTTCCCTTGTTGGCATCAAAGGGAATGGATTTCACTACTGGAAGTACGTAGAGTCTCCATGACCTTAAAAAATGGGTCCATGACCCCGTAACTTTGGGTAATGACACCATTTTGAAAGGGTCAGAAGGAGACCCCCGAGTTGTTTTTTCCTACCAACAAAAACAAACATGTGGCGGCTTTTTTCGCCCTCAACCTGAGCGAGCACCCCCCCATTGCGCCACGTGTTGGGGCAAGCCGTCTCCCAGGCCAGCTGCTGCCGGCGGCCCTGCGCCTTCGCCCGCAGAGCCCGCAGTGGCTTCTGCCCGGCGCCGCGCCGCAGGCGCCTTCGAGGGCTCCTTCGAGGGCTCCTTCGAGGGCTCCTTCGAGGGCTCCTTCGAGGGCTCCTTCGAGCGAGCGACGTCGAAAAAAAACGTCAACGGGTTGGCCCGCAATGCGTTTGGGCCGTTTTTTCTGAGTTCCTCCGTTTTTGTGGGTTGAAAAAGAAGGTAAAAGACAAGTATGGGTCTGGTTTTGCTGAGTTGCTGCGGGTTAAAAGAGAAACCAAAAGAAAATCTAGGCATTTTCGGGAGTCCTATGAGTGTGGTTGTCAAGAATAGTTGTTTCGCCAAAACGTTGGTTTAGCCAAAAGTGCAAGCCCTGGAAAATGGCAACATGGAAACTAAGACCTGCGGTCCAATTCCTGGCTGAATTTTGACCCATGCCCAAATGGAGTGTTTCTGTCGTTTCCAAGCTACCAGCCAGCCAGTGGGAAATCATGTCAATCAACTACTTCAATGTTGTGGGCAACTTTTGAGGTGTGTTGTTTCTGTTGGGTTCTGTTTATTTTTGGGGGGCTGCCAAAAACATCGTCTTTTTTGCAAGCCCACACCAAGGATTGTGAAGTGTCCTTCCGGGTTCCCTTTAAACCAACTGGAACACGGTGCCCCTTAATGAATCACCCCAAATAGGCTTGAACAAATCACAACCTGGCTCAGATAGCCTTGAAACAGGAAGCCAAGCATTCATCATTTGCTCAGCCTAGGATAAGCGAAGAATCAACCACTTTTTTTTTAGGCGGCGGGGGTCATAACTTTGAGAGAAACCGGGCACCCAGATTTGCTCATTTGCTCCTGGATTGAAGCAGTCACCCGGGCTCATTGTCCAATCTGCAGATTCCGTGTTCAAACCATCCTGTGAAGCTGAGAATTGAGGGTCTTCTCCAGGATGACGTTATGTTCTTGCTCGAAAACAAATGAAAAATATGCAGAACATATATTCTTTTCTGCAAACAAACAAGATCATAACATAATTCTGTATTATGATGTTCTGTGTACCCCAGATGTGGTCCAAGAGAAATGGGTCAGTGCTTAGTGGCTAAACGGCCGCTTGCACCGACTCGAACTGCCTCATCTTTTGATTTGCTAGATTGGAGAGAAGCCGAGGAAATCGGGGTGGTCGGCCACTGAAACTTGACCAGGTCCAGTCTTGGTCGGCCAGTTCTGTCAGTGTGCCGTAGGATTAACTTGAACTTTCCGATTCATCACAGGCCTCGGGTTATCTTGTATGGCTTGAGTGTCAGCATGACCTTGACAAGCAGTGCTTGTGTAGTAACATAGCGGCAAGCTGTGTTTAGTGATCCTCACTTTTCACCTGCCACAAAGTGTGAGATGTGGGGCCTCGAATATATTTGCGCTCCAGAGAGATGGGGAGTCGTATAGAAGACGGTATTGCTTGCTTGCCTTGACCGCACGTCATGTTAGTGAATCTGAGCATGGCTGCCTTGCAATGAAGAGGGTCAAACCTTGGTGGCTCCCAGCCATCCCCTTAGCTTTTTAGCCTTTTAGTGTTGCGTGGTAGTTTCCATGTAACCGTAACCCACAAGTTAAACTTTTCACGGGGGATCAGAAAACGGGCAGCCCAAAAACAGGGATCTGCAGAGCTGCTCCCTACCTGACTCCTGACACCTGCCGTAGGTGTTTCGACAGCAGCCCAGAGGCAATGTCTTGGTGGCCTTTGTCAACTCGCCGCCTGGTTGCCATAGGGGCGGGCCAACGATTGGCACGCCTGGCTAAGGGCACGCCAAGTTTAAGTTTTGATCAAAGAGATGGGTTGGAATGACCCTCAGAACGAAAAACGGCAACACAACATCCCCTATGGCTTCCTTTGCAGGAATTCCTAGGTTCATTCCCAACACTCTGGGTCATTCCCTACTGAGCACCAGCAAGTAAAGTGAACTTCAGCATACAAGAGGAACCTCCGCAACAACGAAGTTCGCAAACCAGCCACAGGTGGGAGCTGAGTCGTTGGAATTCATTCATGCTTAAATTCCATTTGCTGAAATGAACAGGTGTTATTTCCACTGTTGATTTTATACGGAATTTGTCGCTACTGGATTCTTTTTTCCAGGGGCTTAAGTGAATGGAAACAAATACACAACTCCTCTGAGTATGACGAGTAAATGAAGGCTAGTAGCGGACTGTCCCAGCCAGAAATGGGTTCTGGTGCTCTACATGGATTTGGGTAGACCCGGTCAATAGGTTTTGGTTTCGCCTCTGCCTTTTTGGGGGGGGTTCACCGGGATTTGGTTTCGGGGAAAACCCATCACTCCTCGCCCCCAACTTGTTTGCACGGAAGCCTTCCCCCCCCCCGGGGTAAATGAGAAATCTAAATAACGCAAACCACGAGAGTTTGGTGGGCTCAACAACCAGATTTACCGTGAGACGGGGGGCTAGGTCTCAGGCGGTACCTGTAGTCGCGTTGTGTTGTCAAACCCTGCCAGCTACCATGGTAGGTAACCAAGCTTAAGGGAAACCAT
Source organism: Effrenium voratum (assembly GCA_963377175.1). Lineage (NCBI taxonomy): Eukaryota > Dinophyceae > Suessiales > Symbiodiniaceae > Effrenium > Effrenium voratum. The sequence continues at coordinate 1,219,776 of CAUJNA010003250.1, read as the reverse complement.
AGAGGTAACAATACCTGGCTGCGTGCTGGTCATGCGAACGGTCCTTTGCAAGATGTCCCTAACTCCCCTTTTCCGCGGGTGAGCAGGAGAAATCACTCGTTAGTTTCAATAGCTCAGACTTGGCATATTCGAAATTTAGTATCGGATTCAAGCCATTGTTGAAGTTCAAGAGCTTTTGTGAGGGGGGACGGATGAAGATTTTCTTTTTGGCCACTTTGGATTTGGGAAACATTGTGTTTCAAGGGCTTTTATGAGGGGGAATGCAGCCACGTAGCCATGTCAAATCACTTCAATTTGCAGTTTTGCAGTGGCGGCGAACGTCCCTTGCCGTTTTCTTTGGGGGAGGAGCGGGCGACTGGATTGTTCAGTCCTTTTCTAATGGGAGGCTAGCCTTTTCCCATTATATATCAATGCCCTGTCCCAATCCCGTATTGGTTTGGGGATCTACTGAATTGCAGGGGGTCTGGAGCCCGCTTTGATAGTTTCCTGTTGCTGTCCTTCAACACCCCATCTTTGCAACCCCAAAAACCAAACCCCAGCTTTACAAGCCTCCCTTTCCAACCATCCCAGCAGCCCAATCCGTCTTTACAGACCATCCGAAGTTCCCACGCGGCAACGCAACGCGCAAAGGCACCACGTGGCCATCCGCGCCAGTGTTCTGTCGCTTGCCATGCGACTGGCGCGGGCAGTGGCGCGATCCTCGTGAAATCTGACCGAAGGTCCTGAGTCGCCCGAAAGGGAACACCCTCTGGGGCTGATTCAGTTGCTCTCCCATCCACTTCACATAGGTGTGTCTGTTTTTGAGGGTACCCGTTTTTGGTGGTTTCAAATGAGAACCAAAAGGACAACCACAAATTGTTTGTTGGGGGTGGTTCCCTGAAGAAAAAAAGCGCGTCACCATCACATGAAACCGGATCTGACAATTTTCCTTAAGGGATCTTCTGGTGGGTTCCACGTTACCAGAACGGTACCCAGGCGAAGAAGTTCAATCGGCAGTCCCAGCCATATCCAGACAATGTGTTGCGGATATCCGGCCTTTATATTTTTGCATCATTTTTGGTGGCCCCCTTTATCACCAGGTTTTGATTGTGACTCGCCTGGGGCTTGGTATAGAGAACCCCAGGTTCCACATACATCACGAATCGCTTTCGCCGAATTCCCAAAATTCCATCGATCTGTAGGGATGGTCCGGTAGCCATTGGTCTGTGTTTTCTTCGTAAGCACACTGGCTTATTTTTGTTGCCATTGTTCTTGGTCAAGGAAATTGGGAAACCCATGGTTGCAATGCTTGTTCCGAAAGCAAGTGGCCTCTGAAACCCCAATTCGCACAGTGATGCTGCAGACGCTTGAGCGGCGGTTCTTCGCCACTCACCCGGTACCTTCGCAAATGGGAGAACAACGTCCAGAACTTGATGCGGCTCAATGCTTTTGTCACGGCTTCCTTTGAAGCGCTTGATCAACTCATGAGTTGCTGACTGCTGACACTCCATTGGGATGGCTTGTGCTCAGGCGTGCAAGAGGGGCCCGCCGTGAATGAGGGGAACCCCGTGAAACCGCAGCTAGGTCCCCCAGTAGTGAGCCCTTTTAAACTCACTTCCTGAGTTCATGAACTTTAAACTTTTTGGTAAGACCATTTTAGTGGCAACAAAGTTTGGACTCTTTTTGGACCATCTAGTGAGCTTACCCTTTTTTGGGGGGAGGATACCAACTTATTCTAACGTCTCTGGAGGACCTAACGTGGAGTGCTTGCCGTGGGGCCCCTGGGTTCGAAGACGCAAGACGCTAGGTTTCACCTGCCACGTTTGGAGCTAAAAATAGGCAACCCCAAGTTGAACCACGTATGCAGGCAGCAGTGATCTGTGAACATAGAGGCGCCCCACAAGAGCAAAAATCAAAAATAAAGAAAAGAGCAGCAATATTGTATTCAGACCCACCTAAAACCAAAGTGATCAAGACGGTAGCATCACGCAGAACGGCAACGCCAGTTTGTACCAAGGGCGTAGGCCGCTGAGAAATGTGTTTAATTCTCCACCCAAAGGTCAACGAAAAGACTGCTCCGAAGCCGCAATACGTCACTTTCCCAACACAGGCGGCACACAAATTCGGACCAGTGTTGCTCGCTTCTTGCAGAGTTCCGGCTGGAAAATATGAAGTCGCGAAAACAAATAAGTGTGCAACACACAAAACACCAAGAGCAAAACACAATAGCTGGGGATGTAGGATCCGTATATTGGAGTAGACAAAGTAGAATCTCTATGGCAACTCACGGGTATGTTACAACAAGAAACCACAACAAAGGCATGCTTGATAATCTGTGCAATAGAAAGGCAATGGGACAATTGAAAAGACAAGATGGGATTCGAGACACAATCGGTGTCCGTCTTAGGTTAGTCTGAATAGAAATAGCTGGGTGATTTGTGTTGCCCATTTAACGTGGCCCATCTATTTTACCACAAGCACACATGGATGGAGATGTTTTCACCCAACCCCCCCCCACGGCGCCAGCCACGGCCGAGAGCGTCGGACCAGCGCAGGCCATGGTCTTGCGGGGGGGGGGGGGGGTTGAGGGGTCGATGTCTGTGTCGACCTCAGAGTGAAAACCCTGGCTGAGGCTGGGCAACCAGGGAAGTAAGATCTCACTTCCTGAGTTGATGGACTTTAAACTTTTTGGAAAGACCATTTTAGTGGTAAATAACAAGTTCAGACTTTTGTTGGCCAGTCAACTTGGGAAATAAAGATACACATGAGCCACAATCAAACCCGGGTAGATGATGCTTGGTGAGGGAGAGTCCCAACCATAGCTAGCTGCGGAATTCCGCCTTTTAAAGACCGGGTCGACCATGTTGAGACCGGGTTTTGATGATGACTCACATGGCACCTGACAGGGACCCGGTCCCCTTAGGAAAATTGTCCAAACCAGGACTACCCTCCCAACCTGGTTTTAGCAACCGCAACCTGACGATGACCCGGTCCCTTTAAAAGGAAAATGGTCCAAACCAGGACCAATGTCAATTGGTGAGATAGGTTATTCAGCTGTGGTTGACCCCTAGACTGCCAATATCCTGTGTCCTGAGGGGGCTTTCCATTTCCCATAGGCAGTTCACGGATTTCATCAAAACCCGTTCCTTTACTTGGATCAACTGGGATCAAGGCCGGCGGGAACCATGACCCGCGAGCCCACAAAGTTTTGACGATCGGGGTGATCAGGGGTCTCTGATTTTGAAACAGTTTGTTGGACCTCCAAATGTGCGAAAGTGGCGATTGTTTCAACGGAGCCCACCAATACGTGGCAACTTTTCAAGGGGGAATCCAGTGATCCCTGGCGACTTTGGGACTTTCCAGTGGTTTCTTCACTGAAGTTGACATGTGTGTGTGGGTGTGTGTGGGTGTGGGTGTGTGCTTGGGGTCAAAAGGCGCGGTCGGGGCGGTCATTCACCTGTGGTTCCGGGTCCCTACTCTTTTGGTGGTTTTGGTTAGTTCAGTGGTGGGTGTCCATTTAACCCACAAAAAGTTAGTCACCTGTAGCAGGGAAAGCGGACAGCCCAGATAAGTGAGGCGTCCTATTGGGAGTACCATCCCCGTGCATTTGGTTGCTCAGAGAGACACACGCACAAACTAGCTGCCACCTGTTAGGTCAAAGTCAGTTTCGTTTTGAGCCTACGGTCTTGGGGGGGACTTTGAGAATTGGACATGGGAAGACTCGTCAGTGTCAAGCATAGGGAGTTGTTTGCTTTTCCGGTTTGATTCCAACCACCTAAGGGTACCCTCAAGACTCAGAAAGACACACACAATGAGATGCTGCCCAACACATATCCTGAGGTCATTTTGTTACGCTTTCATGTGGTGGCTGTGGGTAGTTGTAGCTCGCATTAGCTCGCAATCACCAAAGTCATTGCAGTCGTTTCGTAACTCGCAGTGCACCTACCTCAGGGGTCCCGAATTGGATTTCCGCTTAAGTTGATCGATGTACTGGTGCACGGAAACGAGAAGGCCACTTTTGGTGCTTCCCCAAAAATTTGGACATGGAAGGGTTTGATTCCTCATTCTTTTCAAGCATCGTTCTTTTCAAAAACCCAGCTGTTTCCATGGGTTTTGGCATGGTTTCCTGAAAAGACAGTTTTTTGGAAAGAATGGGGAATCAACTCCTGGAACAATACGTAGTACCAAGTCGGGTTTCGCACGAAAGGCACTTCTTGTTGGGAATTAGAGGGAACTAACTGCAACCCAATCATTTGGGCAAAGGGTTCATACAGAAGGCACTCAGAGATGTCACAGGATTCCCCAGAAAGGTCGATCAATTCTCTGGTGGTGTCCGTTGAAACGAGAAAGCCACTTTTTGCATGCTCCAAGAAGAAAAATGGATGTATACTCACCTACGTCCCCCAGTAGTGCCCCTTTGCCGTTTCTGTTTTGGTTGGGAGGGTTCCCTTACTAAACTGGACAGAAAAACCAATCGGGCACCAAAGCTTATTCTAAACTCAAATCTGGAGGACCTAGATGGACCTAGTCACAGTCGCACCCTTCCGAGGCGCCGTCCCCCGGATCCGGCGGATCCGGCGGCTCCGGCGGCTCGGAGCTGATGTCCTCGCTGGCGCAGTGCAGCCTTGAGGCGCGACGAGAGCTCCAGTGCGGTCGCTGGGGTCCTCGAGCCGTTGGGCCAGCCGCGATGTCCATTCGGTTTTGGGGGACCAAGGACCCAGCAGCCCAGTGGATTCCGCCCGCTTTTTTGGTTTATGTTTTGTTTTTTGCTTTTTGCGAGGGGTTCCCCCTCTTAAAACTCAACCAACCGAAAGAGGATGCCGATTCTTTTTTTCCCATGGCCACTGGGCATTTGAGATGAAGACTCAATGGCTGTTTGTCGCCACACACATGAGAGACACATGAGCTTGCCATGTGGCGCAAGCGAGCGGAGCCCCTCTTTGGTTAGCAAAACAGAAAGCAATGGGGTTCCTTTCAGTAGAGGATCCATCCTTTTGATTCCATTTGGGAAATCCAAATAGAGCCTTGGCTCTAGTTGGTTCAGATTCCACCCTTGTTGATTGGGTTCCCCCTCTAAATATGGCTGTGGCTCAAAAAACCGGTACCCAAAATGGATCCCGATCGGTAAGTGGAAACATGGGTACCAAAACCTGCGTAACCCCAGCTGTTTAATTTTGAGCCACATCCATGTGGGCGTGGTATGCTTCTTTGGGGATCTCATCCTTTTCGGTTGGAGTCCGGGGGAAGCCAAAGGCCCCTTGTTTGTGGTCTTCCCGTTTTGAGACCTTTGAGACACCCCTTTGTTTGTGGACCCTAAGAGAGTGCCCAAGTGTTCTTGTTTCTTCAGTACCCCGAAGTGGCACAAGCTTTCTTCTTTTCAAGTGGTTACTTCAATGCAAGGTTCCAATGGTTGTCTCTGTAGGGTCACTGGGCAACACTGCCATCACCAAAGGAAGCTGTTGACTACTTTTCACAACTCCAAAGCCATTGACAAATACCGAATATTATCATCTGTCCTATTTGTTGTTTTTTGCTTTGGCAACTGCAGTTGCTGGTATTTGTGTTTGGGGTGACCTTGTGGTTTCCACCCTTCATTTGAGCTCAAATGGCTTGATTGTCGATGAGTCCTGTCGATGCCGGTTTGGGGGTGCCCACAGCCGTTTGGAAACGAGAGAGTATCGGACTACCAAAGCGGATACTTTTCCGAGCATGGAGGCAAACGTGGGCATGTCCTAAAATCTGGACTCCCCAAAACTGGCAGCTGGTTACACGTAAACTTAGGTCCAACTTGAGGTGACCCCCAAGAGAAACTCATAGGTAATGCCCTCTTTGGAGCTGACACGTTGCACAGTCTTAGGCTTGCCCGCAGCCGGTGGCCAATTGTTGGCACAATACTTCCAATATGTTCACAATGCATACTGAGGTGCCTCAGCGTAGGTGTCCTTTTGGGAAAACAAATGGCTCTAGCTTCTGAAACCAGGCCAACAATGTGTAACAAGGAAGAGGGAACCCAACCTGCTTCACCTTCCTTCACGTTGGCGTTGCAGTGAGGTTTGGGGTTTCACATTTGCTGGCAAAGGCGGCAGTATGCTTAGCGTGATTTCGGGAAGACCTGCAAACACGCAATTGGCCACCTTAAGCAACGGGTTTGTTGGCATGTGTGTTTGATTGCTGTCATGATGGTTCTCTGAATCTCTGAACGTGCCATTTGCATCGGTGCTGCTTAGTTAGTATCGGCAGCCTGTCTACAGTTTTCTGAGCACTGCATGCCACCGGAGGGTTCCAAAACATCAGCTACAGGAACTCGGGCGCTGAACGAGGAAGCTACTTTGCTTCCCGGAGAGAGCAACATGGAGCCCAACAAAAGGGCCCAACAAGAGATGCTTGTGTGCGAATGGGTAGTTGGTCGGTTCTTTGCTGGTCATGTTCCTGCAGAGTCGCCTCTGGTTGGTGGATCTGATCAAATCGATGAGTTGTGTCCATCTTAATTCGAAGGTATAACAAGGTCGACAGAAGGGGAGCTAATGCACACACTGCAAGGGCTTCCACCCCCTACAATTTGTGCGCTTGTCATAGCGAGCCTGCCTTGTTGATATCCTTCATTCAGCATAGTGAGCTGTGCAATTGCTGCCAGCCAACATTGTGTTTGAAGGTATCCCAGAACCGCAAGGGGTGTTGTTGTCTTGGGGGGTGTCTTATGATGATGTCACATTGTTATTTTGCGCCCGAACCACAATGATACCGCGGCTGAATTTTCACGGAGCCAGAAACAGGTGCGGCCGCTCCCACGATTTGCATAACTTTGTGTAAAGCATGTTGCAGCATGTTCAACACCCTCCCACCAATTTGCGTGGAACCTGGTCGCAAAGTCCTGGTTTAGACCATCTACGTTAGGAACCGGGTCCCGAAAGCCGAAAGCCAGGCTCCATGGGAGGGTAGTGGTTTTTGTTACGCGCATCGTGGCTTCCCTCAAGCTGGAGTTTTTTTTGTCACGACCCCTTTGTTTTTGGGCAATGACCAATTTTAAGGGTCAGAAGGAGACTCCAGGAAGAGGTCTTTTTCAGTTTTTGGGCACCAAAAGGGTCACGGCCCCGTCTTTTTCCGTTTTCCGGGAGGTGCTGGCACTGCCCAGCTTCGTGTGGCTTCTGGGGCCACAGGGCACTGTTGCGGGGAGCCCCATTCGAGTCGAAATGGACGTATCGATCGGGGGTAGAACAGGGAGCTCAGTATGTAAGCCCCTTACCGTACATGGGGATCATCAGTTTCAGGTTGTGGACAAATTGTATACATTGGTGCCGGAGGGCGGTGGGGAGTTTGGAGAGACTGTTTGCTTCTAGTCCCTTTGAATGAATTTCACATAGGGTTGACTGTTGACAATACGGAATCAAGCACTTTTTTGGGAGAAACAGTTGAGGAAAGTTAGATGAAGCTCAATGATGATTTGGTTCGCACAATTTGTGCTTTGAACCTGAGCCATTCAACAGGGGCTTTTGAAGCATGCGGGCTCTTACGGGCACTTTGCTGACCACGAGCAAGGCAACCAGCTGTGCGGCCTGTACATGTTCAAGGATAGGGGCAACTTCCCGATTCTTTCCAGGGATCCTTTTTTCCACAACCGCCAAGACCCCAGGACAATGGCTTCCCATTGTTTCAGAGTGGTGCGAAATGGATTTCGCCCGGTATTATGTATTGTACTTGTGCATTTCTTATAGTTTCCTTTGAGCTTGGTTTTCCTGTAGGTTCTCCTCTAGAAAGCAGAAAGGAGGGGTACCCTCAAGAAAGACACACCCAGAGTATGAAGAAGGATCTAAACAAATTTGTACCCCAGCGCTAGGCCCCTACTTGGTTGAGGGATTTGACCTTCCCAGTTCCTGCCTGACAACTGGAACGCCACCCCGGAGCCACAAATTTCAACGTGGGAAGCCGGAGTCACCGAGGCTTGCCTTACCTCGCCCATGGTGACTGCAGCAGACCCCTGGATGCAGGCCGACCCTTTCTATCGCGGCGGCGGTGGGGGTGAAGCCCGAGCTGCTCAGATTGTTGCCTTTCTTCCAACTTCCATTCCGTCTCAGGTTTTCCTTTTTTGTGTGGGGAGATCTCCCCTGTTGGTGAAGGGAATGTATCACTGCATATATGTTTTATACATACGTGATATATTTGTCCGACTGCACTCTTGAACATACCCCTTGTCCACTTCCATTGTTGGAGAAGGGGTATGGGGTCCAATTTGGTCTCCTGGCGTCTCGCAGATGCGAGGATTATTTTGTATCTTGCATATATATATAGGTACAATGTGTTGTGTTTTAACGAGGCCTCCGTCCTTGTCAAAGTGGAATCACTCGCAAAAAGGCCGCTATCGGAAGGAGCAAAGAATGGTTGGGACTCAAAGCGGTTTTACTCTTTCTGAATAACTTCAATGGAGGGATCCAATGCATCGGATTCGATAGGTGGACGGCCTTGACTTCCGCACAGAGACCGGCGCAGCTCGGCGCCCCAAAACCCGGTCTTGAAAAGGAGGTTCCGCCGTCTGCGCGTCTGGGTTTGGGTCAAAAATTAAACCACCAGGAAATGGACCGCAGGTTTTAGTCCATGTTTCTGTTCACCAGGATTCCATTTTGGGTACATATTTTGACCCACAGCCATATGAGGGCTGATCAAAAGGTCCGGTAAACATGGGGTGGCCATTAGGGAAACCACCAAAGAACATTGCTCCGCCTCCATATCGGTGTTTGGATAATTTCCCTTTGTTGGGTTGGTTGAATGGGAAGCCAAAAGGACAAACATAGCTTTTTGAATCCGGAGTCGGGAGTCACCCTAGTTAACGATACATTCTCACATACGTTTATGCAGCGAGCTTACTCGGAAATGGCATTCTCACTCAAGATGATGGTGCTTTTTGAGCCGGAAAGGGGGGCTACTGTTTGCGAGTGTGTGCATTTGTAATTTGTGCAGATTGGCAGCCATGTGTTGTGAGACTTTGGAATCATTTGAACTCAGCATGATTTAAAAGTTGTGGCGTTGTGCCTCTGCGTTTCATGGTGTGTGTTTGTTGTGTGTGTGCTTTGTGTTCGTGTTCGAGTTTGCACGACAACTTGGCTTCCCAACTTGCCGGCGCGAGGCTTGACTAGGCTGGCTGGAAGGTGAACACAGCGAGCCCAAGACCTGAAACTGCCAACTGCAGAGAACTCTGTGCGCAAACTCGGGTTTCAGGGTAGAGTCTGACAGCAAGTACGAGCAAGACCGACGAGGAGGTTGAATACATAGGGGCAGAGAGGAGCATGCTGGCTGTGGGTATTGCAATTTGTGGGACGCACACGCACGAGAATGTCTAACATGTACAATTTGTCACGAATGTTACGCACGCACATGATGGCAACAGCACACACACACACACATCCCTTAAACCAACCGCAAAAAGGGTAGCCTCCAAAACAGAGAAGCCCACGTGCCGAAGCTCAACTCGCCTCATGCCGAGAGGATTTCTTACTTTGGCTCCGGGAAGTGAGTTTGCGACAGCCAATTTTGGAGTTCTGTTGCGGTCCATTTTTCATGGCATGACATTCGACATGACTCAAGACTTCATTTAGAGAGAAACTGGTGAAACGGAAGGTACATGACATGGATCGTCCAGGTTTCGGATTCTTCCATTTGCTTGAGAATGTTTCTTATTTTACCTGTTTTTTCCAGTGGGCTTAAGCAAATGGAAGGGTTTTGAGTCAAAGTCTGACCAGGCGACTGATGAGTTGGAGGGTGCGCTTCAGCGCATGCCTGACTTCGCAGCGCGGTCCCTGGACTCCTCGCTCGAAGTCCGGCAAGCCACCAGCTAGATGAATTCGGTCACAAAACCCCCGCTCAAACGCCAGAATTGGGTGCGGATATCCGGGCGTTTGATTATTTACATGATTCTGGGTAGAACACTTGGTACTAGGTCCCCCAGTAGTGCCCTTTTACCCCTCTTTTTTGGAGAGGGTTCTCCTACTAAAATCGACTACAGAAAAAAAGGGTACCCTTATAGCCGTCCGGGTTCAAGCACCCCTCGGCTCAGGGAGCTGAGCCCCCGGGGCAGGGCTGGGGCTCCACTGCCCGGTCCTGCGTCCAAAAAGCCATGGCTGGCAGCTCTGTCTTCAACCTGATCCTCGTGCACCCCCTGGTCACCCTCTTCATTCGCCGTGTTTGTGATGTGTCGTCTTCGGGGAGATTATCCGCTTGGTGACGCTTTCGTTGCCGGCCCGCTTCACCCGGGAGGCATCCTGGCCTTTTGGTCAGTCCCAGCCTCGAGACACCCCCTTTCTTTTGGGGTGAAGGTATTGCTGGCCCTCTTCGTTGTGCGCCTTCGGCCCCTTTGATGCCTCGTTCTCTTCACGCTATGCATCTGCTTCTCTGGGCGGGTCTACCTGTGTGTGGGTTGTGCCCTTTTGACACCTTGGGCTTCTTCGGCGGTGGTGATGCGGGCTGCCTTGCCCATCGTGCCCTTGGGTCGTTAGGGCTGCTACCTCATGGTGCTTTCCATATCCCTGTGGCGTGTGCCAGTGGCTCCGGAGGTCCCGACTTCCTTGGGCTTGTTTGTCCAACTTCGGGCCCTACGCTTGTACAGCAGTTTTGTGCCTTCCCCCTTCTTGGGGGGTGGGCTGCATCGGCCTTGCGGCCTTGTGGGGAAAGCCTGGGTGGGCTGGTCCTCTCTCACAGGGCCCACGGTGCAGCGTGCTGTTGGGCTTGTTTGGGGTCCTTTGTGCTGGGGGGCCCAACCTTTCTTCGGATGGGTTGGACCCCCCGCTGCATGTGGTGCACTGCCGGGGTCTTGCCCGGCTTGCCTTGTCGTACAGTGCGCCGGTGGGCCTCCTTTTGTGGGGTGCTCACCCGGCCTGCGGATTGAGCCTTTGGCTCTCCGAGGCGCTTTGTCGTGTCACGGCTCTGAGGGCCTCCGTTACTGGTGGTGGGGCGGCATGCCCCACTCACCAGCGCAGCCGATCGCGGATGCGCCATGTGCCAAAAGGGTACCCTTATTCTAACCTCTCTGCTGGAGGACCTAGTTTACATGATTCTGGGTAGAAAACACTTGGTAGGTCTTGATCGCTCGGCTCGAGGTGGGATTTGTTCTGGAGCGAGCTCACTGAGCTTGATGCAATGGTATTAAATCCTTGGTTATGACAGTCAATTGAATCAGATTTGGGAATTGTATAATTTGTCCAAATGTGCAGCAACCCCAATCAAATTCAACGAGCACTTCCTACTTGACTGCAACCTTCTTTAAAAGACGCCCAGATGAGGTAAAGGTGAATGCCTGAAAAACCGGTTAAACTTTGATGGTTTTTGTTTCTCCACACATTCACAAGGGGAACAACCTCTGTAATTTCAAAGTTGGGGAATAGCATTTTGGTGGCAAAGCAGTTTAGACTTGGGCCAATCGACTCATGAGCATTTGGGTCCGAGGCATCAACCCTTGTCTTTCGGCCAGCAAAACAAGGCGGAGGCTTCACGAAGACCCAGGAGTCTTGATTCCTTCAAAGCTTCACAGCTTGCTGGCGCAAGGGTTGCCCTATGGATGGACCAAATCCGTTGGCACCACTTTGAAACCAGGGGAAACCGTTGTCGTTGGCATTTACAGCGGGAATCATCATCATCGTCGTTTCTTAGGTGGTGCGAAATGGATTTCGTCCATCCACAGTATGGGGGCCTGTTTCCGCTGGTTGTAGTGGGGGTCAGACCACTTTTAGGATCTGAGGGCAGCCCAGGAAAGACATGATGCCCTTTGTCCTGGTTTTGCTTTGAAGCCCGACCTCAAGGGGAACAAGGCGCCCAGAGCGCAAGCCCAGAGGCAAGAAGCTGAGTGACTTTTTCTCAACTCGATGCGCATTTCCGACTCTGGGCCTCCAGAGTCGCTGGGGATTTCTCTGTGGAGTCGAACAGTCTTTGATCAGCGTCTCGTTCGTGGGTCTGTTGCTTTGCGTCTCTATTTGTTTACCTGTCTGTCTGCTTGCCTGCCTGCCTGTCTGTCTGTGTGTTTGCTTGTTGGTTTGTTGGTTTGCTTGTCTATTGTCTATTTGTCGACTATTTGATCGTGGCAACAAGACCCCCCTGATCTACCGCATTTATCCCTGTTCTGCGACTTGTCCAATTTGTCTTATGTGTTTTTTTGTTGCTTAGCTCCGCGGCTGCCGATCGTAGAAAGTTCGGGAACAAGAGGATCGGATCGTGGTGTTTGCCTACCCCCCGAAACTGAATTGGGGGTGGGGTGGGGTGGGGTGTTTAGTTTCGGTTTGTTGGTTTGTTGGTTTATTGGTGTGCTTGCTTGCATGCTTGTTTGTTTGGTTTTGTTTGTGTGGTTTGTTTGTTCTCTTGTTTGTGTTTCCTTGTTTGTTTGGTTGGTTGGTTCTGTTCTGTTCTGTTCTGTTCTGTTCTGTTCTGTTCTGTTCTGTTTTGTTTTGTTTGTCTGTTTGTTTGTTTGTTTGTTTGTTTGTTTGTTTGTGTGCTTGCCTGCCTGCCTGCCTGCCTGCCTGCTGGCTGGCTGGCTTGCTGGCTTTGCTGGCTTGCTTGCTTTGCTGGCTGGCTGGCTGGCTGGCTGGCTGGCTGGCTGGATGGCTTGCTTGCTTGCTTGCTTGCTTGCTTGCTTGCTTGCTTGCATGCTTGCTTGTGATTTGTTTCCTGTGTGTCTTCGTATTTGGTGTTTGGTTTTTGTGTGTGTGTGTGTGTTTTGTCTTCATGTGCCTGTACGTTGCGTTGCTTCATGACACACAGTCATCACAAGCGACGGTACTTTGGTGCATTTTGCTTGGATAATGGGTTTTCCATTAAACCACTAAAAGTTAAGCTTTCAGCAGGGGAGCAGAAAGCAACCGAGTGTAAGTCTGACTATTTGAGTCATTTGTTAGATTGGCTGATGTCCTTGAGAAAGAGGCCTAAGCGCTGTGCGAACATGCGACACCAAGCTAGTCACTTTCTGGACCAACCAGGGGGCGTCCCAAACATGGGAACCCCTCTTCTGAGTGCAAGTGAAAGGGGCCCACTCCTTTCGGAAACCCAAACAGCCGCCAACCCTCCCCCCTTCTTGCTCTCTCTAATAGAACATCAATAACAGCTAAGCCTAAAAGGAGTTCACTCAAAGTAATGGGTGCAATTGAAAGGGCACCACTCCTTCATCCCTTTTGGAAACCCAAACTGCCGCCCACCTCTCCCCTTCCGGCTCTCTAATCCAACCGCGGCCAAATAGGGGAGCCCAACAATTGGCTTCCTTCAACCATCCTTGAAACCAACCCAAAGATACACCCATTTCATGGCTCCGAGCACATCTGACGCGAAACCGGCTCGCGCCTGAGCGCTTGAGGTGGAGCAGATGAGACGTCGTCTTTCGCAAGCTGGACATGAAGAGGTGCCAGCCCATGCCAGCCCCAACGCCCCTCGATCCAGATCCCGAACCCCCAGGTGCGATTCCTTTCCATAGGTGTCCCGTTTGGTTTTGTACTGCTCGAAAAATAGAGGGCGATTCCTGTTTTTTTTTTGCCTGGTGGTTGAAGTTCATCTATTCTCCGAAAAGGACGCCTATGTTCCTTTCTTCTTCTTTTTTGGGAGAAGCGTCCTTTTGAAGTCAGAGCACCTTTGGGTTTTGGGGGGTCAAGTCGGAGGTGCAGAAGCTCACAAGGAACTTGGGCCTTGGGCCAAGAAAAGGCGCCTCTTTGTTTACGTTTCCGCCTCTGAGGAAGAGACTATTTTTTGAGTTTGGCGCGAGCGGGTTTAAAACTGCGGTGCCCTTTCTGGGAAATGGTTCAAGGGATAAACCCAGAGTTTACCTCTTGCACTGGTTTCCCGCAACTGCGGGGTTCCTGAACGGAGAATTCCAAAAACCAGCCACTCCATAAGCGGATCCTCATCAGCTGGCAAAGCTGATGTTTTGCCATGGGATGTTGACATGGGACACCCCCCCTCCTAAGGGTAATGGTTTCTGCGCTATGGGGGCGTCAGCTCTGTTGAGCCTCGTTTCATGGAACGAAGCTGCCGACGTGTTGAAGTGGAGCACCCGCAGCCACAACATGAAAGGATTCCTTTTGGGATTTTATGTTGCCACGGCTGATTCCCTACACTTTGCTGATTACTGACAAGTAGGCCAACTGGAAAATGAAGTCTGTTGCTTGCTAAGATAATCAACTGTTTGGTAGAGCGAGTCGGACCCCATTGGAATGGTCTTTGCCTTAAATACATCCGTACGTTGACATTATCATGTCAGCGCTGCCGATGCAATTAGGGAGCCTATGTTTAGTTTGGGCGGACGCGGCCTCCCCCCCTTCGAGTTTGATACACAAGCTTGCTATACCTCCGAATGTGTCCACCAAAGCCAAGAGGCAACCCACATTTCCCGCTTCTTAGATGGAAACAATCCACAATTTGCGTGGCTCGTATGTTGAGTATGGATTGAAACGAACCCCTATCGTTGCTTTGCTTGGCGCTGCTCTGTTCTATGAACCCCGGATCAAGACAACTGGTTGCTTCAATTGTTGATAGTTGTGTCTAGACCGTGCCTAGTAGAGCATGGATTATCCGGACAGTAATATTTGCTACGTCCCAGGCCCAAACGTTCGCAAGCGCAGCTTGCCGAGTATGTTCACAACATAGCTGTGTGATGGTGACAATTGACGCAATGGGCAAGGCAAAGTTAGTAGTCACGCCACGCTTTCGAAAGGGCGGTCTGTCTTGGCTCAGGGATATCAGGATATCAGGGCACCCCCAGACAGGTTCGCAGAACCCTTGTACGAGTCCATTCCAGGGCCGGGGGTGAAGGATTTTTCTTCCGTACTTGCAAGTTCAGACCGTTGTTGCCTTCCAGAGTGGGAGAACTTGCCTGTCAGGTTGACGAGAATCAGGAGGACGGGGAGTGTGAGCAGGCTTGAACACGCCATGGTATCTCTCCAACCAAAATTCGGAGCGCTTGGCAGTCCCCCCCAACTGCTATACTTCGCATGTCCAACCCCCGGTACATCCAAAAAGCGGTCGGAGGGTATGCCGCCGAGGAGGGTGTGTTGGCGAGCCTCGCGCGCGCTAAAGCGCTGGCCTGGCGATCTGAGGCAGGGAAAGACCCATCCCGAAAACGCCTCCAGAATCCGGTTTTCCGAAACCTTGTCGACCTGGGGGGGGGTTATGAACCATGCAGTCGCCTGGGGGGGGCGGGTATGAACCATGTAGTCGCCTGGGGGGTGGGGAGGGGGGGGGGGCGGTTGTGAACCATGTTAACCCATTTCCCTTACCCAATGGAGTAGTCGGCTTTGGGATCTCTTGGTTTGCCCGAATTGTCCCTTTCGACCAGCCAATGGTTAACTTGCGAGGGTCTAAGTCTGGCTCAGATCAATGTTCATGATGGCCTCTTTTTTTTTACTCGTCATATTTTGTGCGAGACATGTGCCATCTGTTCGAGACAACTCCGCATGTGGAATCTTGTGGCTGTACTACGTATGCCTGGAGGCAACAAGGGCTGTTGGCTGATGCGCTACCCACAGCAACAGGCAGATTGACCAGATCCCAGATAACTCAGCTATCGTTCCTCTATGTGATGGCGCAGTGGCATACATTCCATCGACTCTTACTGTCAAATCCGGCATGAAAAGAAATAGCTAGTGCCAGTTTTAGCTTTTATATGATCGTTGTGCTGACAGACTAATATCGAAGAGGGTGCTGTGTTCAAGCTTTCACAGAGTTATGGCGGTTGAACGAGAGTTGACGCGATGTGTGTGTGTATATTAATAAGAATACTGATGAACATAAAACAAAAAAGTAACATATCATGTAGCATCTTGGTGAATGATACTCACTTGCACGTTTATTGAATGATTGAAACACGGCCAATGTTTGTTCAATGAGGCGTGCTGCTTGCAAATCCACATGACGTGGATACTACCGCAGTAGCCCTCTGTGTGTGTGGTTGTGTGTGTGTGTGTGTTTGTATGTGTGTGTGTGTGTTTGTATGTGTGCGTGGTGTTGAATACGAGTTGGATTTTTTGTGCGTGTGTTTGTGTCTTTGTGTGTTTGCGTGTCGGTGTGACTGCATGTGTGTTTCTTCGTGTTTGCATGTATGTATATTATATGCACAGGTCTTTGTGCGGTGCGCGCGTGTGTGTGTTGTGTGTTGTGTGTTGTGTGTTGTGTGTTGTGTGTTGTGTGTTGTGTGTTGTGTGTTGTGTGTTGTGTTGTGTTGTGTTGTGTTGTGTTGTGTTGTGTTGTGTTGTGTTGTGCTGTGTTGTGTTGTGTTGTGTTGTGTTGTGTTGTGTTGTGTTGTGTTGTGTTGTGTTGTGCTGTGTTGTGTTGTGTTGTGTTGTGTTGTGTTGTGTTGTGTTGTGTTGTGTTGTGTTGTGTTGTGTTGTGTTGTGTTGTGTTGTGTTGTGTTGTGTTGTGTTGTGTTGTGTTGTGTTGTGTTGTGTTGTGTTGTGTTGTGTTGTGTTGTGTTGTGTTGTGTTGTGTTGTGTTGTGTTGTGTTGTGTTGTGTTGTGTTGTGTTGTGTTGTGTGTTGTGTTGTGTTGTGTTGTGTTGTGTTGTGTTGTGTTGTGTTGTGTTGTGTTGTGTTGTGTTGTGTTGTGTTGTGTTGTGTTGTGTTGTGTTGTGTTGTGTTGTGTTGTGTTGTGTTGTGTTGTGTTGTGTTGTGTTGTGTTGTGTTGTGTTGTGTTGTGTTGTGTTGTGTTGTGTGTGTGTGTGTGTGTGTGTGTGTGTGTGTGTGTGTGTGTGTGTGTGTGTGTGTGTGTGTGTGTGTGTGTGTGTGTGTGTGTGTGTGTGTGTGTGTGTGTGTTTGTGTGTTGTGTGTTGTGTGTCTGTGTGTCTGTGTGTCTGTGTGTCTGTGTGTCTGTGTGTCTGTGTGTCTGTGTGTCTGTGTGTCTGTGTGTCTGTGTGTCTGTGTGTCTGTGTGTCTGTGTGTCTGTGTGTCTGTGTGTCTGTGTGTCTGTGTGTCTGTGTGTCTGTGTGTCTGTGCGTCTGTGTGTCTGTGTTTCTGTGTGTCTGTGTGTCTGTATGTCTGTGTGTCTGCGTGTCTGCGTGTCTGCGTGTCTGTGTGTGTCTGCGTGTCTGCGTGTCTGCGTGTCTGTGTGTCTCTGTGTGTCTCTGCGTGTCTCTGTGTGTCTCTCTCTGTGTCTCTGCTTGTCTCTGTGGGGTGTCTCGGCGTGTCTCTGTGTGTCTCTCTCTGTGTGTCCCTCTCTGTGTGTCTCTCTCTGTGTGTCTCTGCGTGTCTCTGCTGGTTTCTGTGTGTCTCGGTGTGTCTGTGTATGTAAAATATGTATGTGCTGTGTTGCTGTCCTGGCGGCATCTTCTTTTGCTGCCCATATATGAGCCAGCGAACCCAACCCGACATTCAGGCTTTCGCAGAACAGCACGTGTGCCTTCCAAGCGCGCCAGACTCTGCCCGAATCCGGAGAACGACCCTTGGTGACTTTGGATGCTGGAAGCCAAGGGCCTGTGGAAGCGGGACAAGGGAATTGGGACCTAAGTGTCGGGGAAGCGAGTGCTTTGGAAGCATTCGCGATGTTATTTTTGGACACCCTGGGGGAATGTTGACCCAGGATTAATAAGCCCGTCCCACTATTAGGGGGGTGTTCCCTCCAAGAGTGATGAATCCCCACTAAAAGGGGACACCCCCCTATTAATCAACCAGGGGTGTATTAATCCGGGGTTAACATTAAGCAAAAACTCTGGCCACCTGGTCGGTGTTGCCCTTTGTCAGTGGGCATTCAGACCACTTGTGGGAGGGGGCACCCACCAGCCTTTTGATAAACGCGGTGGATGTTTCTTTCCGGAGTTGACATAACCCATGGGTGGGGTGGCTTCCTCACCGGAGAGTTGCAACATGGAACGAGCCGGCAGGCTGATGTAGAGATCTGACTTGCCATTTCCGGGTAGGAGGTTTAATAGCTCACAATGGGAGGATTTGAATCCATTTAGACAAACCCGCAGAGCAAGTTGCCGAACCCGGCTATGGGGTTGCCTCTAAATAGGGGCCTCCCAAACAAATGGTGGTGCTGTCTAATTTCCTTGAACAAAAACTAGAAGGGCACCCTCAAAAAACGACGCCCATCTCCCATCATTTTTGTCGTAAACTTGGGATGAACCATAGTAGCTTAAGTCGAACATACGAGACAACCTGAGAGGACCACTACACAGAAATTTGATCCTGCGCCTGTTCTTGAAATTTTGGGCTGACTTTCTATGTGACGATCAGGTTAAATGGGAGCAGCCCAGTTGGCCTCAGCAAAAACTTGAAGACCGGAAGTCTCAGACAGGAGAATCCACCAGCCCTATATTCGTCGGATGTTCTTGGTCGGCGGGTTTTGCGGATTGGTCGCTGGGTTCGTTTGTTCAGTGGTTCACTGTTTTTTTGAGTCGTTCCTACTTCGATCAGCTATAGAGACAACACATTCAGAAGGAATCCCACAAAAACACAACAGTTCAGGGGACCGTAAGCGGGTTCTACTGAACAAGGTGCAGCTTGAACGAAAGGGCCGTCATGTGTGTAACATCCTGAGATTTGTTAGAACCCCATTCTAAATTTCAGGTCACCCAAGTCCGTTCCTTTTCAGCATCAGTCAGCCCTCTGGAGAGCCCCGGAATGGAATTCGTACTCCTCCAGGTGGGTGGGTGTCTCTGTGGGTGTTTTGGAGGCAATATGTTCACCTTGGGAAGGGAAACCAGTATGAAAGCCATTATCTTCCGGCCCCCCTTATGTTGACACCCAAATCCAAGCATCTTTCGGGACTGTAGGAAAACTACTGTTGGGGCCGTGAACATGAGTTTAGGCTATGTTTTGTAAGAGATGAGGAAACTGAGTTTGAATCCATCTCTTGGGATGGTTTGTTGTGCTTTTTTCGAGAACTTGTCGACGCTTTTGGGTGCTATCACCAGGGTGCAAAGAATGATATGATATTTACTGGTGACGTGCATAGCAAAGTAAACATTGGTGTATTGCTTTTTGTGTGACCAGAGCCTGCCTTTCATGGGTTCACCTCCCAAATGTTACACTGATCACCCAGGGTTCTACTCTTGTTTTAAGGAGAGATGTAGAGCTAAATGATTGTCATAACATACGTGTGTGTGTGTGTGTGTGTTGGTGTTTTTTGGGGGACCCCTTTTTGATGGGTTTGAATGGACACCAACAGGAAAAAAACAATGATTTTTTGGGGTACCTCTATTTTGAGACAAACCCAAGTGTGTGTTTGTGTCTCTGTGTGTGTGTGTGTGTGAGTGAGGGTTGTTGAACCCGTTGCATTCATGGAAATCTGGCAACAATCTCAAATATTTGACGAGCACGAATGGTCGATCAGAAGCAAATAAACCAGGTTCAGGGTTGATGGTTCTAGGTCCCCCAGTAGTGCCCTTTTACCAACTTTTTTGGGGGAGGGTTCCCTACTAAAATCGACTACAGAAAGCAAATCGGATACCCTTATTCTAACCTCTCTACTGGAGGACCTAGGGGTTGATGGTTGACCATTTGTTTTGCCCAATATCCTAGTCGTGGTTCACCCCACCTCAGTGGACGTATCAATCCACACCAAAGAGGGTCCTCCCCGAATGAACTCTTCGTTTTTTCGTTCAGTTATCACGCAAAGTGATCTTTTTGGTTCTAAGTCTTTGATCTGTTTCCTGGGCACTCTCCGTAGAAATGCTTCCTTCTAAGGCTCCTTATAAAGCTGTTTGAAAGCCGCCTTGCAAGCGTCCTTAGAAGCTTCCTTCCAAAACTTCTGGGTGAAACTTCCGGGTTTTGGTATCACACCCCGGGATTACACCCTTGGGAAATGACCCATGGCTCAATACGTGGGTGTATTCCCATGGTGTAATGCAAGAATCCTTAGAGATCACAATTCGGCACCGGCCCGAGGTGAACCTCACCATCTCCCCCCTTCGGATCACCTTGCGCGCGCAGCAGCTGCGCGCTCTCCAGGAATGGGCGCCTCGGCACTCCAGCCCAAAACCCCCCGACTGGGGCCTCTCTGCTTGACTGCTGTTGGGTAATGGATCTGTAGACTGCAAAACTTGTTGGTTGAAATGAAGTTGGGTTTTCCACTAAACCCCCTAACACTTAAACTTTTTGCAGGAGGTTCAAGAGCAACCAAGTCTGGGCTGGTGCTTTCCATCGGTCGGCATGGACACGTCCGTCGTGCCTTGGCTGTTGCACAAAATAGAATGATTCAGTTCAACTGCTTAGTTGGGAGAATCGTAGGCTCACCTGCCCAAAGCGAATCGACCTTTGACCTTTTGGTTTCCCCGTTAGCGCCTTATTTCTGAGTCCTTTGGGCAACTGAGTAAGGCTACATAACCCTTCAGAACCATCTTGGCAGAACAAAACAGTCAAAGGGTGTGGACGCTGCTCAGTTGGGTTTCCGATATTGACTTCCCAATTTTCTGGAGTTTGGGGAAGACTGTTTGAGTAGTAAACGAACAAACAGTTTTGACTTCTTGGACAACCCACTGGAGAGGTGTTTCGGGGTTGGTGTCTGGATTTGGGGGTAGGACCAGATTGCTGGTGTCCTTTTACTTGTCCTTTTTCTTTTTTGAGACGGGGGCCGAACAAAAGGCCGCTCCCAAATTTCAGGGATCACCCAGTTCTGGGAAGCGCAATCCACAAGCGCGAGCGCTTTTCGACATCCACCTAGGTTCCATGTCAAATTTGACACGGCCCCGCTTGGTTCCATCTTGAGGCAGTACTCGACGAGGCAGAGGCAGCTCGGGAATCGTGCCTCGGGCCGGAAAGGTCACCAGTTGCCTTTGGAGTCGGGAAGTCAAACGCAAGCTCTAGATGCAACGTTCTTGATTTTCGGTAGCTTCCGGCTTAGGGAGCTTTCTTTCCATGCCATAGGAGGGCTGTCCTTGTAATACGAAAAGAAAGATGGTTAAGTCAAGCTTTTGGAGTCATCCGCTGAACTTTTTACTAACATACGCAGACTCCAAACGAATTCTGCAGTTGGGTGCCGCTTTGCCTTAGTGCTCAAAGATTTACCGGCTTTCATTTCCTCCAGGGAGACCAAAAGGACAATTGCCATTTTGAGATCTACCCGACTTGTCATGCACCCTTTCAAAACAGACTATTGGAAAATGCCATACTGCCATATTACGTTAACAAAAACAAATGTGGGTTCCTTTTTGGCACGTTGGCATGCGGCCGTTTCGTGCCGCCATTGACTAATTCCCCCCCCCCCCACCATGTGGTTCCATTGTACAGACTTTAGATATACCCCAACCATGCAGCTCTGGGATAGGTACCCTTTTTGCACGTCTGTTGACCTTGTGTCAGGGCTTTTGCACTGGAGCGACCTTTGGCGGAATCCAACAAACGGGGAGAGTTGTCCCATTTGTTTCCATACCCCCTGTTACCCTTCCTCCCACTAACATGCAACCTGCGCAAGGGTACCTGGAAGATCAGTTTTCTCTTGGAGGGATCTCTTGTCTTTGGTGCATTTTGCTTGGATGTTAGGACTTTAACTTTTTGCCAACTAATGGATTTTCCATTAAACTACTAAAAATTAAGCTTTTAGCAGGGGATGAGGAAGCAACCGAGTTGTGAGCTGCCATAGCAACCTGGGAGAGAGGGTAGCACCAAGTTCTTCACACACTGCAGGCCGAGACTGAAGAGGTCCCGGCAGCAGCAGCTCTGGCAGAGCCGGCGCCGCAGGCTCGCTCCGCGCGTTTGCGCGCTACGGCGCGGACCGTTTTTTCAAGAAGCCGCCATTTGGAAGCCGCCCTGGTGCTTTGCCGGATTTTGGGGACCAGTTTGGATGCAAAAGGGAAAACAAAGGACAGCCCATGCTGGGGTCCTGAACTTGGAAGGTCCAATGCTTGCAAGGGGGGGCGCTCAGCGCCCTTGGGGTGTGAAACACCCGCTGCCTTCGAAAAGGCAACACCTTTGGATGCGGGAAACCCAACGGCACCTTTCAGCCATAGGATTTTACCGCGCCTTCCACAGAGCTTTCAAAAGGCCTGGCCTTTGGATCCGCCTGTGCCGAGTGGTCCAGGAGCCGGCGGCCGCGCCGGCGGCTCAGGCGCGGCCAGCTCCGCCCGGTTCGGTGAGCCGGAAGTTCCCCAATCGGCCTCAGCTTGCGATCGGTGCGAGAGATGCAGGGAAAGAAAGGAACTAGGTCCCCCAGTAGTGCCCATATACCGTTCCTTTTTTGGGGGAGGGTGCCCCTACTAAAATAGACTACAGAAAAAAGGGTGCCCTTATTCTCACCTCTCTACTGGAAAACCTAGGAAATGACCCTTAACCATCCAACTGGTGTCCTGCAAAAACCCATGTGTTTGTTTATTCTCTCATTCCCTTGTGGCGCCAGCAGGAAAATGGGTTACCATGTCTTCCAAAGGGGGAGCTTCCATGGAATGGTTTGGGGGATGGTGTTCGGGAACTCCCGGCACAAATACCTTGTGCCCCCACCAAAAGAATAGGGATCCGGTCCTTTGAGGATTTCCCATTTCCATGTCATGCAGTTTCCCATATCATCCCTAAGGCCTCACTCTTGCAAGCAGCAAATCCTGTTCCCCCCCCCCCTCCCACCCCCAATATGATGAAGACATGGAGTCTTTTTTGCCGCCTCGAGCAAAATAGCCTGCTAGAGCACATGGCAAGCTTCTTTTACAGTTTAAGGTTTGCTCTCAATCTGGACCAGTCTAGACATGTGCCGGTTTTAGTTGAGGGCAAATGATGACCCAGGTGGGTTGCCACAAGAAATAGTCAACCCCAAAAACAAATAGTTCCTTGATTGCATCTGGAGTTCCTAACTTTACAAACTCTTAACACCATACATATATATATATATACACACTAATATGCTAGAATAACAAAGTTGGACATAACACTACAACATGCCTCTTCAATGGAAACTTATTCATTCTAATGTTGCATCTCTCGGTCAAGCTCCTCCATCATGTCAAAGGGGAACGCATTTGTTTGCTGGGCTTTTTGGCTGGTTTGAAAGGGACACCAAAGGGACACCATCCATTTTCTGGGACTTTTTCGCTGGCTTGGAAGGGCGGCCATGGGAAACATCCCTTTGCTAAGCCTTCTTGGGTAGTTCGAAGGAAACTAAATACTCATTCATTTTTGTTGGAGAAGGTGGCTCCCCAAGTTACAGACCCATCAGTTACACAGACCCATCATTTAAATTTGACACAGACCCATCAGTTACACGTTCCGGCTAGGCCGCACCACGGCTGCGGCTGGCGCTTTCGCTTCGAGCCTTTGCGGGATTGGAGTTCTCGGCAGAGGCGGCGGGTCGGGCCATCGGGCCATGGCTGGGGTGGATTCCTCATTCTGTTCAACCAGTTTTCTCTTTCAAGAATCCATTGTTTTCACGAAACCGCTGGTTTCAGGAGGTTTTCTCAAAAGGGTTGAAAAGAACGGGGCTGGCTCGGCTTCTCAAATTTGGATGGTTTCCCTAAAAGGCACAAGAAGGACTTCTTCCATGTTTTGGAACATTGGTCATTTGTTGGGTTGGTTTAAATTGGAGGTTTCCCGAACGGGGGCCTTTGGGCGGGTGTTTTGGACACCGAAACGACGTATCCAGGAGACTACCTTCGCCCTGTAAAACCAATGCGGGTACATGAAGGTGCCCTTTTTATTCTTTGCATGGCTTTGGGTAGACCATTGCAATAGCAGGTTTTGGTTTCTGACTCGGTTGGGGTCCCGCTGATTGTGCTCTTGCCTTGGATCAACAAAAGGTGGAACTTGGGCAAACAATAGCCTGGGTGTCAAGCATGGTGCAGGTAGCTAGCTGGGGGGCGGGTGTTTCCTTTGTGTTGTTTTGACGATTTCAAGTCTGTTATGGCTCCAAAAGCCTTTCCTTTGTTGTTTGCGTGTGCAAGCTAGCTTGCTAGCTGGAGTCCTTCTTACCTTTAGGCAAGTAATGGGGCCAGCCCTTTTGCTCCACTCTTCTTTCCGCTCTTGGCCTATCAATTGTTTGGAGGGTACCCCTTGTTCGGTGGTTCGCAAGGGACACCAAAAGGAAAACCGATGCCATTTTTGGGGTGCCTAAAAACAGACAACCTCTTTTCCACACGATTGGCTCCTCTTCTCTCCGTTCTTCTGCCCAGTCTTCCCCGCTCTTCGCCCTTCGCCGCTCTTGCACTCCGTGTGTCATGCGCATTTTTCCTTGAGGCAAGGAACCACACACACATGCGATCTTTTTCAGGGCGCTTGTGGCAAGTTTGTTGAGATTCTCAGGCTTGAGGTTTTGAAGACACATGCCAGCGAAGTCGGTACTTTGCGGAGCGCTTTATTGTAAGCTCAGAATAAGAACAGGCAAAAGCTGTGCAATTAAGCAATTAAGCTGTGCAAGAAGATCGCTTTTTTGTAAGTTTTGAGCATTCACAAAAGCGTGTGCAACTCACACAAGCCCCATGTCACAAAAGCTAGCTTTTGGCCAGCCCCTCTTTCCCTGAAAAGCCACCCAAGGTTGTGGGTTCGATTCCCCCCTCCCCGGCCCCCTCCAGAGAATCCAATGAGCCTTGCTCTTTTCTTCTTGTTTGGTTCCTTCCCTTGCATGGGCGCTAGCTTTTGTTTGCCTTCCCTGGCCTAAAGTGTGTGCTGTGGGTGGATGTTTTGGTTGTCATGTTGTTGGCCTGTGCTGACTTGGTGGATTAACATATGATGCGTTTCTTTTGCTTTGTGCTGCTGGTTTTGCCACGGACACGGACGGTCACCAACCTTCCCCAACCCATACAAGCTGTTTCACAGCGATCATGATAATCCCTGAACCTGAACCCCTTTAAGAACCAACGAGCAATTAAGCGCTATTGCCAGGGCATGGGTTTGGGGAGGCCTATCGATTTCGCAGGCTGGGTATCGGTTTGGGGGTCATGCCCCCCGTTGGTGTTTGGTTGGAATATTGATTGATCAGATCGCAAAAAAACAAACAACAACCTCAACAGTGGTTGGTGGACAGGAACTCCCCGCCGAAGTATGATTTGCACCCACATTGTTCTGCGAATATATTTTTGCTAATATGGGTGTGGCTCAAAATTAAACAGGAGGGGTTACGCAGGTTTTGGTCCATGTTTCCACTTACCAGGGTTCCATTTTGGTACCGGTTTTGTGAGCCACAGCCATATGTGTCAAGCTTCGAATTTGGTGCGTGAAGACTGGATGGGGTTCCTTTCGGTGCCCCTCACCAAAGCCGAGCCGATCGCCAGGCGCGCGATGTCTTGAAGCTGCGACTGCCAGGGGCTCGGCGCAGGTTCCATTTCGGACTTTCGTCACTTGGGCTTGGTGACCAAAGTTTAGTGGCAACCACTAAAGTTTGGTGACTTGTTTGGGACCCCCATCCACTCAGGAGGTGAGAGGGTTCCTTTAAGACAGCTCACCCAACTACTCCCATGTTGCCGTCTGACAGAGGGTTCTTTGAGGAAATCGATCCGAGTATTGTTTAGGTTGGCGCAGCGCACCTTTGCATAGATGCAGCCGGTTTGCATGCTCCGTTTGATTCACACATGCTGCTCAGAACCAGTGCTGCACTTTCTGAGCACAGGAGGCCTGTCTTCGGTTTTAGCAGCAGTTTCAAACACCCCGCTTATTTTGGCAGGGGTACGAGCTGCGAAAAAGATAATCTCCTTGTAAAGCAGTTGGTTTTGGGATGCTGGAAGTTTTTCAGTTTCCCAGGAATCTCAAAACCTCACTCACTTGCCCGAAGCGGCCTTTTCGACCTGTTGGTTTTTCCAGTTTGATACATTTTAGTAGGGTGCTTTGGGCAACTGGGAGCATCTCGAACAAAAAAAGAAAAAGTTGAGACCCTTGTGGAGGTCCCTTGCCCCTATGGAGGTCCTTTCTGATGGGATAGGAATGACGCAGGGAATGGGTTAGCCTGGAAGTTGAATGATTGTGTAGGTCGCGTCCTTGCGCGTCCTTGTTCCCGGCTGAGAGAAGGAAGCAGTTCCACATGGCAAAGATAGGACATCCCAGTACGCAGGCAACCGGCGCATGAGGTTTTTCCTGTCACTCACTCACAACGGTGCTTTGACAAGTCGCTGGGCCGGGCAGGTTTTCCTGTGTTGTTTTTTTCTACATGTTGGGAATCACCAACTGCCTTGGTTTCGAGGCCATCAGTGTCCGTGACATGCAGGCAACTGGAGGACATGCGTCGAACGTGGGCTGAGTCAATAAGTAGATGGTGCCAGTATCCCCGTCAATCCTCGTCAGCCCCTTTAGGGAATAAGTGTGCCATCTACCGCAGCTGGCCTTCAGTTCTTGCAAGAGGTGCAATGTACACGTCGAATGCCAAGGGGCAAAACAGAAAATGCCAGTCGTCGGGAGATGGTATCCTGACGCAAGCATCAAGGGCTGGGTGCAATAGCGGGGTCCCGGTTCAAGGAGTAGTGTGGGGCGACTAACATTGGATTGGGGAGGCCATTCAAGGTCTCAGTTGTTCAGTGGCACCCTTGTTCCCTTTTTTTGGTGGCTGTTTGTTTTTTAATGATCTTCCCAAAAAAGAGTTCCCTTTTTTCCCACGGTCACTGAACAACTGAGTGGTCATTCTGTGAAGATGTGAGGCGAGTAGTTTGCGATTCTCGAATCATTCTCAAAGTTATCGGCCTGTGAAGGGGGACTTTGGTGCGATGCACATATTTTTCGCGGGGTTCTTGGGCTGCCACCAACTTTTCACCGTTATCTCTGTCTCGCTGTTGGTCTCAGTTTTGGTGGAGCAAAGTTGACAAAGTTTGTTGCTGGCATTCCAGAGGTTGGAAAGAAAACGCGAGACACGGGTGACCAATGGATTTCCTTGAAGGCCTGAGGAGAGACTGGTAGCTGGGGAAAAACAAGGATGCGCCCCCGCTCAGGGGGCGTGGGTTTTACCATTGATGTGTGGGATTGTCAAACCTGTTGCGTGGGTTTTTGCAGCACTGCGTCCGACAAAAAAAACTTGGTTTTCCTCCAACATCTCTTGATGGTGCAATGCTTCTGCATTGTCTTGCCCAACTAAAATAGAATGACCCCAAACAGTTGAGGACTGACGGGCAAGCGCAAACATGCCAACAGCTTGTGGCTTTCTGCGCTTCAACACGGATGAATCAACATGATGCAGTCGTGAACCTGGCACGCGTTGCGTTGCTGCACGTGTGTTGCTGGCGTGCTTCGCGCTTCAGAACCGCGCCAGGCCTGAGGTTGGGCAAGCGCGTGCGATAGCGGGCGAACGCGCACGCGCGCGCGTGAACGCAATTGTGGCTGCGCAAGCGCGCGGTCACATGGGCAGTTCAGACGCGCATGTCCAATTCAGACACACATGTGTGCACGCGTGGAACACACGTGTGTATACGACTGAAACAGCACACGCGGCACGTGCAGATGTGCGCCCGTGAACACACATACGCATTCACCTGCGGCACACGCATAAATATGTTGAGCTGGAAAACAATCATGCGCTCCTTGGAAAGCACACACACATGTGTACACCTGGAACACATTCACCTACGACACGCTAATGTGCTCACGTGGAACACACATGTGTGTTCATTTGGAACACAATGAAACGCGTGTCCAATTCAGACACACTTGTGTGTACACGTGGAACACACATGTGTTCACCTGGAACACAAACACGTGCAATTAATGCACACATGTGCGTACACGAGGTGGACGGGGCGGGGTTGACGGGGCTCCCTGCAACATGGCCTGAAAAGCTGCAAGCAGATGCTGGACTTTGGCTCAATGTTTTGAACGGCTTCCACCATGACTGTAACCACCCCCCGAACCCCCCCCCCCCCAAACCCCCCGTGGACATGCAAATGATCCCTCAAACTTGGCAAGATATCAGCGTGGCCAAATTCCCCCTCATGAGGGCCAAGGCAAGCCAAAAGGGGGATGAGTACGCTGTCTCGCACTAACATGGCACCCGACAGGGATCCCTCCAAGAGGAAACTGATCTTGCAAGTACCCTCCCACAGGCGCCATGTCATTGGGACAAAGGGAATTAATTTTTGTCCAGGCCCTCAGGCCCTCTATTTAGCACGTGGCTTTGAACGTCACGTTTCAGGAAAGGCCGGGTTTTGGCGAGTTGCCGCTTTGAAAGGGACAGGCTTAAAATAATCTAGGTGGCCCCGGCATAATTCTGCATACCTTGATCGGAAAATCAACCCACAAGCAATGGTTTTTTTCTCTCCCTTGACCGCGTCCACATGGCCAGATGGTCTTTGGTGATTTTTTTATACCTGCCCCTTTATGGCGCGCAGAAGGTTAGCATAAACATCCAACGCTGCTGGCACACATTCACCCCCCTTGGGTCCACGCAGGAAACCTTGCAGAAATTCCATTAACCATTGGGACCCTTTCTTGCGAGGCTTTCTGAAACAACACTCAACCAACGGCGTTTTCATTGGGAATCATCCCAAACCCCACTTTAAACACCCCAAACCCCACCAGCCCCAAACCCCACACCCCAACTCGCACTTTGTCGGGTTCTCCTCACGGTTTTGACATCTGCGAAGAGGACCACGGCAGCGTGAAGCTGCGGCTGGCTCGACCTCACCTGGGGCTGCTGTCTCCGGAGGACGGACGCATCGGCGTCTTTGGAAGGGAAGAAGCGGGGGGTCCAGAGAGCCCATGATGGAGGCAATGCTGGCCCCAGATGAGTGTGGCTCAAACTTAAACAGGGGGGGTTACGCGGGTTTTGGTCCATGGTTCCACTTACCAGGGTTCCATTTTGGTACCGGTTTTTTGAGCCACAGCCAGATTAACTAGGGCCCCCGGCTAGGTGCGTTTTTGTTTGCCGTATTTTTGTTTTGGTCCCTACTCTATCAGACTACAGAGAAAAGGATACACTTATCCTAACCTGTCTACTGGAGTTCCAAGCACCAAACCCAGAAATTGATACCCCCCCTATAAATAAGCTGGGGTTGATGAATATGGGGTTCCGTTCATACTTATGCTGACGAGTATTTATGCTGGGGTTGATGAATATGGGGTTGTTACAATTCTCCGGAAAATATACGGAGAGTTCTACTCATCAGAGCCCGCATGGCCGTACTATTAGCGAGCCACCTTTGATTCTTATTGGATTATTCCGAAGTTTCACATTATTTGGGTCTCCTCAGAAAACATGGTGATTGTGTTTGTCTACAACTGGAGAAGAAGCTGACATGATGTCTTGTTAGCATACCAATGGAACCTTTCAGAACCCCCCTCCAAAAGTATAAGCAAGCCCTTCGCCTTAAAGGTTGTTCCCAAGAAAGGTGCCTGGAATTCAGATCGGCCAATGTAAAACCTCTAAACGGGTAAATCTGGGTGTGTCTCTAAACGCAGCTTGCGAATGCCAGGGATCCCATTGGTTTTCGCAAGGTTGGTCTCCAAAAGGGAAACTTCAAGAAAGATTGCTCACTCCCGAGTTGCCGGACTTCATCTAGGTCCCCCAGTAGTGCCCTTCTGCCTTTTGGGGAGGGTTTCCCCAAATGATACCCTTATTTTAACCTCTCTACTGGAGGACCTAGTTATTGATGGGAAGATAATGTTTAGTGGTAAACAAACAGTTCAGACTTTTTTTGCCAATCCACTCAGGGAGTGAGATACGGATCAAGTCGAAGCAAGGCTACTGCAGACCTGGGAAGGGCTTTGACCATGTCCATTTGACCAGGGCCCAATGTATTAGCTTGGGCAAGACAGAAAAGAACTCCGCTGGAACGCTCAATACCTCCACAACTCATCATGTCGACCCTTAATGAATTTCAACCTGCTTGAAATTTTGGTGACTCAACACCCCCAGCGAAATAGTCCCAGTTGCCCAGTGGCGCCTTTTCCCTTTTTGATGGGGGGGGAAAGATTCCTGTTTAAACTCAACCAACCAAACAAGGATGCCGTTTTTGTTCCTCATCAGAGTTCCAGGCATCCTTTCTGGCTTCAGTTTGAGCATGACCATCGGATTTCAAGGGGTTTCGGTTCGCTTGGCTCATTCCGTGTCTAGTCTTCCCCAGTTGCCCAGTGGTGCCCTTTTTTCTTTTTCGTCTTTTTAAAGTCAACCAACCGAAGAAAAAAACATCGGATGCCGATCCTTTCTTCCCCTGGAAATCCACTGGGCATCTGAGTTTTCCAAAAGGATATCTCTCAGTCCCGCCAAGTTGGGGCAACATCTTCGCACACCACGTCGACGGATTTTTGTTTGCCGTGTGTGCCTGGGGTCTCCAAGTCAGAAACCCGAATCAAACATGGGTAGTTCATGACCCAAAACTTGTCGGGGAGTCATGACCAAACATGTTTGATTCGGGTCAGACTCTCAGACCCCAGGTAGAACCTGCTACTAACACTGGCTTTCGGGAAGGAGCCGTAGAGGTAGACTTTGTTGCTAGCAGCAAGCAATTCGCTGGCCACAAAGAGTAGGTGAGAGCCTCGCGAATCTTTCAACACACACACATGTTTGCCAACTAACGTTTGTTGGGGTTGGTGGCGATCGTTTTGCTGTAGACGCAAGGCGGGGTGTGATAGATGGCTTGTTTCATTATGGATGTTCCTCGTGGCCTTGAGTTGCACGCTTGTTTATGGGGCTTGCTTCTCGGCACGAAACATGCAGAGCCGTTCCCGAATTGCCTGGAGTAATTTGGTTTTGCGTGGTGTTCAGATAGTGCCGACAAGGGAGCAAACCGCGAGGGGCCCAACATGTTTGGTAGAAGTTTGTCCCGCATTCCCCATTTGATGGCTTGAATAAAACGGGCTGACTTAAGTTCAAGCCTCTCGGGCAGATCCTTTCAAGGCAGTTGTCGACGAAGGTGTCTTTTATGGAGGGTGCTGTTGCTGGGACCCGTTTCTTTCCAGGCCATTTTGGGAGCCCAGTAAAACTGCTCATGTGGCGAGCTCACCATGTGGGTCCTTCACTATTGATTATTTGCGGTTTCGAACACAGTGCAATTTCATGCAGAGTGAGTTGCAGCTATAGTTGCTCGTTGGCAGTGTAGGTTAATCCAGCAGGGTAGTGAGTTAGACATTTCTTAGTTCAGGTTTCGAATCTATCGGGCGAGCTTGCTGAGTTTCCGAAGGCCGCCCACGACATCGTGGAATGGTGCGAGGCGGGATCGATCGGGAGGAGGCAGAAGGTGGGAACAGGGCGTGTGTGTTACTGTCCATGTGGTGTTTGCTTGAAAAAGAAGCAACAAAACACACTCTTATATTTTTGGATTATTGTGTTTGCATTATTATGTGTTGTTTGCTTGGGTG
The DNA here is from genome assembly GCA_963377175.1 of Effrenium voratum. NCBI lineage: Eukaryota > Dinophyceae > Suessiales > Symbiodiniaceae > Effrenium > Effrenium voratum. Next base: position 1,188,665 of record CAUJNA010003250.1, on the reverse strand, counting down.
ATTGATGACCATGGGTGGGGGACAACGCTTGCGTTAATCCAAGCTGGTGATGGGTGTGCCATTTACCCCGCCCACCTCGCAGAGAACATGAAGTTGGCAGTTGACTTGCCCAAACTCTGGGTACACATGTGGTCACATGATCCCAACTGCCTCTAACTCGATGAGGCCATAAAATGAGGGTATCATTTGGGGAGGGGCAGGTTAGGGCAAGGGGGGGGGGGGTGGGTAACCGTCCTATGTTGGTAACTTTCTTTATCCTGCTTTACGTACGAGCTTTTGCCTCTGATTTTATCACATGGCCCAAGCATGTTCCATGTGAAAACCAGGCCGTCTGGAATTTGCTGGTTTCCGACCTAGAGAGGTCACCCAAAAGGAGCGATCCTAAACGGCCTTTATCAGCTTGACCAACAGGACAGCGTCCTTGGAAAATCGGACCCCCCCCACTTTTAGAGTGTTGGTTTGCAAGGCAGTGCTGCAAAGGAGCGCTCGTTGCTTGAGTTTTTCTTTATAGTCGATGCATCTTGGCTGAACTTTGGGACATTTGGGTGGTCAAAATTGAGCCACCAGGAATTGGACCGCAGGTTTTAGTTCTTGGTTCCGTTTACCAGGGCAACCCATTTTTGGGTCAGGGGTTCGCTTTAAGAGGAAGATGGTCCAAACCAGGACCCATTCCCCGAACGATAGGTTCCAAATTGGCGGAAGGGTACCTATTGACAACCACTGGTTCCAGTTCGGGCAACCCATTTTGGGGTTGCCCTATTTTTGACCACCAAAGTATGGGGGTGACCTGATTCCTTTGGTTACCCAGCCGATTTTGACCCTATTTTTGACCAACATCTTGGGGTTACGCCGATTTTGACCCTTCTGACCACAGCCCAGGAGCTCAAGGGGAACCCATTTCTGAATCGAGGAGACGCTGCCGGGGGGGCACTGCAAGGCCTGCTGGCTCCGCGCGCAGCTGGCTTGGCGAGGCCCGGGGCTTTCGGCTCCTGCAGCTCCTGCAGCTCCTGCCTGCACTCAGTTCTGAACTGTGGCACCGATTCTTTTTAATTATCTTTCCTTTTTTTTTTGGAGTGGCCCCACTAAAAATGGTCCAAGCCCCAACAAGGTCTCCCTCGTTTTTCCAGGGTAGCTGAAATTTCCCCCGTGGGAACCAGCCATCTGGTTCAACTGGTGCTTTTGTTAGTCGGTTTTTAGTTTGTTTGCTGGTCTTGTGGTATGTAGCATGTAGTCATCCGGTTCAACTTAGCTTTTTAGTTGTTTTTAGTTGGTGTTGTGCTATATTCCGAACTTAACCCGCTAAACGTTAAACTTTTAGCAGGGGATCTGAGGGCAGCCCAGTTTAAAGAAGAAACACCCAGCCCCAAAACGTTGTGAGGGGAGCTGGGGAACTGCTGCAGGTGTTCCTTTTTTAGGAACCCCCCCAAGTTGGCTTCGGTGTTTCTTTGGGTGTCCCTTGAAAACCACCAAAAAGGGGTGGCCGCAAAAAAGACACACAGCCCTCAAAATGGACCCACTTCAAGGCCACAAAAATGGCCCCGTTTCTGTGAGGTCGATCAAGCCATGAAGTGCGAATTTATGGGATAGATGGTCAGCAAAGATCATGCGAGGCAGCCTTTGCTACCATTCCTCGTTTGCGTTTTGGTATCCATGTTACGCGAATATCTTCTTGAGAATAGAACATGCGTTTCCCGAGGAGAACCACAATGGGAACCCCGATTAGTAAACGCCGGTTGATTCATAGAGTTCCTTTTTCGGGGACATGCTTCGGTGCTACCCACCCATAAATCCGAGAACACCCCCTACGAACGGAGGGAACCACGCCTTTAAAGACTTTCTTTTCCGAGGTGCGGTTTGCCTTACGAAAGGGATGTAAAGGATACTTTTTTATGGTACCCCCCGGAAAAAAAAAAAAAAAAAAAAAAAACACCTGTTTGGTCTGTTCGCTGGTATTTGCGGTGAATTTAGCATTTTTTTGGGGTCTTTTTTGGGTAGCATATATATATATATATATATGTAGAGAGATGTTATAAGATTACAGGTCCTTCAGCCCTAGGTAAGCATTAGAGCTTCGATTGCGGGGGTCAGGATCCTTGGAAGCTCTTGGGCCTTGGACTTTTTGAAGGACATGGTTTCACCCAAAATCACGGCATGTTTGCCTTACATGTCCATCTTCGTTCCTTTAGGACACGTCTCTGAGTAAAAAGGGTGCACCAGAGGCGCCCTTGGCCCGAAATTTAGGCGACGACACGGGGGTCGATCCACTGAACTGCCCCCAGTTTTCGCCACAGCTTTTCTCTTGTTTCGTGGGAAATATCAGTTGTTTTTGCGTTGGTTTCGAACCAATGGTCATCTCATGTTTACCGGAGCTGTTGATCAACCCTCACAGGTAACTAAAGGTGATCTACTCATGCCGCTTTCCTGCTAGGGCAAGCCAGCGAAACCAAAGGAATATGTCCTAGCCTGCCAGCAGCCGATTTGCTTTCCCAAGATGTTAACGTGGCCCTGCGCACCCTATACTGTAAACCATGTACCTGTTGGTCTCCCTTAGATTTTTACTGGGCGCTTTCTTTTTGCGGGAAAACCCTTGGTAAGTACAATCTTGACTTTCTCTAACCACTCCACTCAGGAGTGAGAAGCCCCATATGAAACCCCAAAAATCTGCTGGGACGCCGGACCTCCGAGACGCAGGCGAGCAGCCCATGTCGGTGTGCGTCTCATCGCTGCCTATCGGCCTTTGCGTGCCTCGGCTCATGCAGAAACAAAGAAGCTTTCTGGGTTTGCCCCCAAACCATCCACCATTTGCTTAAGATTTGTTATATTTTTGTGTTTATTATTTTCCCTTTTTTAAAAGGGAATCTATCACTACTGGAAGTATTTTGTTTTTGTTCCCAGGGGACGAAACCGCAAAAGAAGCTGGTGACTTCCTGTTGGTGGGTTCCCTTTCAACGACTGTGACCCACCCAAGCAAATGCCTGGTTTCTCCTTGGTTTGATGTATTGAGTACATTCCTTTCAAAGATGCCTGTTGCCCTACTACCTACCCGTTTGTTGGCAGGGCGCGGGTTGAGAACGGAACCAATACACAGTTCAACAAAATATTGGAGCCTGGTGGTGGTGTGTGGTAAGAAGGGGGTTGCTTGCTTGCTTGCTTGCTTGCTTGCTTGCTTGCTTGCTTGCTTGCTTGCTTGCTTGCTTGCTGGCTGGCTTGGCTGGCTGGCTGGCTGGCTGGTGGGTGGGTGGGTGGGTGGGTGGGTGGGTGCTTGGTTGCCGCGTCGCTCTCGCTAAGTGGCGCTGGTTACATGGTAGACCTGTTCACAAGAATGGCGTCACACCAGATGTTGGAAGACTATCAGCGTCTACACAACCCACGCCTATCCGCTTCTATGTGACAGTTGGAAAGCGGGGTAGTTCCCATGTCTGATTGATCCGCTACTTGCCATCCCTTTTAGTGTCGGTCTCTTAATCCCTTGTCAGTGCTACGTCATGTTGTCCCAACTGGAAGAAAAGAAACAACTCGAACGCCCAGCCACAATCCAATCTGGCCAAAACGACCCAAACACACCAGACAACAACACAGCAACGACGACAACGACATACAAACGACAACAACAGAATGGGTTGTCGACTGGAAACCTAAGGTGGCTGCTGCGCCGCTTCTGCACTTTGCGACAACCTTCAGCCAGCAGAGCAGGCGGCAAAGAGCGCAGCATTTGGAGCAGGGCACCGGGTGTGATAAAATGGGGGCGCTGCGGAGAGCCCCAAAATAAGGGTTTTCCTTTTGGTTTCCCTTGGAACCAGACACCTAGGTGGGAATCCTTTCATGCATCGTTAAGGTTCAGCTTTCAGTGGCCGAACAGCCCTCAAGGAAGACAAGGAAGACAACTCTTCGGATGTCCGTTGAACCTCTGTAAGATTTTGAGGCTTGCTAAATCCGCACCATTTTCAACGAGGCATCGGAACCCTGGAAGGCTTTTGGGCTTCGAATCAGGACCCTTTCTTTGTGTGTGTGTGTGTTTGTTTCTTTGGGGTACCCTTTTCACCCCTCAGGAACGCTTAACAGATCCCCTCCCCCCCCTCAATTTTGGGCCCCGTATTTTGACACATACTCTTGCGGACCTTTCGCACAGCGCAAAATGACACCAGGGTCCCAAGAGAACATTAAAAGTCGGCCCCTGTTTAAACCTCCCCCATTTTGACAACCTAAGTGGACTTCTGGTTCACGTTGTTCAGGTACTTTGCGATGTACTTGGGACCTGATGCGAATCAATCTTGGGCAATCCTTCGGGTTGTAGTTTGATGTGTGACAATATCATATGTCGTAAACTCCTAAGGAACCAATTCGCGATGGTCCCAGCCACAAAAGCTTGGAACTCGGTTTTGATGGTTCCGGGGATTTCTGCGGATTTCCCATAGGTATTTGCCTATGTCCTGCAGCTTTCCGCGCATGCCCCGCAGATTTCAGCGTATTCGCGCCAATTTCCCAGCGTTGTTAGGTGAAACATGCAAAGCACAACAACATGCGCTTCCGCGCATGTTCCGGAATTTCCACCTAAACAAGCAAATAAGCAGAAAGCTGCAGTAAGCAAGCCATTACATAATTGTTGATGTATATACGATTATGCTATGCGCTTGGAGATGGTTGGGCAAACGGTCTTTGCATTCAATTGGGCTAATGTGTTGAGCTTTCATTTCCAGGACCAGTCATTTTATAAGCACTAGTCATCCAAGCCGTTTGCAGGAACTGAACCTTCTGCCGCCTTGTCCTTCTGTGTCATGTCATGGCCAAAGGCCATACCTAACAAAACACCCAAAAATAAAACAAGGAACGCTACGCAGGCTTGAAGACAAACAGGAACGAAGCCATCAAATGATATCCAGAATCATGCTACAGCATGAACATATATAAGAAGCGCGGATCTTGCTCTTGACAGGGGCAGCGTACTGTACTTTTTGTTATACACGTACACACGCAATGACACATGTGTATGCGTATACATGCGTTTGTTCGATTGCACCTGCATGTGAAGACACACATATTCCATAGATATGCAAGGGTGGCTTGGAGGCTCCCTAGGTCCCCAGTTGCCCTTTTACCAACTTTTTTGGGGGAGGGTTCCCCTCCTAAAAAAGACTACTGAAAAAAGGGTACCCTTATTCTAACCGCTCTAGTGGAGGACCTAGTCAGGCTTTTGCGCCGAGCTTTGACCGGCTTGGCCCGAAACATAGTCACAGGTTTTGCTCTTCAGTCCATGCAGCACTGCGTGAGAAACGGGCGGGTGTCTCACGTCCTGCCAGCCTGAGTTGCTGGACTGGATACTTCTTAAGAAGCACGCTTTCTAGGTCCCCCAGTAGTGCCCTTCTCTCCCCTTTTTTGGGGGAGGCTTCCCCTACTAAAATAGACTACAGACAAAAAAATCGGGTTCCCCTATTCTTGCCTCTCTACTGGAGGACCTAGTTCCTAGTCCATCGCCATCGATTTGAATTGTTCGTCCATTTTGGTGCAGGCCGCTGTCGACGCCTCGTGCACCTCGCCAGGTGGGTGATTCGTGGGGGGCACGGGTCATCTTTCCTATGGGTCTGCTTCCGAACGACTTTAGATATTTTAATGTAGACTCAGTAGGGGTCTGTCTTTTTGAGGGTGCCCCTTTTTGTATCAGTTGTTTTTCCATTGTAGTGTTTTTTTTGTGGTTTCCCTTTGTAGTCTGTTCTTGAAAGGACACCAAAAGGAAACACGTTGCGCCGTATGAGGGCGAGCTC
>CAUJNA010003250.1:1140406-1177906 GCA_963377175.1 Effrenium voratum | reverse complement strand
GGAGGACTGAATTGCTTGGCTGTTGCTTTTTGCCAACTGACCACACGTGCAGGGCCTTTCGGTCATTGCGGGGGGAGGTGCCGGAGGTTCATCCAATATAAGAGGGGACTCCAATTTGGGTCCGTTTCAGAGAATCCAAAAGCAAGTTACCCCCCTTTTAGAGGTTGCAGTCAAGGAACACAAGCCCTCTACGGCTTTTTGTCCTGGAAATCTCCTCCAACATAGCTGGTGGACCAAAACACCCAGGCCATGCTTGTTCGATTTCCACCAAATAATGTCACCAGGAAAAGTTCATAGCCGCACGGGGGGCGTCTCAAGGACCGGGATCGTTCATAGCCAACCAACCGGGTTGAATTTTTGAGTGGCGGTTTATTTTTTTCCGCTCAAGCAAACGTGTATAGACGATGTTGACATATCAAAAGATGTTGGCGCCGCACTGCAGTCGCGGAAGGTTTGTGGAAGGTTTGTGGAAGGCTTTTTTTGCAAATCGACAGGGACTAAAAACCACCACTCATTTTGAATTTCCAGACATCTCTGGTGCAGCTGTTAACGTGTGAATCGGGTGACCTGGTCTCCATGACCCTTGCAACATCGGGTCATGGCCGCTGTATTTCGGGTCATGACCCCAGGAGACCCGGTCGGCGGCTTTGGTTCCGGTCGCTCGGAGCTTTCCCGCAGGCCGCCAGAACTTGGGGGCGCCATGTCTGGTCGCTTGCCTGAACGAGGCCTCTGGAAGCCTCGGGGACTCCCTGCAGGCGCCGCGGCGCTGGAGGGGAGAGGAGCCCCGAAAAAAAAACCAGGGCCTCACGTCCCGAGTTGGGCGTCGGTCTTTTTTATGGGAGGTTGTTTGCCTGGAGTGTCCCTCTGACCTTAAAGAATGGGGTCAGTAGCCAACATGAAAGGGTCATGACCAACCATGTTTAAAGGGTCATGGAGACTCCAGGTAAATCAACAGTTTGGCTACCTCTTTGTTCTAGCAAATCCACTCAGGAAGTCAGATGCGGTTTCAAAGATCACGAAGCCAGCAGAACTTGGGTTTGGGTCTTCTTCTTTTTTTTGTTCTACCCTGTGCAGTGGTATCACTCTCCAGGCCATGGTTTCGGCAGTCTGTTGTTTTCCCGACAAAAAGAGCTGATCTGAGACACTCCCATGACTGATCTGAGAAAGAGGGTTGCCAAAAGGTGAAGGCATACTTGGGAAGATCGTTGTGAGCCCCAAGGTTGGAAGTTTTCCTTGGATGGTGTCCTTGTTCCCAGATTTTGGGTCACCAGTTTCACACGCGAAGGGATTGCAAACCTTGAGAGGTGTCCATGCCAAAAAAAATGACGGAACACTTTGACGGAGTCCCTAGCTTTAGGCATGCGGAAGGAACGAAATGTTTGGGAAGCTTGGCGGGGGCATGTTGCATTGTTTGCAGCAGAATCGGTTTGCGAAACATGCATACGTGGGAATTCAAAGGAAGCTTCCAGTCTTGACACACGGCGCACAACTCTGCGGGGACTCATTGGGTGGTTCTCAGGATTACTCAGCCCGTTTTGCCCAAATGCATAGGGCTCGAAGATCGATGCTTGGTGATTTGGTTTGGGTCAGGTGCCAGGAATTGGAGAGCCCTACCCGAATTTGTTGCCCAGGCGTGGCTTGGACTTTGAGGTGTAAGTTTGTGCTGAAGCCTTTGAAAGAACCCTTCTAAGGTGTGTTCTAAATTGCCCTAAGTGTTTGTTCATGATTTAGCACCCCAAAAAGCTGACCCAAGAAACTCAGCTCCGAGCCCGCTTCTGGCTATCTCCAATTGGGCATGTGTGCGTGTGTATGTGCTTGTGTTTCATTGAGGGTTCCCGTTTCAGGTCGGTTTCAGGGAATACCAAAAGGAAACCCGACATCCAGTTTAGCCTATACTGGTCACCCTGTTTGACACACACCAAAACAATACGGAGGGAGGTTCTGGGGGGTTGATCAAAAGGTCTTCTCCATGGGCGACCAACCTAAAAAAGATGAGTTTTATGACTTGGGACAAGTTGCCCATGGTCATTTTGGGGACGGGAAGATTGCGCAAGCCCCATACTGTGCATGGCCGAAATGCTACACCACCCAAGAAAATCTAGAATGATGATTCATCTGTAAATGCAAACAATGGTTTCCCACGGTTTGAACCCCCCCCCTAACTACAGTGGATGGCCGAAATCCCCCACCGCCCAAGAAACCCTGGAATGACTGTTCAACTGTAAATGCAAACACCCAAGAAACCCTGGAATAATGATTCCCCTGTAAATGCAAACAACAGTTTTTCCCATGGTTTGAAAGTGGTGCGAACGGATGTCGTCCATCCACTTGGGGTCATCAATTTGACTGTTTCTGGGGGCTTTCAACTCAGAAAATGGGTCTGTTTCCCTTCAACCCGCCAAAAAGGGGGTGACTTTGATCATTTGATCATGGCAAAATAATGAGGCCTGTTCACATGGCTGAAGAGCCTAACACCCAAGAAACCCTGGAATGATGATTCATCCGTAAATACAAACAATGGTTGTTCGCCTGGTTTGAAAGTGGTGCGAACGGATGTCGTCCATCCACAGGGGCCGACCCCCAAAACCCGTAAAAATACAAGGTTCATCTTTTGGGGCTGCTAAAAATGGACCAAGGGCAAACTAACAGGTCAGTAATTATGGTCGAAGAGCCCTCGGTGTTTTGTTTTTTCTCTGTTGCCCAGTGTCGTTGTTTTTTTGGGAAAAGGGTTTCCCATTAAACTCAACCGCTCGACCAACCCAAAAAAGGACGCCCTTGGTTTATTTCCCATGGAAATCCACGGGGCAGCTGAGTTGCTTTTTTCCCCGCCTCGGCCTTTCTCGGGCAGGCGAAGGCCGTGCTGTCGCTGTCCCTCTTCGAGCTTGCACCTCGAACCGAGGAAAACAAAGCGGGGGAGCGGTGAGCGATCCGGTCCCGGTTGAAAAAGCGACGTTCTCAGTACCGGAAGTCTCCTTCTAACCCTTAAGAAATAGTCAATCCCGAAATATTGCGGTAATAACCAACTAGCTTTTAAGGGTTAGAAGGAGACTCCAGGAACACAACAAGTACCTGAGAGTGTCTTGAAAAAAGGGACTCAGCCAACATGGGCTTTGGGGTTCCCCTTGGTTTCCCAAAAAGAAAAGCGCTCCAAAAAATAATAATTACCAACTCGAAGAGACGAGATTTCCAGTGGAAGTGCGCAGGTTTTGAGAGACTGCTGACATCGAAAGTGCCGTCCACGCAATTGGAACAAGTGCAAGATGAAACAGCAACAACCAAGCAGTTTTGTTAATTAATAACCTCCTTTGGGAGAACCATATCTAATCTACCTCCCCGAGCACAAGCAGGATGAATATGTAGTTGGCATGAATATCCTAGCCAGCGACCTCGGGCTTTCAATCTTGCCCAAGCCATTTTCATTTGTCAGCGGTACGGATTTGACTTGGAGTTCGTTTTTGATGCAACAGGACCTTCCAAATGCGTGCTGCTTACTGGCGATATATGTTTGTCTCATTTTTGCGGGCACCCATTTTGCGGTTGAGGTTTTCGGGAAGCAGAAGAGAAGACCACCATTTTATTGGACAGACAAGCCCATATGTCTCGCGAATGTCCTTGCGAGAAGTGAGAGCGGAAGCTCAGTCCGAGACTTTCAAGAGGTTGGTCGCGTGTGATGAAATGGTTGGCCAATAATAGGGTAGCCTCAAAATGGGTTCGCCTGGTAAAGCAGTCCCTGGTAGTTTCATTTTGAATACCCAAATGGTTTCTTAAAAGATCTCCATTTTGCAACCATTTGAAACATGGCTTTTTCAACACCAAAATAAAGGGAAACCAGCATTTACAAGGCAATGTTCAGGTGTATAATGCAAGAATCCCTGTTGTGTTTTTGGCCTATCCAATAAATTTTCAGTGAGCTCTGTTTGCTTTGGCGACCGGTTTTTCTTTTTCGAAACGGACCACTTCCATTTGCTAAGAAGAGGTTTATTTTCCCCTGTTGGTTTCAAATGGAATATCTCACTACTGGACATGTTTTAGTTTTTTTTTTTAAATCTTCTTCTTGAAAAAATAAAGATTTAAAACTAAAAATGTGTGTTTTCCGGTGGGCTGCAGCAAATGGAAGACCAGGTGAAGGCCACCTGTGCTGTCCGCCTTCCGCCTTCCGCTTTCCGCTTTCCGCGCAGGAAGGGATCGAGCTGGAGAGCCGGTGCTTGGTGGACGACCTCTTGGCGCCCTGCACGGTGAGGCGAGCTGCCCGAGTTGGGAAACTGGCGCCTTCCGAGTCCAGGGGAATGTGAGCCCGGAGTTGGGGATTCCTTGCATGTTTATTATTATTTTTATTATTATGTTTTTTTTGGCTTTTTTTTTGTTAAGAAGAAGAAAGAAGAAACAAAAGAAGAGAACAACCTAAAAGATTCGGCCTTTTGCTCAGAAGCGCGAACCAGATGGGTCTGCGCGCGTTTGTGTGTTGGAGGGTTTCTTTGGGGGTGCATGGTTTGAAATCCAAAAGGACACGGCCCATTTTGGGGTATTTCGGCTCATGCCCACGTGGAGTTGGGGAGGGCTGTCATTTGGCTTTCTAGGACACAACTTTGAACGCATCGGTGGGAGATCTGTTCGGCTGCGTTACCTGGGTGCTTTGCCTCCATATTCACTTTGGTGCATTTTGCTTGGATGTTAGGACTTTAGCTTTTTGCCAACTAACGGATTTTCCATTAAACCACTAAAGGTTAAACTTTTAGCAGGGGAGCAGAAAGCAACCGAGGTCAAAATTCTGCTTCTGAAGAATCCGTGGTGCCTCGGTCATCGAACGTCATGCAACAAATTCTTTGTGATGATTGTTGCTCCCGTTACGCGTGGGCCAGGCTGCAGCCATCTGGCCAGGACGGGAAGAGATCAAATTAAGAGTTCAGGGGATGGGTGTGTGTGTGTGTGTCTTTTTTCTTGGAGGATACCCCTTCGAGGGGTAGGTTTACAGGGAAACCAACAGGAAAACCAAAACATTTTGGGGGGGGGGTTACCCCCTATCCCGAGTTTCTCAAAAGGGTTCCCAGAGGAAAGGTTTGACAAAGCCCCCGTGAAGACCCCTTACTTGTGACGTATGCCACGTTCGGAACTTGGCTCGCCATTTGCCCAGGATAGTATGCCATGTTTGTGGCTAACATGTTGTGTTGCTCCTGCCATGACTTCATGTTTAGCCCCAGAATCCCACTCCAATCATGGCGCTTTTGTTAAGGCTAAGGCCGTTAGCCATGTTTCCATGCAACCAGGCGCATTTCTCGAGGAAAAGGAGCGTTTGAAGCACCCCCACGCAGCGGCCATGAGGAAGTTGGGCGGGAGATTCCCTTTCTCTCAATAATTTATATGCATCCTGATGTAGCTTACCTGGCATGTTTTAAGAGAGCAAATGAGTAGGCATGGTTGCCATTTAAGACCACATTCCAACGAGAGAAGTCCTGGCAATTGCGAGGTGTCCAAGCACATTCACTTCCCTGGACCTTGCGAAAGACCTTGGCATCAACTTTCTCTCAGACCGAAAGACAAGCATCAACTTTCTGACAGACCTTGTCTGTATTTGTCTAGGTGTGGTGTGTTCTTCTTTTTTGTTTCATGAACAGGGAGTCAGCCAGCTTCCCCAGACCGCGCCTTCACGCGCCATGCGGCTTCGAAGCCTTCGCGGCGTCAGATGCCTCGCGCGTCAGGAGGCCCGGGTGGTGGTCGAGACCATTGCGCTGGACTTGGGCCAAAGGGCCCATCTCTGCCAGTTGCTGCGCCTGGCTAAGGCCGGGGCCGTCTCCGGCGGAGACGGGGACGCGTCTCTTACGAATCGGGAGAGGCGATCGGAATTGAGCCAATCAAAACCTATAGGTCACCCAGTGCCCTTCTACCAACTTTTTTTTGGGGGAGGGTTGCCCTACTAAATTCGACTACAGACAAAAGTTGGTACCAACTTATTCTAACCTCTCAAATCTGGAGGACCTAGCAGCTTCTTGGATGTTCGGGCTCATGAATCGTGAATTATAACGACCTCACACGACCGAATTCACCCGAAATGGTGTTATTATTATGGGGGAATAGCCCCCCAAACACCTGATTTCAGGTTGGCAAAATATGTTTAAATTCACCCAGATGAATTCAGCCACTCTTGAAGGTGAAGGGAGAAATCCTCCATGCAGCAACGAAAAGGGGCTTTCCGGTGCGCGGGAAAGCCTCCGGAACGGGGGGAAAGTCGTGCGCGTGTGCAACTGTGCCTGCAACGTTTGTCAGTGAAGATGCACCAGTCGCATGGGCAAGCATTGGACTTTGCCCTTTTCTGGTAACACCGACTTCCTGATGGTTTGCTGCGCAAGCCCTATGGTTTGCGCAACCAGCCCTTGCCATGTTTGACAGACATTGCGCATGAGACACAGAGGAGCTGTTTGCGCAGTGAGCAGTCGACGGCAAGAAAACCCTCGCGGTACTCTGTGAGAACAAGAAAGGCCAGCCAAGTCCTCAACCAGAGCGCTGCCTGCATCAATGGCCAGTGCACGAATGCCATTTGCATCGTGCCCTAGGGCACAGAGTAGCACTTGCCCGCTCGCGTCCACTCGACGGCTCTCACACAGGAACTGGCCAAAGATTCTGGCAAGTCGCTGGCCATGTAGGAACCCGCTTCCTGTGCACCAACTCAATGAAAGCTGGAACAAGCATTGGCAGGAATCTCTCCACTCAACCTTTGAAGCAGCGTGGTACGTCAGCCCGTATCTTTGCGAAGGCATATCCTCGCATGAGTCGCCGTCCGTATCGCAAATACAAACTATCAAGTTTGATCGCACTCACGTCCACGCTGATGACTGTTTCGAGTTCTTTTTCAGAAATGGAGAGTAAGCATGGCATGCGTAAATGGCCGGCAGCAGCGGTCTTGCAGCGGTGCATGTGTGCGTACTGCGACGTGTCGCGATTTTTTTTTGCTCCCAGCGTAGTGGGGGGTTGGAGAGAAGATCCGCTCCTTTGGATCCACTCGTTGAAGCCACACGAACTGAGAGGGAGTGTTTGCGGATGTTTGCGGATACTTACCTCTTAAAAACACCACTTTTCAACTTTTTGGGGGTAACATGGGCTATATGTCTGTAAAAGATTAACTTCCCCAATCCTTGGAGTTTTAAGGGGTAAGGATAAATTTGTGGCTATGCCTTGGATGCTGGAACTTTTCAGCCGCTCCCTTCAGTTGGGTGACTTTCCCTGTTGTCACGGGACCTGAACACGCACTTTCACAGTTCCTGGACTTTCAACTTTTTGGAACAACTAGTTTAGTGTTAAATAGCAAGTGTGGTTTCTCTGTTTGGCCAATCCACTGAAGTGAGCAAAAACGGGCGGGGTTCCCCCAAAAGGCGATTCCGCGAAGAATCGCGTCAATGTGCACGGGTAGCCATTCGCGAGTCTTTCGTGTCCTGTGTCGACCATAGGCAATTGGGGTTGGTACGGCTCCACTGAATCACGGAAGGTAGGGCCGAAATTTCCCGCATGACTAAAGTTGGTTTTAAAAATACTGCCTGCCATGTTGACCACCCGCGTCGCCAGGAGTGCGCGGCGGCTGTGCGACCCTCTTCGCCCACTGAAGTCACTGAAGTAGAAGAGACCTCGCCCGCAGCGACAACTGAGGAGACCTTGCGATGGAGGCTCTCCTTTCCATGTTCCCTTCCAGCCAACCTGAAAAGCGTACCCTCCCACAGAAACGCATGCACGCACGCACCCATAGGTGTTCCGTTTAGCTTGTTTGTTTGAAGATAGATGTCAATGGTCGCAGTTTGGGTTCTAATCGATTACCAGTGCCATCCAACCTGGAGATTCATTCTCCGGCCTTTTCCTAGGCGTTTTGTTTTCCTTGTAGTTTTGGGCGTGTTGGGCGTTCTAAGTGACTTCTAGGAGTTTTGGCCTACCCCCAAATCCAAAAAACCTCATTTTCCGATTTCCGGGCGTTTCCGGGGTTTTGCGGGCGTTTGCGGGCGTTTTGCGGGCGTTTTGCGGGTAATTCCGGGCGAGGAAAATCGTACGAGGGGCCAATTCTGAAATCTCATCAACATAATATATAGGAGTTTTAGTAATGTAATGTAATGTAATGTCCGAGCACCACCCCTCAGCTGTGACAAGCACAATATGAGGGAAAGAGCCGGCGCGAGCGCGGTACCTCAGAGGGAGAACCCCTGCAGGTCGGGGCTGCGCGCCTTTTGCAGATTAGTCATGATTTGAGAAAGCGGTAGCCCATGCCTCTACCCGATCTGATTCATCGATGGCAGGCGGGTTCATCCCAAAGTGCGCCGCAAGCTGGCCACCGATGCGGCTCCCAACAAATTGGATGGCAAGTGCCAAGGGCTCGGGCTCCTTCCTTTGGTCAAAAAGGTCTAACAGCCGCTCCAGCGAGGCTTCCTGACACTTCTGGCGCCCGAGGACATGTGCCACTGGGATATCAGCCAATCCGCAATCATTGCACAAAGGCAAGGTAAGCAGAAAGGGGCTGACGGCAAACGTGCCCGCCGGCCACATTCCTGACAACCTCACAAGCCACCAGATCCGCGTGCGCCTCCAGCCAACATTAGCAAGCAAGAGTTTATGGGTGAAGTCGCCGTGGCTGCTGGGCAGCTGGTAGTATCTCAGGTACAGGCCTGGCAAAGCGGAGTCGGAGGCGTCCCCCAGTGCTTGAACGTCCAACTTGGCAAAGGCAGGCAGCACGATCTGCTGCTTAAACCGCTTTAGGACCTTCTTCCGTGTGGCAGCATCAGCAGCTGCTTTGCCAAGTTCTTCAGTCGACACTAGCCCGCACGCGTCCACGGTTGGGATGGGTGTGTCAAGCCTTGGGTCCCTAGTAAACGCCAGCACGCGGTGGAACAATTTGTTCAAGAAGGTGACAGCCTTAATCATCATCAAGGTGCCAAGCCGCAGCCGCCAGCCACATTCAGCCACTGCCAGTCTGCCGCTGATCCCTCCACGCAAGCGCGTGCCAAGTATGGCTCTGGCCCAATGCGCTTGAAGCGAGTTGAGGCGAGCCTCAGCATTTTCAGCAAGCGGCAGGACCTCTGCTCCGAACAAGACAATGGGCTCCAGGCGGCGCGGGACCTCCACAGCTTCGACAGGAATCGAGAGCCCCAAGCTTTCAGCCAGGTGGAACAACTCCTCAAAAGCAGCCTTGCCCACCGCGCAAATGATGTCCAACCGCTTGGCAAAAGTAAGCTGGTTATCGACCTCGATTCCCAACAGCTTGTAGGTGTCAGTGTGGTGCGACACGGGCGGGGCATCAAAACAGGCCATTGTTGCGGTTTTCTGTGGGCCGAAGTTGAAGGTCGCTTTAGCCACATCAGTAAATCTGGCCAGGCCGTGGTGCAGCACCGCCTCAACAGAATCACCATCTGGATATGGTGCGGCAACGTCGTCCACAAAGAACAAGGGCCCGAGACACGCATCTCCCAGGAGCTCCATGCAAAGGACGCGCTCATGGAAACAGGGCATGTTGTTCAAGCAGTGAACAGCCATGCGCCGGGCATTTGCCGCGTCACCCTGCTGCAGCAAACCCCGCACAGCCTGCGCAACCTGTTGAGGCCCAACAAGCAGCTGCAAGCGGTTCGGTGTTGGCAGAGGTGTGAGGCGGGCCCAACTACCTTCCATGGCCTCTCGCGCAAAAGTAGGCAAGATCGTTTTGGAAGTGAGCGCGACTGCGTCCATGATTTCACGCAAGACATTCATTGAGGACATGAAAGCATGCATGCTGAAACGTCGTCCCTGCGGGATGCCCGCAGAAAACCTTAAAACTTGCGAGAGGAAACCGCCGACTACCACTACAGCATGGTCTTGCCGAAAAAAGTCATCAAGCAGCATCCATTCTGTGCCAACAATACCTGCAACATAGCAGCTCACAAGCATCAAGTTCCAATCCGCAACGTCAAAAGCGTGCTTTAGGTCGGCGAAGAGGAAATAAGTCAAAAGGCCTTGGTATTGACGCAGCTGCGCTTGCAAGACAAGGGCAACGACTATGGCCACGCAGTCATACTTACCACCAAGTTGAAAATCCCCGGTGAAACGGTCAAGGAAATGTTGGCACCTTCCGAGCCAGAGCGAGTCCTGCAAGGAAGTCAGGTCATTTGCCCTGCTGACAGGACGAAGGTTCTTGAGCTGTGTGACAGTCTGCGGGCCCGCCTTTCGTAGTGGCGCTACATGCCGTAAGCTCCACAAGCCAGGCGACATCCGGCAAGCGCGGCTCAAGTTGCAGAGCTCAAGCGAGACTAGACGCCCTGTAGGATTGTCGGCCTTGAGTGCAGCCAAGGGCAAGAGCGCAGCCTTCTTGAAGGAGCTGATTTTCTTCAGGCATGTCTCCGCTTCTGCTAGGCTGTACAAGGGAGGCCCGTCAGCCGTTGTTTGAGGAGGTGGCCTTGGTAATCCGTCCACGCCTTCTCTGGGCGCGCCAAGTTGGCGACTGCGTGACACCATTCCTGCCACTTCAGTATGTGTCTCAGACGGCTGCGGACTGTTCTGCGTACGCGTGCTCAAGTCCTTGGCAATGACCTCTGCTGACTGGTTAGGCAGCAAG
The DNA here is from genome assembly GCA_963377175.1 of Effrenium voratum. Classification (NCBI taxonomy): domain Eukaryota; class Dinophyceae; order Suessiales; family Symbiodiniaceae; genus Effrenium; species Effrenium voratum. The sequence goes on along the minus strand of CAUJNA010003250.1, from coordinate 1,167,354 downwards.
GGCGATTGCGAGTCAGTGTCCACTAGCGCTATGTTGAAGTCCTTAGTCCGCTTGAAAAAACCGGACAGGAACCTCTGCGCCTCAGCAGGGTGACCGGTCAAAGAAGCAAGTTTGTGCAGGTTTGCAGCCTGAAGGCTCCTCAAGTTTGAAACCATCTGTTCCTTGCATTGGTCCACGCTTCGCGGCTCCCCGCCAGATAGGCGCTTTTTGGAGGGCTGGCGAACTTTGATTGCCGAGCAGGAGTGGCCCACAGCAACGTACACTGCCTCCCTAGCCCACGCGCAAGCTTCAAGAAGAACACGCTTCCGTTTTCCGGGCATGCGAGGGGCCTGTTCAATCTCTTCACGGGCAAGCCTGGTACAAGTGGCAAGTTCCACTAGTAGCGGGTCCAAGCCAGTCAGTGCTGCGTTCCAGACTTGTGGATGTGCCCATTGCACAAACCCCACGCCTCCCCCGCTGCTGTGGGATTCTACTGAGCCCTGCAAATCCAAGGTGACAAGTTTGTGGTCAGATCCCCCAATGTCATCGCCATCGTGCGTGATTGCAGATGGCGAGCCAGGAAACCCTAAAGCCAAGTCAATCGTGGTCCCAGAAACGTGAGTGGGCTTCGGTTGGTTCAGGGCAACAAGCCCGGACACCGCTACCAAAGCCTCGATCTGCCTATCAGCTGGGCCTTGGTGACAGCGCAAGCAGCAGCAATCTGACTCGTGTTGCACAACACTGGTTAGATGGGCGTTGCCGTCGCCTAAGATGAAAAGCAAGGAAGAAGGAAAACGCCGCCTCAATATGCTCATTTCGTCCATGAGGAGGCACCAGGTTTTCACATCACCCCCAGGTGCGGCGTAAAACCCCCCCAACAGGACCAAGCGTTTCTCGCCCCTGACAAGCGCTTCCAAGGAAAGCCACATACTTCTGTCGCTTTGGCTGACATCACTCAACCATTGCACTGCAGGTGCAATGTCGTTCCTGACGAGAGCCCCCACGGTTCCCCAGTCGCATGACTTGCAGCCGATGTACTGGAAAGGCGATCCTTCAGGCACAGCCACGCCTGGTGGCCAGCGAGCCCCTGGAAGAAAACACACCACCGTATCATTCGCAAAGAGGTGTTCCATGATGTGGTGAAGTCGCCACCACATGATTTCATGAGTTGCTAGGGTTTGCAATCCAGTGCGCCCTGGGTTCAAGGTTCCCACCAGGGCAGCGTGTTTGCGCCTAGGTGTGCTTGGCAAGCTCTGTCGGTGCACCCCGCCGCCGTATGGCGGTATAACTTCTCCAGGCGCTTGGGGTAACTTGGCAGCTGCTTTGACAGTTGCGCAAAGCGCGCCCTTCAAACTTGCAACTAAGTCAGTAAGGGCTTTCAGGCGGGCAACTTCACCATGCGCAGTCTGGCTCAAGTTTCTGGGATTTTGCGGCGCTTGCGCCAGCAGGTTGTGGAAGTCAAGGCTCACAGCCTTTACTTCCACTGGTCTTGGCTTGCTGGCCGTCCAGTCATCCAGATACTTCTTGAGGATGTGCATGGCAAGTCTGGCACCTTAGCCATCATGAGCCTGAGTTCAGCTGTAATCAAAACTGCGTCATGAAAAGTTCGGAAGCGACTGCCGGTTGCAAGCACGCCGCAAGTCCAAGAGGCAGTGAAGCGAAAACACAATTTCTCCAAAACGCTGGTCGCGTGCGCATCGTGAAATTGGAAAGTTATGGCACATTACCACCTCCGGCGTCTAACACGCGGGAGCGAATTAGCCTGCAAAGCCTGAAGCCGCATTACTGATTTGCTCCAGGAAAGAAGCGGCCGAGCGTGTTGCCTTTGACAGCCGGGACCAATGGGGCATTCTCCTTATTCGCCGCCTTTGTGGCCCGCTTGGGCTCAACAAGTTGCGCGGAGATTCCACAGGGAGCGCCCAAGTAAGGCATGACCGTAAGCAAGACCTGGGTCTCAAACACAGCCCTCTTCCCCTTCAAAACGAGGTTGCCTTTGGCACATTGGAGCTGGATGGTGAAACGAACTGCTGGTTCAGAACACATCGATACCGCTACGGAGTATTGGCCGCGCTGACCTCCTTGAACGCCAAACAGGGTCGTCGTGGGGTTTGCCCCCTTCTGGTACACTGAGATGCCCATCGCTGCGACCCGCTGGTGATTCTGAGCCTCGGATCTGATGGGTGGGTTTGGTAAGAAGGTGATGGTCAAATCCGGCTTGGGTGTCCTTTCAACAGAGCTCACAAGGCTACTCCATTTCCAGAGGGCATCCACCAAGTCCTTGTCCGACTTGAGCATCTTCAGGTCGTCGCTGCCAAGTGTGAGCCATGGGTTTGCCTGCGGGATGGGCGGCTGCATGGCAGGGTTGGTGTCACGAGCTTCCTGCGCGTTCAGCGTCTTCTCCAAGATGGTCCTGCGTAGAACTTGCCCTGCATCCTGTCGCCCGGCGATGTCTTCGTGCTCCTGCACGTGCTTCTCTGTGAGTTCTTGCGCCCATTGTTCAGCCCAGTCCATGTCCCCTCCACCTTCCACTTGGTACCTGGACTCCTGGGAGGCATGGTCATCAGCCTCAACCTCGGACTCAACTTCTTGAGTGTCTGGTTGTGTATCCGGCAGGGTGTCCCTCATGCGTCCGACTGCTGTTTCCACTCGGGCTCGCTTGGAGAACGGAATGCCGGGGATGGTTTCATCATCGTCCATCTCCGCTTCCTCTGCTGCTCTTTTTTCAGCCTCGCGCTGGTCCTCAACATCAAGGATCCACTTCTCCAACGCTTGGTGTACTTTTGCGTTCGCACTACGGATCGCCTCCATTTCACGGGGAGAGGACGTCACTCAAACGCCAAAGGAGCCAGCAAGAGCAAAAAAGGGGGGGGGCTTGAGCCTTTCAAGTTAAAGTAGCGGATGCATCAGTTCAGCGGCAGTGGCAAGCTGACCTGACGTTCAGCGGCTTCAGTTCGACTGACAATTTGGAGATTTCTCAACCCACATATTGGCTCCAGGTCTTGGTTTCGGCCACCGGTCACGGCTCGTGACCCCTTACCTTAGTGGTCCAGGCGGTTCCTTGGCACTATCTTGTAGCGTGCAGAGGCAACAGCGCCCCTAGGAGGCACAAGAGGGCAAAACGAAAAAGAAGAAAAAGAGGAAACAACAACCCCACAACCAACGCCCAAGGCGGAGGGAACAAGAGCCTTAGCAATGCGGGCCCTCCCAGCGCCCACCTGACAGGGGAAAACCCCGGGCCCTCCAACGCCCACCTGAAAACGAAGAGAGGGAACAAGAGCAGGGGAAAACCCGGGCCCTCCCAACACCCACCTGAGGGCGAAGAGAGGGAACAAGAGCCTTAGCGATGCTCGGGCCCTCCCAGCGCCCACCTGAGGGCGAAGAGGGGGAACAAGAGCATGGGAACCCCGGGCCCTCCCAACGCCCACCTGAGGGCGAAGACAGGGAACAAGAGCAGGGCGAACAAGAGCAGGGGAAACCCCGGGCCCTCCCAACGCCCACCTGAGGGCGAAGAGAGGGAACAAGAGCAGGGGAAAACCCCGGGCCCTCCCAACGCCCCAACACCCACCTGAGGGTGAAGAGAGGGAACAAGAGCCAGCGATGCTCGGGCCCTCCCAGCGCCCACCTGAGGGCGAAGAGAGGGAACAAGAGCAGGGGAAACCCCGGGCCCTCCCAACGCCCACCTGCGGGCGAAGAGAGGGAACAAGAGCAGGGGAAAACCCCGGGCCCAAACAAGTGCGAGGGCTAGGAGTGGGCGATGCCAGCTTGAACCATTGGTCTCCCTCAAAGGACAACACATAGGTAAGCCAGTTGACAGGCTGAGCACTTCCCAAGCTTCGCGTAAGAAGCCTTGCTTGGGAAACCCGTTGTCTCATTGCGTACCACTCAGGGGGCCAGCCCACATGCATGTCCCCCAAAAGACAGCATCCCAAACGGACGCGTTGAAACATGCCCATGCGAAGGACAACCGATTCGCACCTTGCAACTGCCATCGGATTTGTTTGGAGAGGCGAGGGCTTCAGGAAGCGAAGGGAAACAAACCTCCAATTTGCAGATGAGCTGCTCAGCTCTCGCCAGAAGTCCGAACTGTTTCTGTACGGAAAAACAAGTTTTAGGCGACTTCACGAAAAAACATCGAGATTCAGGAAAAGCAAGTTAAAGACGAGAACTACCAGACAATTCATGGATAATGAATCTCCAGGAAGATTACAAAAAAAACAGCCAGGCGTGCGTGCGAGTGCGCGTGTCTGTCTGGAAGCATGCTTGTGTGCGAGCGAGTGCGTGAGCTTTCAACACAAGGATGGCCGCTTTTCACATTGCCACTGGATGTTTTGGCAACCCTTCCTGCCCTCCCAACTAGAACGCTACGTTTGACTGCGAACCGGGTAAACCAGTGATGCCATTTGCGTTTGGTGTCAGACAAGTTGACCGCAGGAAACCACTCGATTACGGTTACCCATTGTGATTTGCGGACAAAACAACTTTTGAGTCGATAATATGGTACTTGGAGTCTCCATGATCCTCAAAAACCCCAAATAAAGGGGTCATGACCCCATTGTTTCAGGGTCATGGAGACTCCAGGTAGTGTTATCTTGATCTGTTGGTGACCGCTCAAATATCCCAGAAAACCTCTGCAAAGATCAAGTCCCCGACTCAAGCAGAAGAACAGTCTTCTCAAAGGCTCAGGGAGCCAAAAGGTGCACAAATTCAAACACCTCCATTTGGCTGTGGGTCAAAACCAATGGTACCTTTTGGGGTTTTTCGGTGCACCACCCATTTTAGAACCTATATTTTAGTGGGGATTGAATCGGATGTTGACCGGGGGTAGTTTTGACCGATGGCCATTTGCGTTGTTCGTCTCCTGGAACAAATGCGAACATCAGGTCCAGTGATAGGTTCAACTATTCTTAAGCACCTGGAAGAACATGAAGCGTTCTCGGGCCTGTATGGTTGCGTGTTTTCCAATTCACCCAGAGAAAACGAAACCCTCTTGGATCCAGCAGAGGAACATCGACCATGAGACACAGCCACACACACACACACTCACACACTCACACACACACACTCACACACTCACACACCCACACACACACACACACACACACACACACACACACACGCACACGCACACGCACGCGCACACACGCACAAGCACGTAAACCAAGACAACCGTGTAGCAGAGACGTAAACCCCACGACAAGGGTTCCAGCGCGGAGCTCTCAGGAGATGAGCGTGGTGGTGAGGTCTCTGGTGCTTAAGGTTCCAGGGGAAGAGGACTGGGATGGAGGTTGAGATGGACTGGCACGATGCCCTTCAGGCGGACAAGTAAAGGGGATGACTAAGCCCAAATGTGGGAATGGCGCCCATGACCATTGGGGTCCGAATTTTCCACAGAGCAAGCATCCGTCCGGCGCGTTGTCGGCTTTTGACAAACTGGTGTTTCAGACATGCAACTCGAATTGCCGAAAGGCGACCGCCTCATGTGTAACAGCCTCATGGCAAGTTAACAGATCGGTCAAAGGGTTGATTCCCAAAAATTCCATCGAGGCTTCCCCGTGCGCCAAGGCTACGCACCTTTTGAGTACGGAGACCCTATGGAAGCCACCAGTTCTCGGCCGAATTTTCGGCCTGGCTGACGGGCCACAGCCAGCCGGCTGGCTCCAATGACGCAAAACACATGAATTCGGAATATATATTTGGCGATAAGCTGACCAAACAAACCCCATCCCACGTATGTCTTGTTATTCTCAGCTGCCCAAAGCGAATCGACCTTTTACCTTTTACTTTCAGGTCCTTTGGGCAACTGAGTATCAAGACTAGGTCCCCCAGTAGTGCCCTTTTACCCCTTTTTGGGTGGAGGGTTCCCCTACTAAAATAGACTAGAGAAAAAAATCGGGTACCAACTTATTCTAACCTCTCTACCGGAGGACCTAGAAGAAGTAGAGACTTCGTTGGCTTCATAGCATTCCCTTGTGTTCCTTTTCTCATCTCTCCGGCGCGCGCTGAGTCGACAGTCTGCCTGAAAAACCCTTCATCTTCGAAGGGGATGATGGACGACCAAAGGTCGTCTCAAACGAGGCGAGCCTCCAAGAGTGGTTTGTTTCTTTGCCAAAGGAGTAGCCTCAATAAAAGCCGCCACGCTTGAACACCAACATGAGTACCCAACATGAGTACCCAACATGAGTACCCAACATGAGTACCCAACATGAGTATACCTGAAAAGCAAACATCCATGACCCTTTAAAAATGGGGTCATGACCCCTATATTTTGGGTAATGACCCCATTTTCTGGGGGTCATGGAGACTCATGAGGCGCCCTCTGCCAGGATCAAAAGTTCCTTTCGGGGTGCGCTGACCCCCCCTCGTTGACACAGATTCGTTTGGCCTGTGAAGGGTCAACCCATGAAGCGGCTTGTCGCTCTTTGTCATGTGCTCAAAACCAAAGGCAGGTGTGAGTCATGCTTTTGAGGGTACCAACTGTTTGGATGGTAAGAGAAGCCAAAAGAAGGCCTCTCAGATCCGCCCCCTTCAAGGTCAACAAGGTGTGGACGAGCCCCCAAAACAGAGAGACTTTTCGGACACTGATAAATCTGCCGTCCGTTTACCCCAGGCAATTGAACTGGCAAGAGGAACCTACAAAACCTCTTCAGTCCTTGCCTTCTTGGCCCTTCTGGGCGAAAGGGCTTTAACTGGCAATAGCAGATTTTGGTTTTGAGCCCAAAAGCCTGATCGTCGCGCTCATCCATGGGGACATTTCATGTGTCAGGTGATCTAACTGCATGGGTGATGACATTATTCGCGGGGGGTTCTGAAAATCGCGGGGGGGTCCAAAGTCTAGACAACCCACAGTCTGTCAGGAGGGTGAGTCCAGTTCGCTGCTGGCGGATGAGCTTCGAGTCACCTTGGGGAGCCTCATCTCAGGCCTCCAAGCCTTTGCTGGTTTTGGGTGTGGCTCAAAATTGAAGAGCTAGGGCAAACCGGGCAAACGGCAGGTTTTAGTCCTTTTCCACTACCGAGGTGCCATTTTGGTACATGTTGAGCCACAGCCATTTTAAGGCCGAGGAAATATGAAGCACGGCTTGAGGCACTTTTTTGTGGGTTCAGCCCAGATTTGGGCCACGTGAAAAGACGGATTCCAACTCAAACGGATTTACTACAGGGCGAGCTGCTGTTCAAGAAATCGCTCGGTCGAGGTTCAGGGAGCCTGATTTCCTTAGCGTCCATTTCGTCTTCAAAAGGGCTGGGCTTTTACTCTTTGGCGCCAGGGGGTCTGTTGGCCAGTGGGTTGCTTCCGCCCCTTTTTTTCTCAACTTTGTTTGGGGGGAAGGGTTCCCCTGAAAAAACTCAACCAACCAAAAAAGGATGCCCTTTTTCCCATGGAAATTCACTGGGCATCTGAGAATTTCTTAACTTTGTCGAGTCTTGATTTACTAGGCTGTAATCTCGCAGGTGATGAAGAACTTCTTTGCTAAGCAGGGACTGAATTTCTTAGCGGCCTTTCCGGGTGATGAAAGACTCCTTTGCTAAGAAGTTCAGGGGCTCAATCTTTGCCGGATTTGTTTTTGGAGCCTTGTTGGGAACCCTCAGATACTAAACATTAGAGCCCCTGGATTTCTTAGCGGTCAAACATGCTTTCTTCTTCGTTGCACAACTTGGCTATGAGACTGGATGAGCAATTTCTGGAGCTCAATTTCTTGGCAGCAAATGTAGTTGCAACCTACTTGATTCGGCAATCTCAGCCCTTCAATTTCTTACAGAATGTAATTGCTTCTACAGTGCTTGAACTGTGAATACGAGGCACAACTTGAGCATGTTTTGTTGGACTTAAAGTGGTTACATGTTCAGGGCTTCCCAGCATTGCTTGGAGACAATGTTTCCTTTGTGAAATACTCTAAGTTGTTAAGAGTCGGCCATTTTCAGGAACTCACTTGACACAGTAAAACATGTTCATCTATTTATGGTTGTTGCTTTTGTGAGAAAGACTGAATTGCAATGGAGGGTCCCTGCACGCTCCCCCCCATGTGGGGCATAATATCAACAATTCCCCCCTTCAATTCACCCCCTCCAAAATCTGTGCATGGGCTTCTGGTCCTTACGTTGGCTGAAGATTATAAAGAAAATCGTCCCTTTTTCAGGGCTCCTTAGAAGATGCATTTTGCAACCATTTGAAACATGGCTTTTTCAACGCCAAAATAAAAAGGGAAGCCACCATTTATCAGCAACTACCTGGAGTCTCCTCTGACCCTCAAAAAATGGGGTCATGACCCAAAATAAAGAGGTCATGACCCCATTTCTTAAGGGTCATGGAGACTCCAGGTACTGGACATAGCTTCCCTCATTTTTCCCAGGGGATGGAAAGGCTTAACATGGAAGTTTCTCATTTCACCCATTTGCCACATCTGTTTGGTGGGTGTGGCTCAAAATTCAAAAAGCTAGGGCAAACCGCAGGATTTAGTCTTCTCCATTTGCCAAGGTGCCATGTTTGGTTCCATTTCTTTGAGCCACAGCCATTCGTAGATCCGAAAACCTGCCGAATCAGTGGTCAGGAGGGCTGGAAAAGGACATCGGAACTTTTCGCCTGTTTTTTTTTCAGTGGGGGCACCCACACCCGCTTTTTTGGCATTGCCGCTTGTTTTGTTTGTTTGAGCCCCATATTTTTTTCAGTGGGAACCCCATCCACAGCCAAGGGACATCCCATGGTCGCTGTTGGGACACATTTTTACCTTTTTGCTTATTGTGGTTTAGTGGTTGAACTCAATGTCAAATTCAGATTCAAGTTTATGGTGTTTTTGTTGCTTCGTGTTTTTGCTAAACAAAAATCAAACTTGTGCTCCCCTTCCAACGTCAACCAAGATCCCATGCCGTCGCCGTCGATCCGTCGGGGCTTCGAAAGGCCGCTGCGCCCGGCTCAGCGGCTCGTTGCTGGGACGGCATCGCCTGGAGGCCGCGGCCTGCGGTGTGGAGCTCAAGGACGACCTCGCGGCGCCTCAGTAAAATCGGAGTGTCGCAGACCTGGGTATGGGTCAAAATTCAACCACCAGGAATTGGACCACAGGTATTATTCCATGTTTCCATTTACCAGGGCAACCCATTTTGGGGTTACCCAATGTTTGACCCACAGCCATCTGTGGGGCGATTGCTTGGTGTCATCTTAGGTGCTACCTTAGGTGCTGCCTTGCTACCTTAGGTGTTGCCTTGCGTGGTACCTTAGGTGTTTGTTTAGGTGTTATTTTCAGTGTTATATTTGGTGTCACCTGAGGTGCTACCTTTGGTGTTAACTTGGCCTCCTTGACCTTTGGAGACAAATATTAATGGCTTTTGCAACAAAGCTAGAATAGGTTTGAGAGCCTTTTGCTCGGGGTGAAGAGCAACCCAGTGTTGCTCGAACCGTATCAAATTATGCCAGTTCTCCTACAGCCAACCAACTCGCCACAAAAACAAGTGGGAGGCCTTTGTTGCTTGTTTATTTTCAGCTTCAAAATCCTCACTCCATGAGTTCCTGGACGTTAGTCACTTGTTCGGAAGTCCATTTCAGTGGCAAATCAAAAGTTGCGAGTTGTGTTGGCCATCCACTCAGAAAGCTAGAATCGGCTGCCAAAGAATGGGCGCTCCTTTTCCCGGTGGCCACTGGAGGTCTGAAATTCGGTTTAATCTCTGAACGTGCACGTTCCCACACACACAACTCAGTTGTTCAGTGGCACCCTTTTTCCCTGTTTTTTTGGTGGTTGCCCCACTAAAAATTGTCAAAAAGGGTTCCCTTTTTTTCCAGGGTGACTGCTCCACTGAGACAAGATTTGCCCTTCAACTAGCAGCGTAGGTGATTAGCTGATTACTTCTCACCTCGAAGGATAAATATGATCCGTAGGGAGATTGCTAGTGGCAACCAAGCTTTCAACCTGGTGGCTGCCAGGCCATTCAACAAGAGCGTGCTTAGTTTCATTTTCATGTTTTGTTTGTTATTCCAAGGTTGGGTGTTGGTCGACTTTCTGAAAGACATGGATGGTGGCATTCAGCATTTCACACACACACATCACACAATTGTACTCCGACGCCTTTACACATAACAAATCACCGTGTTGGTTCGACCCGCACGAGTGATACAACAGATTTGATGTTTTGAATCAGAGAGGATAGTTCCGTTTGTGTGAAGTCAGTAGGCCACCCGACCACCTCCCTTTCTCCGAGGATTCTGCATGCGGACAGGAAAGCGCAGGTTTGACATTTCTCAATTCTGTAGCTGTTTGTTCAGGATTTCTTTCAAGATGCCGGATTAAGGGTTGAGCCCTCAAACATACAACGGAGCGGGCACGCGACAGAAAAACAAGTGAGTGTTCACAAGCAACTTTGCCATGTGACAGATGCCATGATTGATTTGCTCAAAGAATTGTTGGTAGGGATAGTCATGCCTCTTGGGGATTTTAGATAACCAGGGCACTGGTCCTATGTCGCAGTTTGACCATGTCTCATATATTGTGGTATCTCTGTTGAACTGTTTTATTGCAATTTTATGGTTCAGTCAATACACGGTTGCCCGAATCGTGCTGTGGATGGGCATCCACTTTGCACCAGTTGGGATGGATGAAGCTATATGGGATAAACCACCTAGCTGGGAGGCAACCGCTGATGTGTCGTTTCTCCCAGCCTGGCTGAGGTGTCAGCAGAGACGTTGAAGGTGCATTTGGTCACCGGCAAGTTCTTCGCCGACTTGAGGAACTGCTGGCCTTCGGATTCCCAGGCTGGACTCAGAGGCGTCAAAGGCGGCTGACCTGGGCTCCTAGAAATGTGTCCAAAAGATGACCTCTCCTAGAAACATGGCAGGTCAAAAAGATGTACCCAAAATTTGGGAACCCTGGTAAATGGCAAAATATGGAAACCTGTATGGTGGCAAACCACATTTTGACCCACATCTGTTTTTCTCGAAATGGATCCCAAGCAAACTGGCGGGGGGGGCCTGCTTGGCCGCCTACAACGTGTATCAATGGTGGCTTTCTTGTTGAATTCCTCGCCGAAGCCTGACAAAGTCTCCCCTCAAAACACCGGAGCAATGCCCGGGAAGTGGTTAGCTCGGGCGTATCCCCAACCAGAACAGAACAGGCAACTCTGGCAGTGCGCTTTTTGCGCATCTTTTGAGGCTTCCAATCTTCCCATGGGTCGGCCATTTCAGTTGCACTTGGTCTAACAAATACGGTGGACACATCTTGAGAAAACCAGAAAGCAAATAAAACAGTCGAGGAACACCAGAAAGAACTCGAGAGAACCAAACAACCCAACAAGAACAACAAATACCATGATTTAGACACTCTTTAGTGCACAAGCCGTGTTGAAAGAGTTTTGGAAACATGATTGTGTTCTTGTTGTTTCTTTTGTTTTTGGTTGTCGGTGTTTGCTTTATTGTTGTTTGGTTTCCTCGAATTGTGTTTTCCTGTTTTCTCGAGGTGATTTTTTTTCGGTTTTCTCGAGGTTGTGTTGGTGTTCCGTGTCTAATGATGGGCCTTCGTCTGTTCTCGGGTTTGTTTGTTGTTGTCCAGGCAAATTGGAAGAACCTACCAGCTTGTGTGCCGTTCCTTGTTAGATTCTGCAGAAATCCAATTGAATTATACTTAAAGTCCTACTTCAGAGGAATTCCTGTTTCAAATCAATTTCACAATACAAACTCTAACTAGTTCCCCTTAAGCATCCGATTAAGTCTAAGAAGTCTATTAGAACTAAGAAGAAACAACCAGCTTGTTTATCCTTACCAGATTCTATTTAACTTGTAAGTGAGATCAACATCTTACATACTTGGACATGAGTTGCTAATTAACATATGATCCAATGCGTAATTGAGTTACTCAGAAGAACCAACCAACTTGCAATTCCTTACTAGATTCTAGCTATAGTTCTACTTCTATTTACGTTTTCGAAAGGAGTTCCTATTTAGACTTGGAATGACTTTCTGTTGAAATTATAATTCAATATATGAATCATAATTAAACTCGGATTTAATTCATGTGTGCAACTATACATCCCGTTTAGCATCTGAATTCGTTTAAGAGTTCTAGTTAAACTATAAGTGAAATCCTACTTTGAAGGGAAGTACTATTTGACATCTAAATCCAGCGGAAAATGCGAAGTGAACTCTCATCGAAATCCCATTTAAGGCCTATGCAATCTAAACCTGGCAAGCCGGTTGGAAGATAATTTTTGCATTATCCATGCCTTTGTTTTACCAGTTGTTGTTTTTCTCTCCTTTTGAGGGGCTTGAAAGTCAGAAGAAACGCCAAGCTTGTTTCTCCTTATTCGTTTCTATATAAATGTCAATTCAATTCATACTTGGAAAGGAAGCCCTATGTTAATTCCAGTTGGATGTACGATTTACATTGAATTCGAATTAACATATGTTTAAACTTAAAGCTTGGCAATTCCAGCTTTTAAACCATTCCAAACATGAAGTCGCATTGTCCTTGCGCTTCTGGTTGTTCACTCCTTTTAAGGGCTGGCAAATTAAGGCTTGTTTTTCCATACTGGAATCGATTTGAATTGAAATTCAACTCGAATGCCAAAGAGGAATGAAAGAAAGATGCTAAGATAATTGCAGCAGGCTCGACCCTATTACAAGAGAGACGTGTGAACGCACGCGCCTCTCCCTTTTCAGCCCACCCGTTGTTCTCGAAATCAGGACCAAACTCACCGACAACTGCAACCTCGAGTTGTCACGGCCCTTAGGTTACGCGCATAACTGCGACTTGCTATGGCCAAACCCTCAGTAAACTTGATACTATTTGGGAAGATCATAGTTGTCAAATGTATCCCTTGTGGCACCCTGGTGCCGCCCAAGGTGCCGCGGGCCCGAATTTTTGAGACACCCATCCAGTAAACATTCAAGGTCGGTCAACATGTCCAGGCCAAATGGACATGAGACTCACTAAATGTCATCACAAACACCAGGCTCTAAGCCCAAACGGTGGTGAGCTATTTTGCCTCGATCAATTTGCCTCAAATCGGGTTGGTCTAAGACAGGGGCCCCCAATTTTCCTTTTGGGACATCCAAAAGTGGCAGTTTTGGTGAAGCTCACTCGTAAATTGCCCACTTTTAAGGGACATCCAGTGACCCTTTCATTAAGATTGGGTTCCTCTGAGCTTTCATTTCAATACCATTCCCACCAAGAACAGGTGATCAACTTTTGGGGCAAAAAAAACAAACAGTACATAGCCATCTTGTATACTGCCTTACGAGTGATGGCACAAATCGCCCTCCCCCAAAGCCCTCTGAGTCTCCGCTTTCTTGGCCGCAGGCCGAGGTGAGCGATCCCCATCCGGCCTCCCGGCTTATCGTCTCAGCGAGTTGGGTTCTCACGGGCTGTGGAAATGGAATCCACGAATCTGCGCAACAACAAAAGGGCCTAACCCCAAAGACTAACCCTCCATATAAAAGGGGGAGATTCCCAAAAGGATCACAGAAGTGGTTGGATAAACCCCGAGTGATCCCCCAGTAGTGCCTTTTTACCGTTCCTTTTTTTGGGGGAGGGTTCCTCAACTACAATAGACTACAGAAGAAACAGAAAACACAAAACGGGTACCCTTATTCTAACTTCTCTACTGCAGAACCTAGGCAGTTTTGTGTGTTTGGTGATTCAAGTTACCTAGCAGGTAACCAAACAAGCCAGCCGTTAGACATCAAAAGGCAGATGTTGCTGCGTACCTACTATTCTTTGGGTACCTTCCCCATTCTTTCCAGGGATCCTTCTTTCTAGAAAACCACCAAAAACCCTAGGGAAATGGCTTGTTTTTGAAAAGAACGATGCTCGGAAAGAATGGGGAATCAACCCCTAGAACTATAGTGGTAGCTGGGATCTACTGAGGTTGTAGTTGCCCATGATGGCATTTCGTGTTCGGCGGAAAGTCGCGGGCTGGGATTTGTTTCTTCCCTTGAACCACTTGGGTGGTGTTGCAGGCAAAGTAGTGCCAGTGGCTGTGTTTTGTAACTAGCTTCCCTGTCACCGGGTTCAAGGGCTCGGGAAGTGTTGGTGCCTTGGAGACTAAAATAGACCAATGGAGATGTCTTTGGGCTGGTGTGTTGTTTGGAGGCCAGTTTGTGATGTGCCAACACCCTTTAATAATTTGTTTTGCGCAATGGGCGTGGCTCGCTCACTTTATCATCGAAATGATCTCCACCAGCGAGCATGTTCTGTAGCCTGATTCATCGTTCTTGCCAACCACACTTTGTCGGGTAATTCTTCATCACCCATGCTGTGGCCATTGGGCGGGATATCACGTGGTCCAACATTGTTCGGTGTTTTTTTGCGCGGGCTGATGTTTATTTTGGACATGGGAATCTTTTGAACTCACGAGAAGCAGGTTTTGGTGAATTCCTTTGAACCGTCTGACATTGCCTGTAAAATACACAGGGCCATGACCCCTTTTGGGTTTCTGGGTAGATGACCTCATGTTTGCTCGGCCATGGTTGCGCGGCGGTTTTGCAGGGAAACCAAAAGGACACCGGCCATGTTGGGCGGCCCCCGCAAAAAACCGACAAACCCATCTCGCGTTTGTGACCTGTATGCCTTGAGACAGTCCCAGGAAGCTGTCGAGAAGGCCAGCGGAAAGGGCTCTCGCACTGGCTTGCGCCTTGGAGCAGCTTGGCGTTGAGGCACTTGGGGAGCTTCTCGCTAGTTGGTGTTGGGGGGTTCTTCCCATGTATCCACAAGAACCAGATTCTCAATTCATATCCAAACCAATCCAAACCACCAACTACCACCCCTGCAACGGAAGCAATCAGGAGGCCTTTGGACGACTACATTTTGGGGACCCCACGGTTCTCCACTTCCACTGGACAGAGGGTAGTGGCAAATAAGCAGGTTTAGCTTTTAGCTTTTTCTGAAACTCGATCGGAAGTGAGTCAAGCGTTGTATGTGGGTGTGCATCAAAATATGTCTCTCCCCCCAAACAACACAAATGCGAAATGCGGGTCTTCTTGTTTCCCTTTCAAGCAAGATGAAAGCGTATAATTAAACAAATAACACCATCCATGCGTCAAACTTGTTTGTTAGACCCTCCAAACTGATTTTGGTCTTTCTGTTGGTTTCCCTTTGAACCATCCACTGATTTTAGTATTTATTTTGTTTGTTTTTTTCATTTGGTCTTTCTTTTGGTTTCCCCTTGAACCTACTGCTGATTTTGGTCTTTCTTTTGGTTTCCTTTTGAACCAACCGCTGATTTTGGTCTTTCTTTTGGTTTCCTTTTGAACCAACCACTGATTTTGGTCCTTCTTTTGGTTTCCCTTTGAACCAACCGCTGATTTTGGTCTTTCTTTTGGTTTCCTTTGGAACCAACCGCTGATTTGTGTCTTTCTTTTGGTTTCCTTTTAGACTTGTATAAAATAAATTACCCTTGGAAAGAAATATGAAGGAAGCTACCCCCAGAATTTGAACCAACCGCTGATTTGAGTCTTTCTTTTGGTTTCCCTTTGAACCAACCAAGGGAGTTGTTTTTTCTGGGCCCCGAGGCTCTCCGGCTGTCCTTACAGCCTGCAGTGAGCAGCCGACGCCAGCTGGACGTCTTTTTCCAGGATGCCTCCTTGGACGTGCTGCCGGGCGCATCCGCCGCGCGGAAGAAAAGACGGCGGAGAGGGAAAAGTTATTGTTTTTTTAGGTTGTTCCCATCCGGTTCCTTAGCTTTTAAAGCTTGTTAGTTGGTTTGGTGCGGGTTTCCATTTAACCCACTAAAAGTAAACTTCTAGCAGGGGATCTGAGGACAGCCCAGTTTTGTATTCTTTGTTTGGGGTCCGAAGGGGGGGGGGGCATTGTGGAATTGAGTTGTGCAAGATTGGACAGATTGGGGTTGTTGGCAACTGGGTGTTGTGTACAATTGGCGTGGGTTTTGCGGAAAGATGGGGTTGTGGATCATTTGTAGTGAATCAACCAATTAGATGTCACAGAAAGGATTAATTTATTTCAACCATGCGGGTCCTCGTGAAACAGAGAGCCCGGTGAATGAATGCTGTTGGAGGATAAGGCAGCGGCTTTTCAATAGTTTGGATGGTGTGGCTTGACAGGCACCTGGTTTGCTGATACCGTGGTGTTGAAAGCGCTGAGTCTTAGCATTATTCAGCTAGGAGTATGGCACGCGTGTGGTATGTATTGGCAATGGTATACTCTCACCATGTTCTTTGTGCGTGCCCCGGTTTCATGATGGGCTCAGTTGCCCAACGCCGACCGTCTAACCTTTTGGTTTTACCGTTTTGGCCATATGTTTTAGTGGCTCCAAAAGGTGAAGGCCTCTTATGTCCAGGCCCCTAAGGGGCAACCTTTTGTTGAACAGGCTCAAGGAAAAGCTCACTTGCCCAAAGAGAATCGACCTTTTGACCTTTTGGGTTTCCCATTTTGGCCACCATTCTTAGTAAAGGTTCCAAAAGGTGATCACCTTTTATTTCCAGGTCCTTTGAGCAAGTGGTGCTGGTACTCAGTCGTCCAGGTCCAGGAGTCGATCGTAAAAAAAATCTCCCGAACCGAAGCAACCAGCGGTTGTGACGGTGTTTCGCAACATAGGAGCCAATTCTGTCAGGTAGTTGGCTTCCTTTCGGGTTTTCCACCGGGGAAAAACAAGAACACATCCCAAAAGGATGCCCTTATTTTTGAGTTTTGTTTCAATGGTGCAGGAATGAACAGGCGATGAAAGGTCACCCACTGGGTTCAAGGGACCTCCTGAAAGCCGTATTGTTTTGACTGGTCATCTTTCCATCCTTGTTTTGGGTGAAGTGATGATTCCACGCCCGTTCCGATCTGGAAAATCGGATGAGCCAAGCCTCCATTTTGAGTTTAGCCGGAACGACGCGTGCCCGTCAGGTCAGACCATTGCCACTTGATCTTCATTTTCGTCACTTTTGGGGCTTTGGTTGCCATTTTGGTGGGAACCTTCCATTTGTTTAAGACTTTGTTGTATTTTCCCCTGTTGTTTGTTGTTGTTGTTTTTACTGGGAATCTATCACTACTGGACATATTTTCAAGCTTCCCTGAGAACTTAGGGCATGTCGCTCAGGTCGAGAGTCCCTTTGGGCTCCATACCACGCAGTGCATCAACTTCAATGTGGAGGCCTGGGTGTGAACTGATGGCCTTATGGATGTGCATTTCCTTGGCTAGGTCCTTTAGCTAGATGCCCTTTCTCACCCCTTTTTTGGTTGGGAAAATTCCCCTAAGGCAGGCCTATACGGATATTTTTCCCCCGTCAATCCAAGAGGAAACTCAGGGTCCGGGCCCTTCGTTTGTGGGTGTTTGGAAGAGAAGGGTTGGCACGGAGCTTGCTGAATTTCGAGTGCGCATCTGCCCTCGGAGGGTACTACTTGGATGTTCGGCCGCGAGCGTGGTCAGTCAGGCTGACCAGCATCAATTACTGTACCCAGCGGCGCCCGCCTTCCTTTTTCGGTTTATCCGGTATGTTTCCTGTTTCCCAGTGTGCCCTTATACTGGGAGGGTTCCCCAGGAAAAGGGTACCCTTATTCTAACCTCTCTACTGGAGGGCCTAGTTTCCCTTTGTCTTCAGCGAATATGTTGTTCTTGGGTTATGGCGTGTTTCCCTAAATCGAAGCCCTGATCTTCCATTGTCTAGCGAGAAACTGCCTAGTCGAAACCGATCCTTAACGGTCGTACTCTCCTTCCGGAGGCCATGCCTCAGTTGCCCAAAGCGAGTCGACCTTTTTTATCTTTCGGTTTTTTCCCGTCTTAGCAACCAACAATTGGTGATCGCCGTGTCTTTTTTTGCCAGGTCCCCAAGGCGAAACCTTTCGTTCCATCCACTCCTCTCCAAGTGAGTGTGTCTCTTGGGGCCCCTTGTCAGGCGGATCTGGAGTCTCCGTACCCTTTTAACATGGGGTCATGACCCCTTTATATCGATGCCCCCATTTTTTACGGGTCGGAAGGAGACTCCAGGTATTTTCCGACGAACACACAAATACCACGACGTTACACTGCGCCCCTGCGATGGAAACACACGCAATCAACATCTGCAGAGGATGATGTGGGGAATCCGGGATTTCTCTTTGTGGTTCCCAGCCATAAGGTTCCTTAGGTTTTTAGTGAATTTTAGTTGGTCTAGCGGTAGTGTCCACCAACCCACTAAAAGTTAAACTTTTAACAGGGTAGCTGAGGACGTGGTCTACCTGCAGTAAGATTTGAGAACCCAATCCCCTTCTAGTATCTGAAAGAGAAACACAACATGAGCGGCAAAGCTTCAATGCCATCAGAATGGCACAATTCCCTTGTCGGTAAAGATAACTACACCACAGGAAAAGAGGAACCACCCTATCAATCAGAAACATCACGCCCGCAAAGCGATAGTATAATGGTCCAAGGGCCCCATGTGTCGGTATCTTTCAGGTGAGCCGCAATCCAGACCCGGGGTAGATGAAGATGGGGGACACTCCCAGTCACTAGTGCGGCCTTTTGAATCCTTTTCATTGCTTTGGGTGCAAAAATCACTGGTTTATACTTGACCTTAGTTTGGATTCTTTTCATTGCCGTGGGTGTAAATCAACATGGGTTTCATGCCATTTTGTTCACTACTCGGGTCTCCGTTGGTTTTTTCTGGGTCGACTTTTGCGAGCTTCGCAGCTCCCGGTGGCTCGCCTCGAGGCGCTCTCCATGGCGGCCACGCCGAAGACGGCGTCGGGCGAAGCTTCGGGCGGAGCTTCGCCGCTGCTGTCGCCGTTGGAGCTTCAGCTCGCAGTGGCGCCCTGACGAAAGGCCGCCGACTAGACGGCGATTCCCTCTGCCCAGTGGTGCCCGTTTTTTTGTTTTTATTTTATTTTTTTCCTTTTTTTTTTTCTGGGGGGGTAAGGATTCCTTCGGCTGGAGCGATTTTTTTTTCTTCGTTTGCCCTGTTGTTGTTGTTTTGTCGGGAATCTGCTTAAGAATAGTTGTTTGATGTTTATTTTCCTCTGTTGGTTTTAAAGGGAATCGATGTCACTACTGGACACATTTTGTTTTTTTCCATGGGGCTTTAGCAACTGGCAGTATTGGGTAACGGATCTGTAGACTTTAGCTTGTTGGTTGAAATCAAGTTGTGTTTTCCACTAAACCCCCCAACAATTTCAAAAGAACAACTGCATGGCACCTGTGGGGAGGCACCTGGAAGATTCATTTCCTTTGGAAAGGAGCCCCTTTCAGTTGCCATGTTAGTTGGAGGGAGGGTAACGGATCTTTAGACGTTAAAACTGTTTGGTTGAAACCAAGTTGGGCTTTCCACGAAGCCCCCGAAAAGTTAAAACACTTTTTCCAGGGCGTCGTTGCAGCAACCAAGACTAGAGCGAGTTCCACCGAGTCGGGGGATAGGAGCTCACCGGAAAAAGGTCCCTAGGTCAGCTAGGTGCCCGACCTCTCACCAACTTCCTTTTTTGGTTGGGAGGGTTTCCCTACTAGAATAAGCAGGGCTCCTTAAAAGATCTCCATTTTGCAACCATTTGAAACATGTTGCTTTTTCAACACCAAAATAAAGGGAAACCACCATTTACAAGGCAATGTTCAGGTGTATCATGTAAGGATCCCTGACAAACTACAGAAAGTCGGTACCCCTAATCTAGCCTCTCTACTGGAGGACCTAGGTCCTGTGCTTGCGGATCAATTCCTCATCCGGCTTGTGGAATTATATGAATCAGCAAATAGTGTGGCTGTGGTTGTCAACCAAAGCGGGTAACACCATTTTGCGGGTGCCCTGGCGACTGGAGACTGGACCAAAAAACCTGCGTGGCAGTTTCATTTTGACACTCGTATGTTGTTCCCCACCCGACAGGAAGGGGTTGTGAAGTATTATGTTGGAATCCGCGTTTGCGATGCTTCTACACCACGCCCCCACCCAGTATCCCGCCAGCGCAGCTCGCCAGTGGATCCCGCCAAGTATCCCGCCAGAGCAGCTCCCCAGCGGATCCCGCCGAGTATCCCGCCAGAGCTGCTCGCCAGTGGATCCCGCCCAGTATCCCGCCAGAGCGGCTCGCCAGTGGATCCCGCCAGAGCGGCTCACCAGTGGATCCCGCCGAGTATCCCCGCCAGAGCGGCTCGCCAGTGGATCCAGCCGAGTATCCCGCCAGACGGCAGGTGGATCCCGTCCAGTATCCCACCAGAGCTGCTCGAAGCTACAACTTAAGCCATAAAACACAAAAGCACTAGACATAGAGCACCTAAACTGGAAAAGTTAATGGCTTCCCTGGTACACCGCTTATAAAACCGGTCTAAACCAGTGGAACCTATCTGTGTCCAACCAAGCCAACCTACAGAAGGCCATCTACGCTCCTAAGCTGCAGGTAAGTGTCATCGGAGATGGTCCCAACCAAAAGCTTTTGGGACGTTGCTCACCATCCCTTTCTTGATGCTTTTTGGTTTTTGTCGACTATCTTCCCCAAAACACGTGGGGGGGGGGGAGTTGGTGAAGAGTGTCTCTTCTTTACTCTGTACTCTTACCTGGAGTCTCCTTCTGACCCTGACAAAATGGTTGGTCATTCACCAGCATATTTTGGGGTCATGACCAGCTATTTTCTAGAGGGTCAGAAGGAGACTCCGGGTACCCTGAAACAATGAAATCAGAGTTGGTGAAGAGCTCCCTTACGAGTGCTGCACCCTTCCTTGTGGTGGGGGGAAGCGCCTGGGCTCCGAGCGACACAAAGATCGTTGGCTGAGGCGCTGCAGACGCCGGCTGGGTACTCGGAGCGATGGATGCGAATGAGGTAGTCAGAACCCATCGGCCTGCAGGTGGCCAGCGCTAGCCTCCCGGGTATCCTGGACTGTTGGCTATGTTGGCGAGCGCTAGCCTCCCGCGTAAACTGGGTGGTTGGCTACCTGTTTGTTTCTCCAAACAGAGGTTCCAGTTCTGAGTGGCCTCCACAACTGTGAGGTGCTGGCCGACGGCTCAAGCGCGGCACGAAAAAATACGATCCTCACAGAGCCAGATGGGGGCCTCAGGGACTCAGGGTAAACCAGGCTTCGCCGCGGACAAGAACGAGTCTTGGAGGCAGGTTAGGCTTGTAGTTGGCGCCATATCTTCGATCTTTGATGAGTTGTGATAAGGGGCAAAGTGAACAGTGATGAAACACATGTTTACTTATCTTAGGAAAGTCACTTTGTTTGATGCCAAGCTTACTCAACTTATTTAGGTTGTAGAATCCTTCAATTGATAGTTTAGGCTTTCTGGCGGACTGCTGGTGCAAGCCTTCTCCACTCAAAGCTTGACGGATACACAGCCAAAGCTCCAACTCGCCAAGCCCGCATAGGGAAGGTAAGCGGGGATGCTGGCCACTGCCGGAGCGATTTGCACGCCCCTTACACTCAATACCCTATCATGTCGACCCTCTGCTGAAAAGGGAGACATTTACCATGGAACCCAGGTTCTTCATAAAAGGTACCCTAGAAAAAGTGGGTATTTGGGGTATGGGGCGGTATTTATCGTGTTGTTTGAAGGTTGGGCAACGGGCATCGGGAGCCCGTCGCAAGGCCGGGCGCCTTTTTTTCGCGGGACCACTCGAATTTTGAGGTCTGAAAGGGCAGGGTTCTCCTGTCAGGTCCTCGACTCCTTGAGAAGCGAGAAGCTGATCGCTTTCCCTTGATGCTATTTTGCGAAGCATGCTTACATGTGGGAAAGTCCAGTTTGGTTGCTTGGTTGCTTGGTTGCTTGGTTGCTTGGTTGCTTGGTTGCTTGGTTGCTTGGTTGCTTGGTTGGCTGGCTGGTTGGCTGGTTGGCTGGCTGGTTGGTTGGCTGGTTGGCTGGTTGGTTGGTTGGTTGGTTGGTTGGTTGGTTGGTTGGTTTGGTCGGTCGGCCCCGCAAATCTGCAAGGCTCGACTGTACTGCTCTGTCTTGCCTCCGTGCTTGCTCGAAGCCTACGATTTTATTTGTTTGGCTGGCTGGTTGTTTTGGCTGCTTTGCCTTGGGTTGGTTTGCTTCGCTGGCTGCTTTGCTTGCATGCTTGCTTTGGTTTGTTGCTTTGGTTTGTTTGGTTTTCTTGGTGGTTCCGCCATCGGGATCCTTGGGTTTTAGCTGCTTTTAGTGGGTTTAGTGGTTTCCTCACTAAACCCGCTCTTTTAGCAGTGGGTCCGAAAACGGACTGCCCAGATTTTCTTGGAACGTGCATCTGCAGGCAGATTTGGAAAGCCAATCCCCTTTTAAGTACCTGAAGGAACTCATATACCCTCCCACCGACACATGGAAGTGCGCAAACTGTAGAAAGACTACTTTCCTCTTGGCTTTGGAGGGGTTTGTGCACAAACCCATGTTAGTGGCTGAGAGGGTACTTGAATAGCTCAGGCTCTCTAGTATCTGAAGGAGAAATCTAACTAGAATTTGCTTTGGCGTCAGTAACTAGAATTGGCTTGGGTTGTTTGGTTGGTTGGTTCCTATGGCTGCTTGGGTTGGTTGGGTTGGTTAGGTTGGGTTGGTTGGGTGGTTCCTATGGCCGGTTGGGTTGCTGTTGGTAAGCCTTGGTTCCTGTGACCTAGGTCCACGCCGCCAGCCGCACGGAGCTCACGCTGCGCAGCTCCCCTGCGCGGCTGTCGATGGGGGGCTGGCAGCCCGAGGCCCAGGCGGACGGCGCGTTCAAAAAACTTGGAGCGTGCGGTTTTATGATTTGCGGCTCAAAGTTAACTAGGTCCCCCAGTAGTGCCCTGTCGCCCCTTTTTTGGGGGCGAGGGGTGCCCTACAAAAATAGACTACAGAAACAAAAGGGTACCCTTATTCTAACCTGGAGGTCACACTTAAACCACCAGGAATTGGACCGCAGGTTTTAGTCTTTGGTTCCATTTACCGCATGACATTTTGGGGTTAACCTATTATAACCCACTTAGGAGGCTTGTAATCACGGCTTTTGTGGGCTATTTCACCAGGCTTCCTAACCACTTACTCAGAGGGAATGGAAACAACAAACAGAGGGGACCAACCTCCCCAGTCAAAAGCCGAGATGGAAGAGATGCCCACAAAGCAAGGTGAAGGGAGCTGACTAAGCGCGCAATCAACCCCAGATGGAGGAGATGCCCACAAAAAAAATGAAAGCTGACTAAGTGCCCGAATCGCCCCAGATGGAACAGATGCCCACAAAAAAGAAGGTGAAGAGAGCTGACTAAGTGCCCGAATCGCCCCCAGATGGAACAGATGCCCACAAAACAGAAGGTGAAGATCCCACAAAAACGAAGGTGAAGAGAGCTAACTAAATCGCCCCGAGATGGAACAGATGCCCACAAAACAGAAGCTGAAGAGAGCTGACTAAGTGCCCAAATAGCCGAGAGATGGAACAGATGCCCACAAAATGGAAGGAGAAGACAGCTGACTAAGTGCCCGAACCCCCCCCCCCAGATGGAACAGATTCCCACAAAAAAGAAGGTGAAGAGAGCTGACTAAGTGCCCGAATCGCCCCCAGATGGAACAGATGCCCACAAAAAGGAAGCTGAAGAGAGCTGACTAAGTGCCCGAATCGCGGCCAGGTGGAACAGATGCCCACAAGTGCCCGAATCGCCGCCAGATGGAACAGATGCCCACAAAAAAGAAGGTGAAGAGAGCTGACTAAGTGCCCGAATCGCCCCCACAGAAAACAGATGCCCACAACAAAAATGAATAAGAGAGCTGACTAAGTGCCCGAACCGCCCGCAGATGGAACAGATACCCGCACAAAAAAGAAGGTGAAGAGAGCTGACTAAGTGCCCGAATCGCCCCCAGATGGAACAGATGCCCACAAAAAAGAAGGTGAAGAGAGCTGACTAATCGCCCCCACATGAAGCAGATGCCCACAAAACAGAAGGTGAAGAGAGCTGACTAAGCGCCCGAATAAGAGAGCTGACTAAGTGTCCAAATCGCCCCCAGAGCTGACCAAGTGTCCAAATCGCCCCCAGATGGAACAGATGCCCACAAAAAGGAACAGAAGCCCACAAAAAGGAACAGATGCCCACAAAAGTCAAGGTGGGGAGCTGACTAAGTTCCTGAATCGCCCTTGGATGGAACAGATGCCCACAAAAAAGAAGGTGAAGAGAGCTGACTAAGTGCCTGAATCGCCCCCAGATGGAACAGATGCCCACAAAACAGAAGGTGAAGAGAGCTGACTAAGTGCCCAAACCGCCCCCAGATGGAACAGATGCCCACAAAAAGGAAGGTGAAGAGAACTGACTATGTGTCCAAATCGCCCCCAGATGGAACAGATGCCCACAAAAAAGGAATGTCGAATCGCCGCGAGATGGAACAGATGCCCACAAGTGCCCGAATCGCCCCCCAGATGGAACAGATGCCCACAAAAAAGAAGGTGAAGAGAGCTGACTAAGTGCCCGAATCGCCCCCACATAAAACAGATGCCCACAACAAAAATGAATAAGAGAGCTGACTAAGTGCCCAAATCCCAGCCATCCCCCTAGCATTTTTGTTTTTTAGGTTTTTAGTGGTAGTTTCCATTTAACCCACTAAAGGTTAGTCACTGTTAGTGGGGGATCTGAGGGCAACCCAGTTAAGTAAACCACAACCATAACTCACGCAATACCATTCTGATTATAACGCAAAAAGTAAAAAAACTGTATTTCCTGAAAAAAAACACCTATATTTTGCCACACCTTTAAAATCAACGGATATTTGCTTAGCGGGTGAGTGTATTTGTTCTGTTGCTTTCGTGGCGCGCTGCTCGATATTGAGGCTTGGCCTCCTCATCGACGTGTGCTGCTTCGCAGATCCTGACAAGGAGGCTTTTTTGCTGGAAAGGAATGGCGAGGCTTGAAGCAACCAATTTGGGTTGCTTCCTTGCCCTTTTTTTGTGGTAGTTTTTTGTTCAACCCGTGTGGGTTATTTGCTTTCCTTGTTTTTGTTCTTTTTCTTTTTTTGTTTAGGAAACCATGTTTTTTGGGAGTCTCCCGTTAACCAGGGTGTGTCTAGGGCACCCTTCAGCTTAACAGGGTGGTTCCTTTCTTCCTGCTGGTTTTAGGATCCAATTCCAGGGTTCAACAGACTTGAATACTTGGGCTAAGGTGATCAACGTCATCAACCCTTCAGGGTAAACAACATCCTTAAAAGGGTTCGTGTTCTTGGCTGGTCTTTGGTGTGACCTCAGCCCCTCAGACATTTTGGGCAGATGTTGGTATTTCCACAAAAGCAACAATATTTCGCTCATTCGGGAACAGCAACTTAGTGATGACAGTCACAACAGAAAATCCATTATGCTCTCCCACGAACACGGAATCGTATCTTGGACGATGTTCCTTTAAAAGGGTACTTGGATGTTCGCCCAAGTTGGTAAGTGGGTAGCCATCGCACCAACGCGGTGAACCCACTTGGCTGATGAGTGTTGATTTGTTACTAGCTCAACAACTTGGCAATAAACCTTCAACCATATCCCTACTGTCAAAAAAGGAGGAGGAGGAGGATGAGGAGGGGGAGGGGGAGTCAAACAAAACAGACAAGGGATCCAAGTAACGGTGCCTGGAGTCTCCTTCTAACCCGAATCAAACATGGTTGGTCATGGCCCCAAAATCTATATTTGCGTCATGACCAACCATTTTTGATGCGGGTCAGAAGGAGACTCCAGGTGCCAATCCCAAATCCCCGTCTAACAAGCGGCAAAGCCGGGACTGACTGGCCTTGCAGGCCTGCGGCCCGGTCGATCCAGCGCCCACGCAAGAGAGGCGCGCCTGGGTCGGGTTTTCTCGGATCGGAGCAGGTTGGCGGCGCAGGAGCATATACCACTAGGTCGCCTTGTTGTTCCCTTTTACCAATTTGGGGTTCCCCTACTAAAATAGACTACAGAAAAAAGTTGGTACCCCTATTCTAACCTCTCTACTGGAGGACCTAGACCACATATATGCATAGATGAGAGAGGGGCTCAACTCTTTGGTGCAGAGATATGTTTTCGGTGTAGTGCAACCCCAAACGGCAAGAGTCAGGCACCTTCAGGAACGATATAGTGAAACCAACAAAAACGATAACTGTCCATTCAATATCGCCCAAAGTAGTCTTAGGTGTTGCCATTCATATTTACATGTGTAGACATATATGTATGTATGATTATCTACTCAACCGTGCATTGCTTATGTTTGCATCCATACAAATAAGAACAGGCCCCCTTCTACAGGAGTGCTCCCGCCCACCATACAGATTCGACAATTCCCTCGTTGCAGTGAGGTTTCACTGCGGGTTACGGATCCCGGGCAACGCGCGGGCGGAAGGCCGTTTTCTGCGCAAGCTCATGTTTGGGGAGAGAGGGAAAGCAGGTTTCAAGACGAGCCAAGTGTCGTTAAACGTACCTGGCTTCAACACATGAGCCATGTTTCAAGATGAGCCTAGTCGGCTTCCAACAGGCAAACTCATGCGAACTGCAACCCGGCCGTGGTTCTTCCGTGCATGTGAATCTCAATGCTGTTCGGATTCATCGAGCTTGTCTTTTCGCGCCATGGACAAGGCAACGATGCCCTCGAAGAGCATTCGTTGTTTAGTTTGGGACTAGGCATAAGGGTTCTCATGTTCAAGCCTACCAACACGCACGATGTGTTCTTTGCTTTCCATGTTTGACAATTTTGTGCCACAGGCGTGTTTTGGCTAAGACATCGTGGGGATTTCATAGGGGATGCCTACCAGACCTCACTGTGGGTCTTCTTTTCTTGTGTTGGCACCCCTTGCTTGGCTTTTCAACGGAAACCCAAAGGACGGCCATTGCGCCATATTTTTTTGGCCGGGGGGGGTCCCCTTCAAAAATGACACGCCCCATATCCGCCATACATCCCATTCATCACTGGATTGTTATTCAGTACCCGTCTTTTCCAAGCAACATCAAGCGGATCCGTTTAAACGTCGAATCGTTCCGCAGGTGCGACGACAAGCCACAGCGCCAGCCGCTGGGCATGTGGGTTTGACCTTTCAACACCCATGCGACACAGCAGATCTGGAGGGTCCAAGAGGTGCATCAATTCGCACATGAGCCACAATCAACATCCGGAAGGATGAACATTGGTGAGGGCTAGTCCCAACCGGAACTGGGCGCGGCCGCCTTGGTAACTCG